>CM061920.1:212191660-212230743 GCA_031002005.1 Vandiemenella viatica
AAATCCGCGTAAAACGACGAATGGTGCACGCTGTTGGTACACAAAATCCTTAAACTTTAAGGTTTTGTCTTCGTCGCCGGGTAGGTCGACTCTTACAGCGCCAACCCTTGCGCAATCAACCTCATGGCGTTCCAAGAGATCTTTGCGACTGAATGCTGCAGACATCTATCACAAATGAAAATTGCGTTTTCATGATAGTTATTGATGATCTGACTAACTTTGACAAGTTCTTGATCCAGCAGTAGTGAAACTTATCTTCACCCTCTGTAATCAACAACATGTTGATATGGAAATCGCGTTTTCACTGCAGCATGATGGAGGGGGCCTACAACTCTATGTTTTTTACCGTCTGGTTCCAAGCCGTAGACATTGATCGATATTCAGGATTTTGCCTCTCAAATTTAGAAATGTCTGACAATTTTACAGGGAAGTCTATGCCTGCAAAATCTAAATCGTACTTGGAACGTACTTTAACATACTTGCTAACTCTTTCTGCATTCTGCTTCACCTGTTCGTGGAAATGCCAAGATCGTCCAAAGAAAACAACGATCATCACTGTTATCAACATTGATAATTGCTTTCTTTTGCTTGTATATCGGATGGCAGTGCTATAAATGAAGAGCCCCGAAACAACGGTTCGAATTTAGCTACATGGATGTCGAGGGCGTTAATTTGATCGAGGGCATTTACCACACTATCCCGGTCCTGGAATTCACTAAATCTCTTCTTGATATCTTGAAACACATAGACTTCATACCACTCTTCCAGGGAAGGCGGCTTAATGTGAGTTCGCGTATCTTGGGCATAAAGCAAATACGGCTGACGTTAGTGATATTGTTCTTCTGAATTTTGAAAAGGCAATCCAGCCCCACCTGGCATTTTACAGCCGGTGTTGAAGGATTGTGAATAATCGCGGAAATTTGGTTATTAAAAATTTCAAAACATGCTCTAATAAAATTGCCTGGATTTTTAAAATTTTCAGTGTTTACAACAGTGATGTGAAGTAACCTATTCCCGTAAGCACTTGCCCTGATAGTTGGCTTCAAGCGCGTAGCATCTGGCTTACCTTTTTCCCCACCCGCGTTAATGGTTGCTGGTGTGTTGTGCAGCCACTGGGTCGATGTTCGTCTGTCGCCCAAAGTGCTTCTACTGGCGACAGAGTGGCTAGTAGAACCTCATCGATTGGATCTGCCCACGGACTGGTGCTGGGATGGGATATGCCCACTGCTGGAATACTCCTCGCACTAGTGCTGGGATGGGTTATGTCCACTGCTGGAATACTCCTCGCACTAGTGCTGGGTTGGGCTATGTCCACGCTGGTGCTGGGTTGGGCTATGTCCAGTATTGGAATACCCCATAGTTCTTCCATGTCTGGCGGTGACATATAAACATCTGAAAATAGACACAAAAAATTAGATTCATAGTTACAAGTATGGAAAACAAAGCAGTCTAAAAAATGAATACATTACCTGACATTTTAATGCTTTTTGATGGACCATCATCATCATGGGTTGCCTTCCGTTTGTGTATAGGTTGCACACTGGTAAGGCCAACAGTATTCACATCATCTGCAAACATAATAAATAATGTCTGTCACATATGCGTTAAGTATTAACATGAAAAATAATTTAAGTACCAAATGATTGCCAGTAGCAAAACAATTCATGAATGGTAATCACATGCAAAGCATCTCCACTCACATCTAGAACAAAATAAATAATGTCAATCACATATTCACTAAGCATTCACATAAAAAATTATTTAAAAGTATTAACTACTTACTGGTGAGGCCAACAGCATTCATTTCATCTGCAACAAAATAACTAATGTCAGTCACACATGCACTAAGTATTCACATGAAAAATTATTTAAAGTATTAAACACTTGCCAGTAGTAAAACAATCCATAATTTCCTGATTGTTAATCACAGGCAAAGGACCTCCACTCACATCTGCAACAAAATAAATAATGTCAGTCATATATGCAATAATTATTCACATAAAAATTATTTAAAGTATTAAACACTTGCCAGTAGTAAAACTATTCCTGATTGTTAATCACAGGAAACGCACATTCACTCACATCAGCAACAAAATAAATAATGTCAAGCATATGCTTTAAGCATTCACATAAAAAAGTTATTTAAAGTATTAGCTACTTACTGGTACGAGCATATGCTTTAAGCATTCACATAAAAAATAATTTACAATGTTAATCACTTACCCCCTGCAAGATTGTACCGCACCTCAAGGTTGTCCATTGTTACCGATCGTGAGTCTACAAATTCATCACTGATTAGTTGCGAGATGACGGGAAGACCTGTAAAATAAAATTAAAATAAAACTTACTTATTTATAATAATAATTATAATAATAATTAATAATATAAAATTCACTCACCATTTGATAAATACTGTTCGATGTCTTCAGCAGTCAGTACTCGATCCATGATGTTCACTCTGTAAGATACTGGTGATCAATGAGGCTGAGAAGAAGTTTGGCACAGAATTTATACCCTGTCA
The DNA here is from genome assembly GCA_031002005.1 of Vandiemenella viatica. NCBI lineage: Eukaryota > Metazoa > Arthropoda > Insecta > Orthoptera > Morabidae > Vandiemenella > Vandiemenella viatica. Next base: position 212,194,182 of record CM061920.1, read on the forward strand.
CGAACGGTAAATTGTGCCGTCGAAAGTAGGTCCCAGTACACACACACTCCAGGAATAGCGGCTAAACGGGAGCCAACGCGTCACCCGGAAATATCGCTGCGCTAGGAAACTACGCACTCCAGGAATAGCGTATAACGGTACCCGACGCGTCATGTGTGGCGCGCGCTGGGAATAGCAACAACCGTTGTCGCCTGCGGGGGTATGCGCCCGGCTAAGCTCCACAGAATACTCAGATAAATTCAGGTTACCGCTGTACAGAGGCTGTGACGTCACGCGAGCCATGGAATGTCTGCGCAGATTGAGGTTTGTGCTTCCATCTGGGCGGGCGGTCAAGGAACTATCGTTTGCGCCAACGCGGCCGGTGCTGCCCCCCTAGCGGCCACCAAATGAACTAACGACCGACGAGTGGAGTCTCTTCCGGACGTCACGCGGACGAGTGGAGTCTCTTCCGGGGCCGGCTTAAGATCTTTTGCACCAGGTCCATCCTTATCCTCCTACTATTGCTGGACAAGGGGCTAGAATTATCAATCGAAAAAAGTAAAATTTGTGTGTTCACTCAAAGCCAGCAACAGGGAAAAGACTGTGCAATTACACTAAATGGACACACACTGGAGTTAGTTTAAAGAGATCAGATTCCTGGGAATGTGGTTAGACTCGAAGCTAACATGGAGAAAGCATATCATGGAACTGCAGCAGTCATGTATGCAACGCCTGAACTGCTTCAAAGCCCTCGCCTCCCCGACCTGGGGTGCGGACCCTCGACTACTCCGGCATGTATTCTGCTGTCTACTGAGGAGCCGAATGGAATACGGGGGGTTCCTGTACCAAACTGCCGCCAAGTCTCTCCTGACAAAAGTGGACTGCATTCAATCAGCAGCTCTTCGAGTAATCGGAAGCTTTGTGAAATCCGCCCCCATCGCTGTGATGGATGCAGAATTAGCCATTCCACCGTTGAGTACAAGAAGAAGTAAATTGGGGTTGAACTTCTGGCTAAAGGTGTGGTCCATCAAGTCACATCCCCTACAGAGGAAGGTGCAGCTCCTTGCCCATGAAAGTTCAGCTAAATCACGTCAACAAGAAAAAGCCAGCCTGGTACAGTATTATCAGACAACGGCCCTGTGGAATATACACAGACAAGAGATCAACGTGATGTCAGCGAAGAAGATACGTGGCAAAGGGCGGAGTTCTCGTCGCAAATTCATCTGTCCTTGATTAAGGGCCCGGTAGACAAAAAATCTACCCTTCAGATAGAATTAAAGCAGCGGGCATTAGAAATCTTGAATACACGATGGAAGGGATGGCGGAAAGTATTTACCGACGGATCAAGGGTAATGCAATCCACCAGCGCGGCTGCTTGGGTCGATGCAGACGGTGGCGTTTATGAAGCTTGTAGATTGCCGGCGGAATTCTCAATTTTCTCATCCGAGATGTACGCAATCCTGAGAGCCATACAATATATACAACGGCCAATACGGACCAAAGCAGTGATATGTTCGGATTCCCAAAGTGCCTTGCAGGCTATCATAGGCATCCCTAAAGGCCAGTGCAGAAACTACCTGACATTTGAAGTTGGCAGATAACTATGGAAAGCCATGCACAGAGGTTTAAAAGTGTGCCTACAATGGATCCCGGGTCACGTGGGAGTGACAGGGAACGAGGTAGCGGACAAAATAGCCCGACGGCATCTCCAAGTTCCCGATACTGAGAATATACCAGTGCCTTATACCGACTTTAGAATGATCGCCTCAGCAAGGGCTCTCAACGCATGGGACACGAAGTGGAACGAAAAGGCCCAAGGAGAAGGGCTATGGTACCGCGCCATCGCTAGTAAAGTTACGCTGAAACCTTGGTTCCAAGAAGTGGTTCTTCATAGGAAGGCAATCGCGATGTTTAGTAGGTTAAGAACGGGACACACCTGGTTAAATGATAAAAAATGTCTACTGAAGATATCTGATTCTCCGAACTGCGAATCCTGTGACGAAGTGGAGGATATTTACCACTTCCTGCTAAGATGTAGGCGCCACCGCGAATACAGAAGAACCATATTAAAAGACGCTCTACATATAGAAGACATCGCAGATGTGATGACAACTCTCGCTGCGCACAATAAGAAAGCAATTAACATAATTTACTTATATGTGACTAAAACTAAAGGCATGATATAAATACAAGAGCTCCATTATTCCATGTAACTGACTAAATTAGCCTAAGGCTAAAGCCAAAATATATATATAAAAAAAGACACTTGGACTTGATCACTGCTCGTGTCATGTAGCTGCTACTACTTTCATCACTGCTCGTTGCTTGTACTAACTAGTATCTGTCACTTCTGCTGTTGACGCGGTGCACGGCTAAAACATACGAATGACCGTCGGCAATTTACGGCTCACTTGTGCCGGGAACTCCTCACGCTGACAGAGAACCACTTTACAACCTCGCTTCGCGGCATATCAGTTTAGTGGGGGGACGGGGGTCCTGTTAACCACCTAAACACCACTATGACACACATCACATTTCCTATCATAACACAGTAGTTGTACGCAATGCCACACGCTGCTATGATCACTGCATGGTATACAACTAATACTACCCACAGTTCGCCAGAATCCTGTTTTTAAAAGCCCACTAACGCCATTGTATGTATCACCAAACACGGTGAGGAAACTCCATAGCCTACACTAAGCTCAAGCATTGTTACCAAGGGCTTTGTTTTAATTATTAATTTCGATTACATTTTTCTACGCTGTTGTAGATTTGCTTTTACATATTTTAAAAAAGTTCATCCATTGGTAAACGGCAAATAAATATGTTCTTATCTTTTTTATAAATTTGTGCGTTTTAATTCTAGCATGATAATGTTACCCGGGCTTTCCTTAGGAAATTGTTATAAAAATTAATATTTTTACTCATATCTTCATATTCACCCACTGGCACCTACATTAACATGAAAATTAATTCTTAGCAACCGCAATTTATGCAGAGAAAAACATTCATTACGATTATTATTTCACATAAACAACAAAGAATAAAACCATTTGAACAGAATTTTGAAGAATGTGAACTCGGATTCTTCTCTAAACAAAGTCCTTTACTACGTAATTCTTCAGAGAGTTATAGATATCTCCGCCCCTTTCCTGGTCATGTAAGATCTATTGCACACTAATTCAGCTTGTGGTATTAATGTTTGGAAAAAACGATGTGATGTTTATCATTTTATCCATTTTTTTGCGGAGGTATAGTTTAAAATTACCAGTGGCGAGAGGATTAATGAGAAATTAATGCACGATTAGGTAATACGTATCATTAAAATCTTTTTCCTATCCCAGACGTAATTCACCATTTATTGCACCATACTGCACGCCATGTCAGTCACGCTATACTTTTAAACATAATATCCACTGCCAGCTGGATTAGAACTGGTGTTGTCAAGTATTTGTTTTCATATTTAAAGCAAGTATTGGAGGTAGTAAAAGAAGAGTGTGAAACAGTAATATGGCTGTGAACACATAATAGTTTAAACTGGCCCGAGGATGATTTCTCTTGTCTCCATATTCTTGATATATTCTACACCTGCCACAGACAGAACCATGGGAATTTTTCAAGAGATAAAGACTCTGAAAGTTCGAAGCAGCATTAGAACCAATTCGTACTTCATCAGGGAGACAATTAAAGTAGATTCAGGTTAAACCCCGCTGGATCGAAGGTCTATCAACAGAATTCAGGATTTATAAACGTTTCTCGGGAAACAAACCGAGTGATGTTGTTATTAATGCACAATATTTCGGCGACTTTATGCTCCGTCGCCATCTTCAGGTGCAGTTGCAAGTATTGAAGTCTGCCTTGAAGTCAGCCTTGAGCGTGTTGTTTGTAAACTGGCATTAATAACAACATCACTCGGTTTGTTTCCCGAGAAACGTTTATAAATAAACAACGCCGAGAAAGGTTACATTCATTTATTGAATTCAGGATGGTAACCTTTGTCCTTTGTTTCACAATATTTTAACGTTTCTGAAAAATCACTATATCAGATTATTTTAGAAAAAAAAAACTGTAATACGACTGTTTAATTATCTTTCAGTATCATCACTAATGCAGATTTTCATCTTGAATATATATCTATGCCAACCGAGAGGGAGAAAATTAAAACATTAATTTCAATACAATAACTAATTTACTATAACTATGGATATCACAACAATAAGATTATAACCATTTCTGAATCAAAATGATAAAAGCAACTTTACTTTCTCATTTCAATATGTGAATTACGTATTGATGTCTTGAAACGCGCTTCGCTGTTAACTTCTTTCTTTAGTCGTAATTTTTCAGAACTAGAAATAATTCATATACATATTTTCAATGAAGGAAGGTTTAGTTTATCATAATTCCATTTTAATATCAACGATAACTAAGCTAAACCAACACCCGTCATACAATCTACTTGGGTTGTTGTTTAAAACTTCCTTTACAAAAAGAATTGCAGGTTCATGAATTGGTAATCTGATTTCACGAAGCGACATCTACTTTTACGAAGTTTTTGAATTCATCTGTTTAAGGATAATGACCAACGAGTTGTAACGGGAAATCCAAAGCATGTATATTTAATGTTTTCCATGGAATTTTAATCTTTCATTAAACTTTCTTGAATGTTAAATAATTTTATAAAGTTATTGCCTTTTCTGGTATCAATCAACCCCGTTTCAGTCTCTAAGTAATGTTTAACACTGTTAAGTACAACTTGCATACTCACTTCTAGAAATTTTGTTACAAACGACACTTTCGAGTACGCCAGTTGACATACGTATAACGTATAATGCGATGCTGTCAGTCAGCACAATGATGTGAAACTTACCTCAGTCTTTAGATATAGGTTACTGTGAAATTTTCACATAACATTAGCGCAAGATATTAAAGAAATGATACATAACAAAAGTTCCTTAGTGTACTAGAATAGGAATACATATAGAACATATAAGAACTATATAAGAATCAAGAATCCAGTGTCCATAAAAAAAATTGAGAACCATGAAAGACATTCACCAGTTAAAAAGGTTGTATGTACAAGAAGCAATAAAGAAAGTCAAAGAAAAATTTACATTTGGCATAAGTGTTCAAGGAGAAAAAATCAGTATGCTACAAATTGCTGATGACATTGTCTTGTTAGCAGAAAGGGTCTAGGATATTAAGAAGTTACTGAATGGCATGAACAAAATACTGAAGGAAGATTTTGGACTGAATATAAATCAAAGCAAGACAAAAGTGATGAAATGTAGCAGAAATGATACTAATACTAGCAGATTAAATATAAAAATAGGATCGGGTACAATAGGAGAAGTAAGTGCATTCTGTTACTTGGGAAGTAAAATTACAACCGATGGCCGAAGCAGGAATGGTGTTAAAAACAGAATACCACTAGCAAAAAGAGCCTTCATGAAAAAGAGAAATCTTTTAGTTTAAAATATTGATCTAGGAACTAGAAATAACTTTTTAAACTCTATGTGTGGAGCACAGCACTTTAAGGTAGCGAAACGTGGACTTTAGGAATACCGGAAAGAAAGAAAATTGAAGCATTTGAAATGTGGTGTTACAGAAGAATGCTGAAAATTAAGTGGACTGCTAAAGTAAGAAATGAACGAGTTTTGGGAATGATGGGTGAGGAAAGAATTTTGTGAAAGAAGTTTACAGAAAGAAGAGACAGGTTGGTAGGTCATATTTTGAGACTTGCAGGATTGGCTAATTTGCTGGTGGAGGGAACAGTCGAAGGTAAGAAAAGAACTGTAGAGGAAGACAGGTATTATAACATATGAAGAAAATAACCGAGGATGTGGGTTGTAAGGGATATGTAGAGATGAAGAGGTTAGTACAAGATAGAAATGGATGGAGGATTAAGACTTCTGTGCATCACGGAGGTCACACAAATCGATACTAACAACATGCGAGTCACTAAATAAAATTAACTTGCTTTCACTATATAGAAATTGGGTAAATGATTGCGTATCTGTTAATCAGGAGATTCAAGGAAAGTCTGAACGCCAGTAGAACTACTTCATTTAACGTCAGTCAAGGTGACACCGAAGTGGTGAACTAAATTTACCTTCTCTCACTCTCTGCACAACTGACTTTTTAAAAAGAGAGCTTAAAATAAGCCTTTTTTAGCATCGACGCGATAAATAAATTACTAAACCGGATTCTGAAATTTAAGGCAGTTTCGCAACCCCTGCGATATAATTTTGTACAGTCTGTGTACATTTACAGTTCTCGCCATTGTGATACTCCAGTATAATTGAGTGAAATTTTACGCCAAATTACATCAGTGGCATAACGGACTCCTCGTGTTTGTTGTTCGATGTGAAATTCATTTGGCGGATATGCGCAGCGCAAACTGACATATCTTACCCGTCAATAACACAACGCACCGGAAGTTAATGCGTTTTGGATGGCAACGGAAAGATTAATAGTTCGAATTAATTTACGCTGTGAGGTTTCATACTATCTCATTTCTATCCCGGCGTCCCCGCTGCTCTGTTATATGAAGCCGATAGGTAGTTATCGGAAAACCTGTAAATCTGCGAGGGGCACCAAAAGTTCTGCTTCATTAAATTTATAATTACAAGGTTCATATTACATCATTAAATACGATCGTATCTATCCATCAGACACGATACGAGTGTGTGTAGATAGTACGTGTTTCTGTTTCCTGGGTAACAATCAGTATTGAGTGACATGATCAGTGATACCAACGATCATTAAGTGAGGCACTACTAAAACGAAAGCTGACACCATCATCCACCAGTAGAGAAATCAGTTAATCGGTGGCTACTGCTCCAAGTAATTATTAAATGCCTTCGCGCACATTCATACTTCCATACCCGATATCAATATAACAATTCTTTTAAATCATATATCTCGCAACATCACTGTCACAAAATCGCTTATTATTATATTATTATCCATTTACGGACTCATTGGTCCACTTTAGTAATTTTCTGATTGTCTTCTTAGGTATGTGCATTCACCGTTCTTTCCCAGTATGTTTTCATTCGTTGTGGTCTTCTTTGCCTTTCCTCGTCTGTAAATAACATCTTCATGTTTGTTGTTTGCCTATTTTTGGTTTAAGTCTGCAGCGTATCACCAGGGGTGGGGGGGGGGAATTATTAATTAATTCTTAATAATTTTTTACGCTATACAGGGTACTATAATTAAATGTAAATTATTCAAATGAGAATTGGATGATTCTGGGATTTGAAAACTATCACAAAAAGACATTTTAATAAAGTTTTTTACAATGACATCTACAAATCTGAGCGTATTTACCATTACGTTAATAAACAAGAGGTTGTGCAATTTTCTAAGCAACGCTTAGACGTGCAATGAGCCCTTTAAATGCAAGCAAACAAGTATGGTTGTACTTTAAAAATCTCACAATTATTCTAATACAAAGTTATGATGATAGCAAACAGTAATGAATTTTAATGGGTTGGGACGCCACGAATGATTAACCTGTTATTCGACAGTTACACAGTCTAGCTCAGTGGTTTTATCAGATCAGAGCAAGGATCTTTATCTCAGATGCGGTTACGGGTATAGTTTCAAAAGGAAGTTGCAGGCTGAATGGCTTCGTAGAAACACATTACCGTTCCACGGCAGGTAGCGCTGGGCGGAGATGACCACCTGGTCGATCGTCGTAACTGGCCACGCCAGCAGTACGCGGCATGTCGCAAGTTAGAAGTGCGCCTCAGATGGTCTCCAGGACACAAGTCAGCCCAGCACACATGGACCCCAAGTCGCCAGTGACTCGTCTGGGCTCCGGAATGGAATGATCCTGGCTGCCCTTCCGACTGGAAGGAAGTGCCTCTCCTCTTTTTCTGCCGCCACGGAGGTAAACTCTGACTCCGCCTCTTGTGGCTCGAAGACGACATAGAACATAAAATTCCCCGAATCTTAGTACTATGTTCTAGAGATGGGTCACAAATAACTAAGCGGCTACAAATAACCGTTATTTTAAAAACGCCGTTTAGAAAGTAGCGGCCAAAACGATAACTGGAGTTATTCACTTCCCTCTCTGACAGCGCTGTAATTGTTCGTCGACCGCCCGCTACGAGTGCATCAGTCACCGCTTATTGCCTCTCTCACCGTTATTAATTGCAATAAATACCACTAGATGACACTACCATCGCAAAATAATAGTTATTAACTACGATAGCGATCACTAGAGGACACCACCTATGTAAACCGCTTTTTCCAACCTCTAACCGTTATTAACTGCGATAGCACCCAACAGATGTCGCTACTGCTGACGACGTTAAATACTACTTTGCAGGTGTTATTTGCGATAGGGTCCAAAATTTATCATCTCTCTACGACTTAGTGACCATTAAACTGGTTTTCAGCATCCATCCTTCCATCAAAAACCACTTGATTATGCTTTTTGTTACAGCTGTGTACATGTGTTATATCGTCTTTGCCAGTTGAAGGCGTTATTAACTTCGATAGCGATCACTAGAGGACACCACCTATGTAAACAGCTTTTTAATACCTTTGACCGTTATTAACTGCGATAGCTACCAACAGATGGAGAAACCATCGAAAAGCGCTAGTATTTCCACACGTCAATTAGTTTAAAACATCAAATCATATTTACATTTCAAATTACTTTTATGTACGTCTGAACAACATATTTAAATTGCAGCTGGTCTGCTATTGGGACACATTTACAACATATGTAAGGTATGCTATACATATAACTATAGCCAAACAAAACTTAATGCGAATTAATAGCCAGACTGAAAAATTGTTTACTTTCAGCAAAGTTAATCTTCTGTATTTGTTGCATATATTCATAAAAACTCATACTACAAATTCATTAGTTTCAAACAGAAAAATATATTAACACGTAATCAAAACGGCCCACTTCGCATTTTTTTTTTTTTTATCGTACGTCCGTAAATCACGTTGTACACAAACCGCTAAAGCTGGTCGTGTTAAAATTCTATATTAATTTATCAAGGCATCACTGCGACTTATTAAACAAATACATAAACACAAGTCGAAGGCGTATATAAAGTCTCTGACAGTTACTATGGAAGCCGCTTATTAGGAAGCCGCTTATTTGAAAGCCGCTATTCGTGACGTATCGTTAAACGCTAAATAACGCTAATAAGCGGCTTTTCGTGACGTCAGGGCCGCTATATTCGTCACATCCGGTTATTTGACATTTCCGGCTTTTTCAACAAGAGAAGAGCGTTTCTGAGCAGAGATTTTAGTAGCGACACCACAGATATTACATCAGAACAAAATAACTATACGTTATTTCTAACGGTTAAAAAAAGCGGTTAGATAAAAGAAGCAATAACTGAATAACGTATTACTGGAAAAAAGCTGTTTTGCCCATCTCTACTATGTTCCCTTTGATTGGCTGACCATCTGACATCATGTGATTCTGTGCTTCTCTTCTCCACGTTAAGTTTCGGCAATCTTCGAGAGCCGATGCCTCCTTCGGGAGGAAGGAATTCTGTTTACCGCTTGCCCGACAGAAACCCCTAATCCTCTTACCATTCTGCCAACAAGGCGCCAGCCCGTCTGCCCTTCACTGAAGCGTAAAATCCTTGCCTCTCACCCTTTCATGCGCATCTTTCGAACATACAGTGGACATCCCAAGAAATGGAAAAATATTCTAATCCTTTACTTTATATACCATACAGTGATATGTAACAGGGAGCTTAGCGAATCGTTACAAGTCTTATTTTTACGTCTTTCAATTTTTTTAGTTTTTCTATTTTGTTTCTTAGATCATTCAGGGTTATTTCTAATTCATCCATATCTTCTCTAACTTCCTAAATCCATCCTGCCTTTTGCTTTAGCTTCCAAAGTTTGTCTATTATTCTTCTTATTAATTTGGTTTCTGGTGTCCCCATGATGTGACCAAGCAAAGAAATTCTCTTCTTGCGTATAGTATCTGTGATGGGCTTCAGAACCCTACACATCACCTCATTTGGCACTATCCTCGATTGTCCCTCTTCCTGATATTTTTTATTTAGACATTTTCTTGCTATTCTTCTCTCCACTTTTAAAATTTTGTCAATTCTGTTTTTCTGAGTGACTTTAAATAGAGTTTCGCTTTCGTATGTTACTTCTGGTTGAACCACCGTCTTGTACTGTTTTAATTTTATTTTAATCGATGTAGACCGAGTTAGTTTCTGAGCTTTCATCATTTTGTTAGTTCTATCTTACCAGGCAGGTTTTTCATTCAAGTTGTATGTTACAATTTCATCCAGGTATTTTAATTGTTCTACTATTTTTATTTTCCTGTTATCCACAGTTACGTGGTTTATTACTAGAGGCTCTGTTACCATAATTTCGGTCTTTTCAAAAAATATTTTTTATTCCTAATTTCTGTGCTATATTTTGTAAACTAACCAATATCGCTTATTGATATGTATTTCAATTTTACTTGAAGTAAGGGACTTAAACAAACCGAATAGTTGCCAGTCGAGCCTCGAGAATATCGGGATTCTGCATTAAATTACCTTAGTAGCTATTTCGTATGCGCTGGCCCAGAAGTTTGTCGCTTGCAATGCTGGACACGTTTCAGAATAGACAGCAGACTTCGTTCCACGGCCGTAACGCGTCGTCACGAACCGCTAGTGCAATCGTTCGGTTGCAATAACGTTTATGATACGCACATCAGGATGTAATGCACTTTGAATAAAACGAACTTCAATTAAACAATATTAATCTGTCGCACAGTAAGCTCAAAGCAAAAAGCTTTTGCTTGTTTTGCTCATAACTTAGTTACTACATTAAATGTACTTTTAGCACCGGTCTTGTAAACACAGAACATTGTCGATAATGAGGACAATTTTCCAATTCCTAGGTCACACTTTTTTTAGACAGATGTAGAAACAGATATCGACAACGGCCGCTAAGGTATTTATTTTGTAGTTAAAAACACTGACAAAAACTTAGTTCTATAGGTAACATGTATATCTCACAAGCTGAGAAAGAAACAAAATATTTTTTCCGACCTCCTCTTATTTCTATAAAAGCACGCAGAATATAATTTAACAAAAAATTAATTATTGTATTCTGTTTTGGATCAAAGAGGAACTAAATTGCAAATTTGAAGTCTCTTCCGTAAGTGCTAGAGGCTTGTAACGGACTACAGACATTTGAGTGTCAGCAATAGAGCTCCCGTTGGAAACCAAACCATAAAAATTAGTCCCCACCGTAGAGACTAAAAATCGACCTCATCACCGAATTACACGGATCGAACAATGAACAAACTTAAAACGCGAACTTCTAACACATATAGGCCATCAAATTCGTTGCTGATGATTATTTCATTCATGAATCAAGGAAATACTTTAAATACAAAATTATGATTAAATTTTTAACAGTTTGTTTCGGTATATACCATTTTAATACTGATTTAATGAATTGATTATATACGCATAACAACACAAGGCGCGATAATTAAAAAAGAGATGAAAACTAAATAAATTCTTCTTTACGAAGTTCATTATTCTTTGGTTACATATAAAAAAAATTGCTTAAACCATTAAGGCCTCATGAGTGTGGAACTTATCCTGAAACGCATCGATTTGGTTCGTACATATTAAATATAAGCAACTAACGACCACTTTTAAGAGTAGTTCATTACGTATTTCATCTGAGAGCTGTATCTCACAAATTATCATTTCAGGTAAACATTATTCAGTTTTCAAAACAAATTGGTATGTAACATACAGGGTGCAAGCGGAACACACGGTCAAGTAGCGGCCGGACTTCGGGACTTCACCATTTCTCAACTATTAGTACCATTTGAAAAAGAAGTAATAATTTCGGGAGTATTTCATGAGAAAGTTATATCTTGATTCACTCGATTATGTTATTCCAAATGAAATTATCAGATAAAAAGCGTAATGAACCTCGCCCACCACTTCACTGTATGTTCCTACCGGTGGACTTTGAATAAATGAAATGTGTACATAATATTCATTTTTCTTTTTTTTTTTTAAAAAAAAGCGAGTATTATTATCCGAGGTTACTTCCTTTCTTCATAGAAGTTACACGCTCGTCGACGTCAAGGTCATTAGGGCGCCAATGGCATTTAGAAATTTCTAGCCATGAGCAGCTACTGTTTATAAAATATTTTTTTTCTCTATATATATATGTTAACATTTCTACGCCACGTAGTATTCCAAGAGTAAAGAGAACTAAAATATATGAAAATATAATAAATTATATCGGGTGCCGCACAATTTCCCCCCGACACTTTGCCGCTAACCAAAAGAACTGTTCATGTTCACTTTTCAAATGCTCCCTTGACCTACCCAACAGATGTCTGTAGAACTACGGAGGTGTACCTTTCCCACCACTGTGTATCGCTGAGTGAGAAAAGAGAAGGCGATTGTAAAAGGGAAAATACGTATGATCCGCCTGAAGTGCATGTTTTTACGTGTTCTTGCCTGATGACAACTTGCTGCCTTCTTATATTATTTACACAAACCGTGATTATCAGGCACGTTTCTGGTACTGATTTTTAAGTTATGACTTTTTGGCCTTTGAAACTGTTATAGCCGAGAGTGGATTGAAAACAAGAAAACTAAGAATTCAGGCACGGCATTTTGGAAGAACAATTCCATCATTCTCTAGGGTCTATTTTGGGAAACTATTGAAAACGGAAATCATGATGGCAGCAGGGGCTCGAACTAGCATCCAACAGAAAGCTAAGACAATGCGTTAACAGTTCACCCTCCAGGCTCCGTTAAAAGCATTCAGCTATTCCGCGGCAATAGCTCAATGTAATTTAATTTTTTTGAGTCGAACTGAGAGAAACACCAGCGAAATTTTCATTGTGAGTTGCTAATAGGATGACGAGACTGTTTCCGAAAAAGGTGAAAAGGTTATCCCATTCTTTCTAAGAGAGCAGAAGCTAATGCGGACAGCTGGGCAGAACTTCACGGTGCGACAGATGGAGTATTTCTGACTTCGTCAAACAGTCAGCATCTTGCGAATGACCGTGCGACATCTAATCAGGGTCCGTCCTCCGTTAAACTTCCCCCTGAGCGACACAGCGCACTGGAATCTGCCGAAAGCCTAAAGACTACGCCTGCAACCAGCCAGTTCAGCATCCAGCTCTCAACAGAACTGGACACCTATTACGAAATATTCTGAATGCTTAGAAAAATAAAATACACTTCAAAGAGCTCGTTTGAATTTTAAAAATTGAATAATATGCTTCTCCTGTCCTATGGTCTCATACATATTCCATATTAAAAGTTACAGTTATTTTAGTATTTTAATAATTGTTTCCTTCTCTGCTGATGTGCCAATTTAATCCAACACTTTAATCAATCAAATTCGTCAATCACCAAGTTGGTCCTTATTACAAGGTTGGAACCATCATTCCTTTTTATCCCCTCCCTTCCACTAAATTGTTATCCTACTTCCTATTCTTTAAACTGTCCAAACTGCAAACAGAGTGTTAAAAAAAAAGTATCGAATATTTTAGGAGGAGATGCTATGCGTCAAAACAAGACAAAACTGTCTGATAAACATTGGAGTTGATAGCAGTTGCGCAATGTGACGTCCTCCCGCAACAATGCATGCATCTACCTTTCGGCGTAAGGAAACATGCTCTCTTTGAAACTGTCGTGATTGGTTCTGTAACAGGACGCCTCTTCAAAGTATGCCAGCACGTACAGGACCAATCAGGAGAGCTTTAAAGAGTGTGTGATTCCTTAAGCCGAAGGGTAGAGACATGCACTGTCATGGACGAAAGTCACATTGACCACTTGCTATGACCTGCGAAATATGTGTTTGCGTCTTAATGTTTACTAAACATTTTTATCTTGTTTTGATTTATACTATCACCTCCTAAATTATTCGAAACTTATAACACAATAAAGTACAATAAAAAGGTAATTAGTTAGGGTGGGTTAAATCATACAACACACAGAGAACATCAAAAAGACGAAAACACATACAAACTTGGTTGCAACTGTGCCTGTTACTAAGGCACATGTAATGTATTACGACCCGTTCTCGCAACGACAAATTACACATACGAACAAGCTGTAGATATCTGACATCATGTTTACATTTTATAATGCAGTTTTACGTGCTGATTTGAAATCTGAAAACCGTTCTGCTGTATAACGTCAGGATTCGAAGATATATAAAAGAAATACAAATTTATATGGAACATCTTTTGTCAAATATGATTTCGTCAGTTTTCGTTATTTGTAATGCAACTCAATTTGTGTTTTCGTCGATTTAGACTACAGTTACACTTAACATAATACATCTAAATATTTTTGAGACCGCAGTACTATTATTTCATTTGTTTATTTTTCATTTTCAAGGAAAAACGATGTCGTCGAGAGGTTGCATGAATTCACCAGAATTGTTTTGCTATGTGTGCGGCTATCTGACACAAATCCCATCGGAAGACTTTTACAACGTTTGTGAAGAGAGCATATGAACTATACTTTGATTCTAAGGTGAATAGTGGTAAGTCTTTGGCACCGCAGTACATCTGTTTGAGATTTCCATGCAGCTTACGTGGTTGGCTAAGGAAGGCGAAGAAGAACAACCATCTGGCGTTCGGAGTTCCTATGATATGGCGTGAGTCAAGCAACCATGCCACAGACTGTTATATTTGTTTAGCAAATGTCACCGGATTCTCCTACAAAACTCGTGCAAGTAAAGTATCCAGACGTTCCCTCAGTTACAAAGCCAATTCCACATGATCCCGTCACTTGCCCAATAGCAAAAGCGCGTACAGAGTACATAGTACGAGCGCAAGAAGAGAGTTCTCCTTCATCTCCTAGCAACGACGCACCCTCTGATTATCATCCTGGAGTAGATATTCATTTGATGAATGATGCTGAACTTTGCGACCTCATACGAGACTTCGCACTAACAAAAGGCCAAGCTGAACTGCTAGGTTCACGTCTTAAAGAATTTAATTTGTTTGCAGCAGGTACAACGACTTCGCACTTTCGGCACAGACACAAAGAACTGCAGTTCTTTTCAATGAGTGACAGTTTTTGTTACTGCACGGATGTCCAAGGTCTAATGTCAAACCTCGGGGTGGAACACGGCATTGAAGAATGGCGACTGTTCATTGAATCATCAAAGACAAGTGTAAAGGCACTATTATTACACAACGGTAACATATATGAATCAGTACCAGTTGGTTACTCTACCCACCTGAAAGAGACGTATGAAACCATGTCGCTACTTCTTAACAAAATACGCTGTCGCGAATACAACTGGAATGTCTGGAGTAATTTAAAAGTTATCACTATTCTCATGGGAATGCAGACTGGGAACACAAAGTACTGCTGCTTTATCTGCGAGTGAGACAGCAGAGATAGGAAGCACCACTGTATAAAGAAGAATTGGCCTATCAGAGATAAAATGCATCAAGGAAGTAAAAACGTCCTTCGTGTGCCGTTGGTTGTGCGTGACAAAGTTATCATGCCTCCACTTCATATAAAGCTGGCGCTCATGAAGTACTTCGTGAAGGCTCTAGA
This sequence comes from Vandiemenella viatica, assembly GCA_031002005.1. NCBI lineage: Eukaryota > Metazoa > Arthropoda > Insecta > Orthoptera > Morabidae > Vandiemenella > Vandiemenella viatica. The sequence continues at coordinate 212,209,724 of CM061920.1, forward strand.
TAACAACTCAGAAGCCTTTCGGTACCTGTGCAACAATTTTCCGGAGTTGAGTTATTCAAAAGTGAAAGACGGTGTGTTCATAGGTCCACAAATATGAAAGATCATTGCTGACAGTCACTTCGGAGATACTGAAAGAGATGCATGGATGGCATTCAAACTATTGTAGCCAATTTCCTTGGAAACTATAAATCTCCTGATTATGTGAATGTTATGCAGAACTGCATTAGTGCTTACAGCCTGCTGGGTTGGAACATGTCCCTCAAAATTCATCTTCTCGACTCATATCTCGATTTCTTTCCAGAGAACCTAGGTTCTGTCAGCGACGAACATGGTGAACGGTTTCATGAGGACATCTCGGTGATGGAGTCACGCTATCAGGGCCCATTGAGTGCAACAATGTTTGCTGATTGTTGCTGGACGCTTCAGCGCGATATGCAAAATGCTCAGCACAAACGGAAGTCTACAGCCAAGAAATTCAAACAGAACTCACTGTGAAATATGGATGTTTATTTTATATAAATATGTGTTTTATATATGTATTTTACCTTCAACTTTAAGTGACCAATACAATATGTATTCATTAGTACTACATGAAGCAATAAGTGTTCTGAAACTTCTGTCTGTGAGTTGTTTGCCGTGATACTATATTAAACATCTATAGTTGGTTAATGTCTTATCTCTCAAGAACGGTGAGTGATAGAGACAAACTGTTTGCATATTCTGAATCAGCATGTTTTAGTTGTCTTAGAACGCATGTTGAATACCCAGATATACGCCAAAAGAATTTTTTGTTCATCAGTGTTATCAGTTCTATACAATAGAAGGGTTTTTAAAACCACGATTCACCAAACTAAAAGACATAATAACACAGCTGCCACCTATGGTCTAACTCCTAAGTATTAACTTCAGTCTCTTTCTTCTGCTGCAGTTTCTAGACTAAGGGAGACTTCTTCTTCATACTGACTGCGTTCAGTTTTGTCAACTTACTCCTCCACAGTTATAGCTTTAAGTTATATAACTAATACTAAAAACTAAAATAAACGACAGAGAACCTGTTTCTCCACGGAAATTGGCAATTTTTTTAAAATGGCTTTGTTTCTCAACGAAGTAACTTGAGACGGAAATAAACTGGAGGGAAGTGACAAGAAGAAACCATCCCGGCATTCGTCTGGAGTGATTTTAGTAAAACCGAAATCTCGATGGCCGGACAGGGAGTCGAACCAGCATCCCCCCTGCGAGGTCTCCTTTTTCAGTCAATAATTAAATAAATGCTAGTTGGCTTTACCAATCCTTCCAGGTTCTTTTACAATATATTCTGTAATTGATAGCACGTTCTGACGATATGTGTGGCCCCAGGATATCGTCTCATACTTTTTTTTTTTGCTATCACCTCGCAGGAAAAAATTAATTATATACTCTTCTCTATAAAATCAGCTATTATTTATTAACACATCTTAATAAATTCAAATAATTACACTTCTCGTTGATACATACATAAATCTCATATAACAATCTGCTTCTCCATGGCTAAAACAAAACAACACCATTACAGCGTGCCAAATTCAACATATCAAAAAAAGTTAAATTTACTCATTTTCACATACTACTATACTTTACGTCCTTGTATTAAAATAAATACATTCATATATTCCATAAGTCGTAAAATTATTACTATTATTATTATTTAAATGTCTGACAAAGTTGGACCTCACATCCCGAATGCGAAGCCAGAGCGTTACCGCTCACCCACTACGTTTGGTTTTGGAAGCTACGTAATTAACCACTTCTTTATGAAATTAGTGTTAAATTAATTTTAACAGCACATGAATGTAATATGAGTCTAGTACTATAATTAGCGTATATAATTTAGTTTGATTGGAGAGACGAAGCAACCGCTCATTACTTACTGATTTGATTCTTATGTTTCTTATAGTCAATATACTTACTCGTATACACTTATCAGCCATAATATCATGACCACCTATCTAATAGCCGGTATGTCATCTTTGGCACGGATAACTGCTGCCCCGCGTCTGGCATAGAAGCAATGAGGCCTGGTAGGTCGCTGGAGGGAGTTGGCACCACATCTGCACACACAAGTCACTTAACTCCCGTAAATTCCGGGGAGGTGGGCCACGAGCTCTGACACAACGTTCAATCACATGCCAGATGTGTTCGATTGTATTCATATAAGGCGAGGCACGCGCATCTGTCGTGGCTACCTTAACACAACCCGCTAATCTTACCGTGTAAAGGGGTCCTACCGTTTAACGTGAAATCCGAACCATAGAAACATACTGAGCGTGGTAGGTCAATGGTTAACGTTCTGACCTCGCATTCGGGAGGACACCGGTACGAATTCCCGTCCGGGCATCCAGATTTGGGTTTTTCATGGTTTCCCCAGATCACTCCAGGCGAATACCAGGATGCTTCCTACAAAAGGCCAAGGCCGAATTCCTTCCCGTTCCTTGTCCCCAATCCCATTCTGCCTCTAATGACGTCGACGAGGCGTAAAACCATAAGACAAAAAACGAAACGTTCCTTCACACTGCACAGCAGGTTGTGCCAGAGGAAAATGTCGGGTTAAGGGCTTCTTAATCCCCGCGTAATCAGGGATTCGAACCGGGGGCCTTTCGGTCTACAGTCAGACACCTTAATAATGAGCCATGAGCCCGCTCTCAAAACAAATTAACTACCACTTACTGAGAGCGGTGTTTAGTAGCCAACCTCTCTACCTGTTGTAATGCTCACGCAAGTGTATTTTTGTTTTAGCTATAACCCTCAGAGAGAAACAGTCAGATATCCCATTTTAATGGACTGTTATTGGGAGCTCCTTAAGCGTACCGCTTTTATATGTCAAGTACCGGTACCACAAAGGATGAATTGTTGAAAGATGCTACATCTCTTGAGGATTCAACTTGTAAAATGTCTAAACTTGATACTAACACATTCACAACATATTAGATACATCTATCCTTTTATTAATTATACTCCCAGTTGCCATTAACTGATCTTTTCTAAATTTTCAAAACCTATTCAACTTCAGGTGTCTAATACAACAGTTTACTTTCCTGAAAATTTATTAAAAGTTACTGAAATATTATTAAAGTTATTAAAACTATAAAAATAGTTTACGAAATATCATATTGTGTTGTATTATATGGGTTTGTCAATTATAAATATGAATCATATGTGGATTAAATTCTGTGAGTTTCAAGTAATGTCAGACGTCTTGTAATATAAAAGCAAAATTTTTTATCTTACATGATTGAAGTCTTGGCGATTCCGGCATTATAGGCTTCATAACAAGCATTGTGGTGCCCGGGCATTGGTGTTTTAAACTATTACGTGCCGTCCTGTCTTTTCTTACTTGAAGCAATATTTTATTGAATGTCATTGGTATATACTCCAAGAATATTAATGTATTGAAGTTGGCTGTAAGTTATTGTTTTTACGCCTTCACTGACAGCAGGCTTACTGCTTAACAGTAATAACATACAGAAGCTGACTGAATTGCACAACTTTTCGAAATAAGATAATTATTTACTGTAGCTTGATATTACGTCAACGGGTGATGTGCAAAAAAGAAAAGCTCTGTGAGAATATTTGGCAACAGAATACGGCGAAAAAAAAAGGCAATTTCCGTTTGTATTGATTTAATGGTAATTTTATACACGCTGTTGTGATGCATAGTTATCTGCTTCCGAGAACAGAAAAACACCAGACTAAGGGTTGGAAATTTAATATTTAGTTAGATAAAAACTGAATGCCGTTATGAATAAATGCAAACAATTTCCACTTATAAGCTATAAATCAATCCAACCCGGTTTTTTGTTTCAACAGATAACATTCCTACCTAAATCAAGTTAGCACTTCCATTATAGAAAGTGATTTTCTCTTCGAGTCTTTAAGTATAGAGGAATAAATCCATTTGATGGCTTCTCATCCTTTCTATTGAACACAATCGTCTCTGTAATATATATTGCTCTTCAAGTGAAGTGTGTGTATGATAAGGCGTATTATTCTTCACTGAAAAATTTATTACTGTCTACGCGAATATAAGACACTCCAACTGGTTGCTCCACGAAAATAACGGGCGGAAAAAGACGGGTATTAATACCGGGGGGTGGCAATGAAATACGCCGGCGAGACGGAGAAGAATTTATTTTCGCCTCGTAAAGAAGGCGCACTGCATTGTCTGAAACCTGCGACAAGACCACGGAGGAGCAGGGAGTAACGAATCCACTGGGTCCCGGACGCCTGGTGTAGCTCTTCAGGTCAATACGGCGGCCAGCTGCTTATCAGTGTCAGCTGTTGTATAAACAGCTGTATTAATGATGATCACGGTCAATAACTCTGGTATTCATAGCGCAGTCGCGTGAGAACAGTGCAGACTATTTAGAGCGCACAGTACGTGCGAGGACCGATAACAGTCCGTACCCCACGCCTCACAACGCCGCCCTATGTGTCTGGACGTTATAGGCCATAGGTTCCCAACCTTTTTTGACCTACCGCCCCCTTTTCGAAAAAAAAAAAAAAAAACAGTACAGACGTCTTTTATTGTTGTAATCAACTTTGTGTAATCCATAGCACTTCAATTTAATTGGCTTGTTGCCGACTTCTTCAAACAGTGATTTTATGGCACCACTCTTAGGTGAATTGGGCTATATTAAATATTGAAAAACATGGACAGATTTTTAAAATTACTTTATTAAAGAATATTGGTGCCTTGTACAAAATTTGATTAAAAACATATATTGAAAATTATTGTAAAATTAGCAGTGAGAGGTCTGAGTTTCATGTAATGGTACTAATTTTTCTACATTTGGTGCTATATTTGTCAGCAGGAGTCTCAAATCGCCGCATTCCGCTACTAACAATCTGTTTCTTTTCTTTGTTAGTAAATTGGTTACTACACTAAATCCCCTTTCGGCTAAATATGACGACGGCAATGCAACAAAAAAATTTTTTGTTGTAGCCCACAAAGCCGGATATAAATCTGGATTTTGCCTCTGTAGCCAAAATTATTGATATCCATTTTTTCAACTTCAATTTTAATTCTTCATTTCTTTGACAGTTCTATCAACTCTTCCTGTAGCGATAAATCGGCTGTTTGTAGATTCGAGAATGGTTCTAATACTCAATCTGGAATGGTCATGTTAAGAATATCCTGAAATCTATTTTAAAATCTTCTTTAAGTGTTTCCAAATGTTAACAAAATACTAAAATATCTTCATCATTTGTTTCCACAGAGGAAAGATTTGAAAACTCATAGAATTGTCTTCTACCCACATCCTGTTTGTACAAGGTAAGTTTTGACATGAACGCACAGATAACTGAGTTTGCTTTGATCAAATTCAAATTATCTCCTTGCAGCCATAGGTTTGTTTAATTAACTTTGTGATATAGATCAGTTGAACAAGCTATATAATTCTTTTATTTCAATACATTTTCTCTTAATGAAACATCCTTGTTTTCAAAAAACGTTATAATGGAGTCAAAAACTTCATAAAATCTTGTTAGACAGGTACTCTTTGACAGCCAACGAACTTCTGTGTGCAATAAATAGCAAATCCTCATCATTTTCATAACAAAATTTTTCAAATAATCTACTATTGAGAGCATTGCTTCTGATCTTGTTAACTGCGGGAATTACACACTGTAGTGAGCAGTGCAGGCGATCATAGGTACATTTGGTACTGCCTGTTTCAAATATGAAATCAGCCCTCGGTATCGTCCAACCATTGCTGGAGCACCATCAGTAGCAATGGACACAATATTATTCAAATGAATAATTTTTTCTTAAAAATAGTTTTCCAAAACTTGGAATATAGATTTTCCTTTAGTATCAGTTTTTAAATTTTTTGCGAACAGTAATTTTTGGAAATTTTTTTCCACTAATGAAGCGAACGTACACAAGAAGTAATGAATCATTGTTTGGTAAAGTAGATTCAAAAAGCTCTATAGAAAATTCGGCAGTCTTCAAAAAATCTCCACGTCCTCGGACATTTCGTCGATTCGCCTCTCTACTGTGTTATTGCTAAGTGGCTTTTCCCGACTTAGCAATAAGCAAGGAAATGTTGTAAGAGGCACGAATGCCATCTGCGACTTGTTTGGATGCCACTGAAAACATACCAGCTAAAGATGAACGTCTTGAATATTGTTCTTTGAACATTTGAAGGTAAGATAAATTTTTATGTTTTCTGTCAGGGTGTATTTTGGTTATATGTTCTTCTAAACGTGATGGTTTCATAGCTTCAATTGAGAAAAATGGAAAATCGGGTACATTGACAATGTCTAGTTTGAGGGTGCCTCAATAAAAATATATTTCAAGTATTCGACATTGTACTGTCTACATTTTTTCTTTGAATGTGACATCTGTGAAAATAAAAGTAAATTTTGATATGACCAGCCCGTTATTCCCTTAAATAGATTTTCTATTACAATTTAATTAAATAAATTGAAACTTGTGTTCATTATTTCATGAATATTTTGCGACGAACAAATAAACTGTAAAAAGTATTTATTATTTATTTAAATTTATTTAAAATGTATAAATACATATTTTAGAAGTATTTTTAAATTACGTTACCGCCCAGCCATGGAAACGATGTACAAAATAGTAGTAATGAAATAAGAATAATAAAAATTACTAAGCTTTATCGAAAAAATCTAGAAATAAAAGTTGTTAATTATAACTCTTTTATTTAACTTTGGTAAATAACTTTTTCTTCAAATTTCTCAGTTAAAAAATTTTCTTAAAATAACTTAGATAAAAGTGACATCATTAATCTGCCACTTCCGGTTGGCAGATCTCTATTAAAAGTGGATAGAATTGAGATATTCAGGTCCGAAACTTGAATATATAATTTCATAACAAGTTGTTCGACAGAATTTGCTCAAACTGATAAACAGGCAGGCATAAAGATGGACGGAGAACAGTTAATTCGAGTTAATATAAGTCTAATTCATGGTTATATTAGCAATCCATACACTGGCTGGATAACTGACTGTCTTCAGAGGACGTCTATGCGAGAGCCAACGATAGATAGGACCCCTCGCTCCCCACTAACACTCAGTCTTACAGACCGTCTTCGATTCACGCATTTTCAGCTAAAATGATAAAGATGTTCTAAGTTATTTTATAAAAATATATCAGAGATTTTCATCTCGGTTAAAATTAAAAGGAGCAGTATAATGAATAAAAATTTAGAGAATGAGGCGTATCAATACATTTCTTAAGCCATATATCCCGAATGCAGGATTGAGGTTATTCAAAACAATAATTCAGATTTTGCATAATAAGTGAAAATGATTAAAAGAAACGGAATAGAAACGGTAGATTCATGTGACCCAACTTGATGGTACTTTGGGATTTGGTTGTTTATAAGAAAATTAAGAGAGAACAGAAAACAAAAAATAAAATACTGAAGAAAGAGAGGAATATAAATTAAATAATATAATATATACAACTATATAAATACTATTGACATAAATAAATTATTAAACCTACAAATTTTACTGTATCATTAGTGTTTCAAGATACAGGAATATATTGTACTATGCTTTGAGAATCGAAGTTTAACTGAATTTTGTAATGTGGTAAAAAATGTCTCATCCAATTTTATAACCATCTGTTTGATGCCCCTTAAATGTAACGTAAGAGGCCTGTGACTGAAATCTTCCATTTTTCGCGATAAAGTTTAACTATCTGCACACAGAGTTCATAACTGACCGATGCCCTTCGAACCGCCGTCAGGACTTTTGATTTGCTGAAATCCTAAGGGCGTTTGCCAGTGTACTGTAATACTGACTGTTTCCATCCACACATCAGGAGGGACTGATCTGTAATGGGCTGAGTGGCCACACTGTGCGTGTGTGGGCGACTATGGGCTGAGCGTGCCAGGGGCTAGGATTGACGGACAAAGTCTGTCCAGGACACTCGATAATCTATCTCTCCAGCATATGAGCGGATTTTGTCAACACATTAAAAAGAAATTTTTCCATTTTCAAATCCGATGACCATACTATTTAATAATTTTCCATTGTAAAGTCATTTCCGGCACCCTGATTACTTCTGTTCCATTGTATACAGGGTGTTACAAAAAGGTACGGCCAAACTTTCAGGAAACATTCCTCACACACAAACAAAGAAAATATGTTATGTGGACATGTGTCCGGAAACGCTTACTTTCCATGTTAGAGCTCATTTTAGATTGGTAAAGGCGGACCAATTCCATGGCCCCCACGCTCTCCTGACCTCAACCCTCTTGACTTCCATTTATGGGGGCATTTGAAAGCCCTTGTCTACGCAACCCTGGTACCAAATGTAGAGACTCTTCGTGCTCGTATTGTGGACGGCTGTGATACAATACGCCATTCTCCAGGGCTGTATCAGCGCATCAGGGATTCCATGCGACGGAGGGTGGATGCATGTATCCTCGCTAACAGAGGACATTTTGAACATTTCCTGTAACAAAGTGTTTGAAGTCACGCTGGTACGTTCTGTTGCTGTGTGTTTCCATTCCATGTTTAATGTGATTTGAAGAGAAGTAATAAAATGAGCTCTAACATGAAAAGTAAGCGATTCCGGACACATGTCCACATAACATATTTTCTTTGTTTGTGTGTGAGGAATGTTTCCTGAAAGTTTGGCCGTACCTTTTTGTAACACCCTGTATAATGACTGTTGGTAAAATTGTAAGTACAAACAAAATGTAATACAAAATGTAATACTATTCCACACATTCAAGTCCCAAGTCGACACACTTTGCACCTATAGTTGACACTCTTTCCATAACCCTAAATTACCATCAGGGCCAGAGAACAACAGTTGACCAACTGACATCGAGAAGAAAGTACACAGCAGAGGCCTGGACCAAGTGAAAGAAATTGCAGATCCAAATGCGGTCTCATGCGGTAGAACACAGGAACAACGAGATGTGAGCTTCTGGGGATACTTTATGGTCAGAGAAGCAACCATACACAATTTCTTCCATAGAAAATAAAAAATGTAAAAAATATTTTTAAAAAAATGTCAGATAGTCTAAGGGCGTTTTCACGAAAACCGGAGCCGGCGCCGGCCTTTTCGCACAGAGTTCAATAAGTTCTTAGCTTTGGAGGAAGAAATAGGCATTCATTAACTATTGAAGCAGGTGTTAGGAACAAAGATATAATGTATTAATACCAACTTTTAATCCCCACTGATCTTGCTTAAAGGACATTTGGAATTACTTGCTGAAATATTTGTTGAATGTTTTTTTGTTATTAATTAATCTTATCGGCACGTCCTTGCCAGTGTTGGCTAGGGGGGCGCTGGCTTGGTGTCAACGCCCCCCAAATTTGCCATTGTTCACAAACGCCCCCCTCGAGCTCTCTAACGCCCACCGGTGGGCGGTACGGCCCACGTTGGGAACCACTGTTATAGTCCAACTAAATTTACGATACCCTCCATAAATAATTGTACACGATGATATGTTCCAAATTGCACATACTGAAAGGGCAAGTGACCCATGTCATATCAAGAAAGAAACTGTAGCAGAAGAAGATGAAATCCTAAAATTATGGAAAACCTTTTTTTAATGGGTCACTTTGTTTGATTCTATCAATCAACTCTTTAAGGTGTATCTCTACAAGTACTGTGCCACTTCTAATTTACAAAAGAATTTTTACTATTTGATACTCATTTGCTGAAATTTCTATAAATTTTGAAGTTCAAAGCTATAACTATTATTACTATTCACTTTTTTCTGTGGTCAAAAAAAAATTATGAAGAAGATAATCAAACTACTTAAAAAAAGAAATAAATAAATTTAGGATAAAGAGTATTTTTGGAAAATTCTTGAACCATGGAAATTTCTTCCACAAAGTGCTGGATCCAACTAACCATGCCGTCAATATACACCATCACTGAATCTCAGAGACCTCTGTCAAAGAGGCGGATAATAAATGTAACAACCCAAAAAATAAAATTATTGATAGGATCGCCATTTAAGATCGAAGTGATAACGTTTCATACCAATCTCGAAAATAAAATTTCGCCATGTATTCAAATCAAGAAAAATTTGAATACTAATGAATGTATATTCTCTTTTATTTTTGCGAAAAATAACTGAATCCTGGATGTATATTTGGTACTGAAGAAAATATCTTCTGGTACACTCATGTCCATAAGTTAAGGGAGCTTCGAGATCTACAGAAAAACATAGGGTGCGGTGACAATGTGAGCATGAAAAGGGGCCCTGGCAACAATTTGATTCGTGACACAGTGCTACTGATGCAAGGTATACGGGCAAATCAGTCACGGATAGTGGGTGTCCCTCCACCGGTAGTACGTACAACGTCAATGCGGCGTGGATGACCTGACCTCGCATGGCAGTACTCTGGTTAACAATATTACATCAAACATATAAATTTCATAAATATTAACACATAGGTATGTATAAATATTTGGTATTTCAATATTCGTTCATCCCCTTCTTCAACAAATTTCCCATCATTTTGGAGTCTTCTGAGTTTTACTCATCGTTGGCATGGTCAATTTGGAGCTACGGTTTTTCAGCCGCTTACCCTTGCTAACATGACACCAAGGATTTTATGCCTACGTCCAGGTCGTGCTGAGTACTAATGGGGGAAAGTGAAGTGTTGCTATCTCTCTGTGATACGTGTAACTATGTTCAGCGTGTGATCAGTGTATTTTTTGTTTGTTAAATGTGTAGTTATGTATAGTTTATGACGTATAAAGTGAGGATCTTCCCGGTATTCACCTTGAAGACTACGGAAAACCTCCTGAAAACCGCAGTCATGACGGCTGGTACGCAGGTCGCGGGTACCTGGACTCGTGCTCTTACAGCTCTTATCGCAATTAAATAAGACATTTCATGGGATGAGATGCATATAAATACGTTTTACTGTCAAAAAAATTTTATGGTGTTATTTTTTATAAGTCTTCTGAAGGTTTCCTATGGTCTCTTTCAATACTCTGATATCTGGGGCCAAAATGTCAGCACAAAAGGAGGTTTTTCACACTATCCTCATTAATGGGTGTAAATATACTCTGTGAAAACGACACGAGATATTTTCCTTTCTGTTTCAGTTTTGTTGTACTGTAAACGTAAACCAAAAACTCTTTCTTTTTCGTTTTCTAAATTTAGACACTTTTTCATATTCAAATACACATTTCTGTTCTCTTTTTTTTTTTTTTTTGTAATTAAAACAAAAAACGTTTACTCTTATACATACAGATAGTGGCGAAGTTGGGGAAATTTTAATGACAGGCTTTTGGCTTTACTTGTTTCAATTAATACTTACATTTGAGTAAAAAAGAGAGTCGTAATAGTCACCATATTTTTGCGCTTGTGCTGTGTAATGAATTCTGTATACCGATATACACTTCCTAATCCAGAAACCAACACTATTCCGTGTCCCTTCCTTTCCATACCTTGCTTAGCTTGCTCTACCCATCTTTTCCTTCGACGACCTCCAAATCTTTAGCCATCCACAATTTATTAGATCGTTTCTCCGGACTCATTCTCTTTATACGTCAAAAATAATTTCCAAACTTTTTTGCCTCGTCGACGTCATGGTCATCAGTGACGGGAAAGGATTGGAGACAAGTAACGGGCAGGAATTCAGTCATTGCATTAGCCTGGAGTGAATTGGGTTTCAAAGTTGTCGCAACTATGATTTCACGAAGTGATCGTTTTATTTGTAACACCTGACAATTGTTTTAATTTCATATATTGTCTCTCGCTGCACTTGGGGAATAGCTCTAGGAAATTTAATGTCTGCCAATCCGACAACCTGCTGACAAAAGTTCTGGATTCAGGAATTTAATTTGTTGTTGGTAAAAAGAATTAATGCATGTAGCAGACATAGGAATTTAACATTCTGAGAGGAAACTGATATTGTGAGTTTCGTTTTGAACTGAGTTTGGAATAACTGCTTGAAATCTGCTATTCTGGGCTCCAAAATTGCCAAAGATCTAGAAGCAAGAAGTAAAGTTCCTTCAACTTTAATCTTTCTATCTCGACGTTAGCGTGCAACATTTGGCTGTTGATAGGTATGATCAATATTTTGCTGCAGTTTAGTTTGAGGCTAAATTCCTTGGACTGGCTATAACAAGTGTTTAACTTCACCTGTATTTCTTCACGTATATCACCAGGCTTCACAGTTATCTGAAACGGCAAATGGATTAAAATCACAGTTAGTCAGTTGTTCCACTCTCTTAATGATACCATTCATTACAGTAATGAAAATCGGAGGCGACATATTTTTTCCATTGAAGACGGATTATAGTTTACAACATTCGCTTTAATGAGATGCTAGATTGCAATTTTTTTCCTGAAAGCGAGATTAGAGATCCCTAATAATATTATTTCATTTCGCAACAGAAATGAATTGAATCAAATCAATATTTATAAACGAGGTCTCTAATAATCTGAACTTCTGACAGGGGGTAACTTCAAGAGCGTTTATCTGACTTGCAAAAAGAAAACAAGAAATTCTGTTTCTCTGAAAATCGCAATTTACGCTTGTTGCATGACTTGATCTTAATTCTTTACCAACGATGTTGTAGGTAGCTTGTAAAAATTCAAAATGTTTTTACGGGATTAATTAATAACAGTTAGTGAGGTTATTACAACGCTACACTTTGACTTGCCTCACGGAAGCATCGGTACTTCGTAATTTTATTATTTTACCTTGGTCGCCACCAGCTGTTTGACGAACGTACTAATAATACTTACAGTTCTCTGTGATGTTAAGAACTCACTAGTTCACAGGAATTTGTAATAAGCAAGACACACTAACTCATAGGAAGTATTAAGTCGAACAACTTTTTATTATTCCAACGATTTGTGTCTTATATTAGTACTCCGACCACCAACTGGAATTATTTATCACTTATCCGAAGATTGCAAGTTCTTTATGAGTGGAAAGTTTAATCACAAGATACTCTCCTTCAAACAGCAACATATTAGATGTCTGTACCACAATTACCAGTTCACAACCGCTCATTAACAGTTCTCCAGGAACGTCTCACTGTATTTTCACACCATATGGCTTGTCTTACGTTAGCGACGTCAAGCCAATATTCATTTCCCGTCGCGGACGCTCGTATTACGTATCCATATGCCCGAATATTTCTTTCCGAATCTACCGAAAACACGTACACGTCGACACACACACTTCCCGCCACTCGTAACACTTGACTACTCCTCTGCCACAGAGGTTAGACCCTCGCGGTATATCGATAATCGATATTTATACAAAGATTGCAAGTCCAATGTAATGTTACAAGCTATGACCTTATTACAGTTGTCTGATATTCTAACAACATCAGAAGTTTGAGAGAGTTAAAATCTTATAAAATAATAGAAATATTTAAAAAAAAAAAAAAGTCATGAAACTATTTTTCATTCAATCTTAGGGTATTTTGGAACATAAAGTCCTTACATGGATCTCAGAATACGTTAAATATCTCTATGAATAATTGTTAAAATAATAATAATAATGAATGTTGAATCCTGACCGGGCCACACATATTTGGAACTACCCTAAGAGCAACTTCTACAGTCATCACTATCCCAAAATATTTTCCTGGTAAGATATTTTTTATAGAGCAACCGTCGCAACGATGACAACTGATCCACCTGAAAGCCGTATTCAGAGACCCACGGAACTCGTCTATTACTCATACCTGGTATGATAAAGATTACTGTAACAGTTTATGTCGAAGTAGACGATCAAAGAGAGAGTAACTGTTTTGATCCATATCAGTAATCGCAAGAGAAGGAGAAATATGGAGATGCGCAAGATGTTCTTGCACTTTGAGCCCACAGCGGCGCCTGAATCGCTGCAACAAGCCGACCAGTGGAGATTTTCTGGCGTGGAGGAGGATCAAAGGGGCAGCGAAATGCACAGAGTGGCGCCGGTAATGAACAGGCCAGGCGATGAGACGCGCCTACACTGGGCAGAACTACTCAGCAGCAACAGCTACGAACAACGTTCTTCTTTTAAATTTTTGCAGTCTAAAGAATAGTTCGTAATAATACAATCATAGAAGCAATCCTCAAACTTATTGCTACGTGTTTCTTTCCAAATCACATTGTAACTTTAATTATGAAATTCCATCCTATGATTTTCCATCCTTTAATTAATTAGATTCAACTAGATATAGAGGATAACTTTGTATATTGTGCAATGTTCCATTTTGCCTCCGAAAACATTCATTGACAACACTGTGAGATGTTAACTATGTGGAGTCGTGAGGAATATCTGCTGGTACAGCTCAAGGCAAAGTACTTTCAAAGACAAGGCGTCGATGGTGGACACTTGACGGAAATGAGAGTCTACGATACGCGCCATAATCGTTCGCATACATCTGACTTGAGTTTAACAACGGATGAACGGTAACACAACAAAAATGCTTTCTGAAAAAGTCGGGGAACAGAAGTCTTAATTCTAACCAGCCAATGACAATGGAGTGACATAATTCCCTTCGCGTCCAATCATCAAAAATGTTAGCAGCTGCAGCAGACGATCATAAATTTATCTCCGAGAGGCACAAATAACTATTCTCTGTTATGAGTTCATAATCCCAAACTGTACAGTATTTACATTCTTCAAAATCCCGACCACTTTCTGTTTTCTAGATACGATTTTAACCATGATCCTCTTCTTCCAATATATCTAAACAACTTCAGTGTTTCCAGTACGAATTTTACTTTTTATTAGTTGCTTTCAACATGTAGTCTATAAATGTTAAAATTTCATACTCTATCTAAACACTCTCCCATTAAACAAACTGAAATTGAATAAAAAATTCTTTATAATATGGATCATTAAAATCACTAATTCTTAAGTTCAGTATTAAAAACATTAAGTCATTAGTGATTTAGTATTGATAAATGTCTTAGTTCCTTTAACAGAGAAGAAATAATTATTTACGATGCTATGTGAAACACAAAAAATCTATAAGAATGAAGATTTTCTCGATGATGGATAACTATCAGCATTAACAATATTTCGGCGATCAAAAGCTCCCGAAGCCATCATCTGGTATTGGCTAGGGAGATTTTAATCGTTGAAATATGTTGTGTAACTACCTTTTTCACTCGGCTAGTTACCCGCTAATATTATATTAATAAGAAATCTACTTTTAAAATTAATGACTTTTGTGTTCTTTGTGTTCTGGTTTTCAATTCTTGGTATTTTATTTAGATAATTCTTGTGTGACTCTAAAAACTAAACTAGTTCAACACAGATTCACAAGCACGCAATTCATATCCTAAATAGACTTAATTCTTTGGTATGAAACTGCGCTCTCATTGGCAACCTTCTTCCAGATTTCAGTTTGTTAAGGAATTTCTTGTTAATTGGTGATGAATTAAAGTTTTGGTCAAAGCGTTATGTGTTTCCTAAAATATATTATCTACATTTACAACGGATTCGGTCACAAAGCATTTGGAAAATATGCCCCGTATCAGGAAAAATACTTCTAGCTGTTCTGATAATCCGATTATCTGTTCGTTGTCTTGGTGAGGTGCATATAATTTTTTGAAGCAGTTTGCACTCACCTCTGCTCAAGACGTCAGTATGAACAGCTGGAAGAACTGAAGATTGAAATTCCTAAGTCTTTAAAGTATAAAGAATATTTTGCGTTCTTTTTTTCAGTTGTAAAACGGTTGGTAATTGTCATAGAACAGTCTACGGTGAAGGGGTTATGAACACCGTCAGCATCTAGAAGAGGTGTATAATTTTGAAAAACGGATAAACAAATTATCATGGATTCCAAAGTACCAAAACAAAAGTTGGACAGCAATGTTCAAGATAGTCAACGCTTCATGGTTCCAGAATTGATTGATTCAGCAAAAATGCTGCCAAGGACAGGCTGACCCTTAGGTGGTTGCTGTAATATCACCGTGCGTGGTGGATGAGCGTTAGTGCTTTGCCCTCGCATTAAGGAGAACGCAGATTGGAAACCGCGTCCAAACATCCAGATACTGTACCCCACTATTTCAAGAAATCGCTCCAGGAGAATGCCGGGTTGATTACTTCAAAAAGGCCACCACCGTATTCCTTCCCGTTCCTTGTCCCCGGTCCTTTTTCCGCCATTACTGACCTCGACATCGTAAAGCCGTAAGCTAAAAAAAATTGCAATGTTAAATAACTTCACATGGTCAATATTTCTGCATTTTTCGATTAATCTTTTATTTGATGAAAATTTGTTAAAGTTAAATAACAAGTCAAATCATGGGTTTCATTTTATTCACTTCCCCATAGTAAATTTCTACGCCTATTCTAGTTTAGATTCTTTCTTAGCTATACTCGTGTTATTTGTAGTAACAAAGTAGAAAGAATTGCATATATCACCGCTTTATCTTCAGTTCATTACCATCATCTCCTATTAAATATGTATATTTTTTTATCGATTAATCACTTTTCTGTTTCTCACTGTCTTTAAGAACAGAGCACATTCATCGCACATGCTGTAGTACTGCTTTCTTCAGTGAAACGTGCTCCGACAACATTAACTGACATCCCTCACTGTTCCTGGGAGTGACGTGTTATGGCCTGCGACCACATATAATCATTACGGGCTGTTACTCACAGCATGGAACCGACGAATTGTGGTAACAGTCGAAAATTACAAACGATGCGAACCAACAAGTGCGTTCCTATCATTAATGTGCAACTACATTTACCTCAAAACCTTTTGTGGTTCTCTCTCTGTAATTCGTCAGACGAATGACTGGGTAATTCAGTTTCAGCAGGTTTCGTATGATACTATTCCCTACTCCGATTATTATTCCCTTCCTTTGATTTGCGGAAAAGACTTTAGAAGACAAAATACAGATACACATTTGCAGCTTTTGAATATAGGATAGTGAGTACAAGGATGAGGTGCTAAAAAAATATTTTTACCTGTCATTTTTATCCTTTCAGAAGAGGAGTTCAGTGTTATCATCAGTCAATACTGTTCTAAATCTGTAAGCGAGTGGCGTGAGTCTGAAAGTTTTAAATTGCATGATGCAAAAACGGCAGCAACAATTTGGATGGTGTTTCCAAATTTTGAGAGCTTATGGTTCAGATTAAAATCTTGAAAATAACTTATGACTCATATATATCGACGAACCGATCGCTCTATATTGGAGATGATCACACCTTCCAAGAAATACTGACATAATATCACATTACTACTCTGTGGATTATGTTGTTTTTTTATTTATTTATTTATTTTTGTTATTTATTTATTCTGTTCTCTGAAAAATAGTACGTCAAAATAAACAGAATATGTGAATTAAACGTAATAAATATACGTAATATTTAAATTACGAACACATCTTTGTGCTTTAATAGCAACAAAAGATCACACTATTACACTAGACTACTCTTTGGATTCTGTTCACTTCTGTTTTAACTGGATGTTTATTTCTCCAGTTTTCTGAAATACACTAAATTAAAATAAACTTATGGATGCACTTCAGAAAGCGTAACTAAATTGGGAATTTAATTTAAGGTTAATAGTTTTGTGTTTAATGTCTGTACGTATTAACACAATTAACATTTTGTAGCAGTGGAAAGTAGCCGAGATTGAAATTTTTCTATTTTGCAAGAACCATCAATAAAATGGGTTAGCAGTTGTAATTTTTATTGACACTATTTAGCGGGGTGCAATCCTATTCATTGGTAATGCCCATATCTATTATTGCCGATATTTTTTAATTTGTTTGCGTGGAAGTTGAAATGCAGCCTGGACAAAATAAAAATTAACCATGGGCCATAATACTTCGGATGCTCTACTTTCATGCTCTGGGCTGTTTTACAATCTAAACGCAAACAAATTACGTTTAAGTTACCGTCCAGTGCGGAATGCTATCAGCCACGGGATCATTAGTGCAAAATTAACAAAACCAATGTGTGGGTAGCGCCGTCAGTCCTGGGTTAATTGCACAAAACAAACTACATGGCCCGCATTACAATCTAGCCACACAGCTGTTCAGTATTGAATTACATTTTAAACATAATGGTCGAGGGTGCATTACAACCTAAACACAGAGCTTTTAGTATATTTTTTAACTAAAACATAAACTGCAGTTAAGAGTTAGTGCCATGATACATGTAATGCTAGGAGATGGGAGAATTGTGCTTCATTCTGTTTATGTTATCAGTATCTGGATAGATTTCTTGCAGTCCCCCATTTCTTCCTGCCTGCATAAGTCTTTTCATCTCACCGTATCCTTTACACCTATGCTTCCATTTAATATTTGATATTCTGTTTTCTTCTACAATTCTTCATTTCAGCTTATAAGTTATGGGCTGTGAATGTATTATTGTATAATTTTCTTTCGGTCATTTAACTGATAAACTGTAATACTTGTTTTTCAAAAGATTTCTCAGCTACTACGTTCAGTTTATTATTAATAGACTAGCCTCAAAGCCGTCAGAAATGACGGGTTTAACGGAGTGTTCTGACGATTCATTTCCTTGCAGTTGCTTATTTAAATAGAATTGTTATAAAACAACGCTCAACGTAATTTCTCTTCTCTTGTGCTGTAGGAAAAAGTTTCAGTTGTCAACTTGGTCCTAGTTGTATTTCAGCCTAACCACAATCTCCGCTAATATTGCCGCTAGGAAATCAAAGTTTCAAACACACGCGAATTAATACATTTCCTGTATCGCCAGTCTATGTCATCATGCATCGTGATATAAATTGGACCCAAAATCTTCACGGGTTCTTACATTTTCTTTTTGTTATCTGTGATGCAGATCGATATTATGACGGCTGACACATCTGACATGTGGCTGAAATAATGATCCCAGTGAGAATTAAGGATGATAAAAACAAATCTTAACAACTTACGTTATGCCACGTAATATTAGTTTTAAATGACGGGTGGAAAGAACATTTTGCAATTCATTTCTCTGCATTTGCCTAAATAAAAAGAATTGTTGTTATGTAATGTTCATGACCTTATTTTGTAATTTTCACATATTTCGGTTGTACTTTACACAGCGAAACAGACGGAACATCTACTGAATTAAAAATATTAGAATCAAGAAACCATTTAAATTAAAATTAAATTATGAATCCCACAACCTTATCCTATAACGCGTGTTATTGGTTTTATTCCTGGTCCGAGTCTTATTCAGCGCGATAAATACGGAACTACTTCCATCCGTATAATAATAACTTCAGCAACTCGGAGCTTAAGAAAGCAGCTTAAATTATTTACAAAACTAAATTCATTGTGAATTATTCTGTAAAAAAATGTGTTTAGTCCTGTCTGCATTTCGACATAACCACAACATCTATTAATGTTGCTGTTCAAAATTCATAGATTATATTACCCGCGTATGAACACGTTCACTGTATTGCGATCTAAAAACAGTATTTACATACGTCTCATATAGTGACATCAGTAATGAAAGCAACTAATAATTAATATATTAATTTAAACGCAGTATATACTTTTATTTCAGTGTTTCTGCAAATCATTTCTTAGAGTATATTATAACAGCTACTTAAAATATCTACATCGAATATAAATATTTTTATTATTATTATTATTACTCCGCGATTCACTAAAGTGTGTGGCGGAGGGTGCATTGCACCTATCGAAAAGGGTTATGGTTTGGAAGGGTTATAAGGGATATGGTAGGAGGCGCCCATGGGCTATTGTGAGGAACCATCCCCGCATTCGCGTGGAGTGATCTGGGAAAAACCATGGAAAACCCAGATCAGGATGGCTGGAGTGCTTTATCGAAAGCTACTCCTGTCGGATTTTAAGTTTACTCGCCCGGTAAATCCTTTCTATTCCATTCCCTAATCGCTCGTGGGAAAAATGAGTACAGAAATAAATCGGTTCTGGCCCTGATTTCTCTTATCTTGTTTTCATGGTCATTTCGAGATATGAATGTTGCTGGTAGCAATATTTGCTGACTGTCATTCCGAAATACATCTGTCTTGAATTTTTCAATTAGCTTCCGTCGAGAGCAACGCCTTCGGTGTTCCAGGTCTTCCCAACCTAACTCCTTCAACATCGCACTTACGCTTTCCCTCCAACTATATATACCTGTCACGAATCGGGCGGCTCTTCTTTGGACCTTCTCTAAAGCCTCCATTAACCCCTTTTGATGGGGACCCCCATACAGAACAACAATACTCTAAGTGAGGACGTACTAGTGACTTGTATACAATCGATTTAACTTCCTGAGTGCATTGATTTAAATTACGACCTAGAAATCGGAGCATACGATTTGCTTTTCCCAATTACATTCTCGATATGCTCATTCCACGACAAATTATTACGAATTGTTAGCCCTAGGTATTTAGCGGAATCTTACCGTTCTAAGGACAGTGCCATTAATCGTATATTCATAGTTAAATGGTGTCACCTTTTTACTTACACGCATGACTTGGCACTTTTTAGCGTTTAACTCCAACTGCCAATCTTTACACCACGCAATTATTTTCATAATATCGTCTTGTAACAAAGCGCAGTCGTCCTGGGTTTTGATTTCGCGATAAATTATAGCATCATCGGCAAATAATCTTTTCATCCCCCCTATTATGTCGCATAGATCATTGATGTATATGAGAAACAACAGATGGCCCTAACACGCTTCCCTGGGGACTCCAGACCCCACTTCAGTAAGTGATGAACGCTCACCGTCGAGAACTACACACTGTGTTCTGCCCTTCAGGAAGTCTGCAACCCAGTCGCATATTTGTCTAGATATGCCGTAACCGCGAAGTTTCCTAAGTAACCTAGTGTGAGGCACAGTAGTCGAAAGCTTTTTTAAAGTCTAATAGAACCAAATCAACCTGGGATTGCTCATCTATAATTCGGCACAAGTCGTGAATTAGAAGTGCAAGTTGTGTTTCGCAGCATCGGCCTTTTCTGAATCCATGTTGATTTGGATTTAAAAGCTCACCTTCATCCAAGAACCGCATGACATTTGAATAGATGATATGTTCTAAAATCCTGCAAAATATTGAAGTTAACGAGATCGGC
>CM061920.1:212231743-212250468 GCA_031002005.1 Vandiemenella viatica
CTAAAGACGACTAATGAATGAGATGTGATGTGAATGTTTCATCTATTTCTCATGTTTAGATGACTAACGGGGGAAAAACAAACTAATGTGCAGGTTTTCAGACCATTAAATTAATGTTTCTAATAATCATTTCAGGCGGATCTGTGATTTATTAATATGTTTTATTCAGAGTTGACTCAAAGACTTTATGCTTCGAGCAAAATATGAAATTTCATAGAAAATTTTGGTAATCATCTTAAACAATGTATTTTTTATTACAACGTTCATTAAGACGAAGAAAATATCTGACAACTTTTCGCACAATGCTCGAACACATAAGATTGATTGTTCATATCGTTATATTAACATTAGACGCAGATTTAATCAGTTCTAAGCAATCGTTCGTATGTTTGGTCAGTAATGCCTTACGGACGTAATTTCTTCAACACTTGATTAAAGCTTTATGAAGATTTACCTCTACACTTTCTAAAACATAATAATGAAAATCTACATCTGCAGGAAAGTTTCAAACTAGATGTAGTGCGAATCCTTTGTTTGTGCCAAAAATGACTTAAGTTAATGAAGTTTCTATGTAAAGTGGCTGTCTGACAACGACGGCACGGCCGTAGTTCGATTTGATGTCATCTACAATAGTAGGACAATGAGCTCAAATGTATTAGTAGTAATGATAACGGTATATACACGTACTGTATGTATTATATGTGTCTCCAACTGCAAACTAGATTCATAAATTGCAGTTTTATTTCCTTTTTGATATTGTAATAAACACTGCAGTTATAAATTAAAAAAAAAAAATAACGCGAGACTGACACCTATAAAAGGTATCAATTAAAATATTAAAGCTAGTTATTTGGCTAAAAATTTATTATATCCAAATCTTGAATATCTATTCTTATAAAACGCCAATTTGGTAACGTTCTGTCACACCATGACGTCACACTATGACGTCACGCTTCTCATCTTTTTTTTTTTTTATCCAACTTCCGATCAGAGATGTTGTTCTAGGCTATAGACGTTATTTAATAACAGTTCTATTTTATACAGCCTAGACAACAATTAAATATAATATTAACTGGCATGACGTAAGTAGTTAAGATATTTTAAATTTCCTTCGCTTTTACTGGTGACATATTTCAGCTGTATGTAACTGCATTAGCCATTCAACCGTTGTAATATCGTCCTGAATCACGGATAACAAAAAAGGCAGATGTGCGAACACATGGAAATGTTTAATTTAGTTTATTTCGCGATGCGTTATTTCCACTAAATTGTGATACATTACACGTATTAATTGGGATTGAAGTCTTGTTTTTCTGGCGGCAAGTTTAGCTTAGTATGCGGTTAGGTTGAAATGCAACATGTACCAGTGCATCACAGAGCCAGCGTCTAAACTGGGCGGCAGCTTATGTACCAGGATGGCATCGGATAACTTTTGTCACATCGCATGATACTTGTAATTACATTGGCTTTATTTTATAACAATTATTCTTATTTAAGTAATCTTTAGAAATGAATTGCCAGAAAATATTTATTTCGCTTAAATTTTCATAATAATTATCACTTGGTTATTTTTTACTGAAATCATTACTTGGTTTGAATGAAAGAAGTTCCAAATTGATCGCGATCTATGAGGCCTAAACCACAATTAAAACTAATATTACGTGGCGTAACGTAAGTTGTTAGGATTAATTTTTTGTATATTTTATTTTCAGTGGGGTCATTATTTCAACCTGATATAAGCTGTGTTACCTGTTAAAACATCGATCTACATCATAGATAATAAGAAAAAAAGATGTAACGACACGTGAATATTTTGGATCAAATTTACATTACGATGCATGATGACATTGACATGTGACGCAGGAAATATAGTCTATTAATTCGCATGTGATTGAATCTTTGATTTTCTAGCGGCAATATCAGAGGAGATTGCGGTTAGGCTGAAATACAACCTGGATCAAGTTAGCAACTGAAACTTTTTGCTGTTCAGAAGGACCAGGATATTTTCATTCTTTAATAAATAAAGACGTGGTTGCCCATGAAGATTCTTATAAAAATCCTATCCCATAACACTGTTACTCGAATTTTTTTTGAAATATCGACACAATTATTTATTTAAATAATTAATATTAAAAATAATAACGTCTAATATAGTTGTAGCAAAACAGCCTAATGCTTTTATTTTGTGGTTAAGTCACCATACATCAAACTATTTGTTTGAAAGTACTCATACTTCATACCACATAGCATAGGATTGAATAGATAATAACTAATACGAATGATTAGAATTTAATTATTGAGCTAGAGCAACGAAAGTACACGGTACGGCAGTTTAAAAATTCAGAACAGTGTGTGCTATTTAACTAAATAGTATAGAAAGCCATCATTTTTGAACCATTAAAAAACTAGTTTCACTGACTCAATACCGATGTGAAGGTATAAGCATTTAAATCTATTGAGTGTAAACTGACGTAAGTTGTCAAGTTGATTCTTTTTCTTTTAATTACCAAAAGCTTTCAAAATTGTACCACACAACCACCTCTGAACGGAGAATCGCAACAGATTTGTTAGTGATAGGCATTTTATTAACTGGGTGGCCACAATATATCATCTAGTTATCCCGATGTTCTACATGTTAAAGGAAATGTACATGGCATTGTTGGCCGTTAGACCGTGAAGGCTTTTTCGGTCGCCGAGTGACAGAGTTCTAATTTGTCACGGCTGTCGTAATCCAAATCCACCTCACTGCTCGACCCACAGGAAACCATAATAGGACCACTTCTATTCGTAATACAGTATCTACAAACAATCTTGGAGACGATATTGATAGCCATTTGAGATTGTTAACCCATAAATCACTTATCAGTAGGAAGGTAATCAGTTCTTCTGACTATCTAAAGATTCTAAGTTGTTATCGTTATTTCAACATAAATGGCAGATTAAATTAAGTTATAACAAGTGCAAGGCAACGAGATAACGAATAAGCGATTGCCACTTGCCTAAGAGTATAAAGTACATCGCTTCAATTCGATAGGAGGTTAAATACTTAAATACAAAGTTGTAACACTACAAAGAGTCATGAAATGAGATCAGCACACAACATTGGTGACTAGAAAACTATCTGTATAGCTACATTTTGTACGCTGATTTTTGGAGAATTGCAACTTATCAGTAAAGGAAATAGTCTCAGTTTGTTGTTAATTGCAGGGTGTACATGTAGAATCTGAAATAACAGTCGTCTCACCTAAAAAACATGTATCAGTCAAGGTAACTATAGGTACAGTATACTAGGTGGCCCGTTCCAAAAACTTCGTGAATGATATACAATGAATAAAGAGGATGATTTGTAATAGGATAAAAGAAGAACCTGTTCATCTGTAGCAATTGTTTACTTGCCAACTGAAACAATGTGACAAAACACTTATAACGTCCTACGAAACAATTATAAATAATTAACTGTTTCACTAACAGAAATTTTTAATATTTTTTGTCATTTATGGATTTCATTTCAAAAATTCCTGTCTTAATTAATGATGTTACCAAAGCGGAGAATTAAATCTTTAAAATGACATCTCATTTATCGGTTTTGATTAAGTATGAAGATTGAAAGATGACTTGGCACAAAACAGTTTTAGAAATAATACCCTATTTCACGAAGCTACTATTATATTTACAGTATCCTAATGCGTAGCTCCGCTGGCGAATCTTTCTGATAAGTATCAACGGTCCCAAAAGACGAATTTACAGAACAGATTAAATTTTTCCGACAAAAAAATCAGTTGAAGCTAAGGCAGATAAATACTGTGATTGATAGAAAAGGTTCGTCGCATTCTTCGCCAAAATTCCCTTGCTAAAACCAAATGCTTTTAATAAATCACCGGATGCATTTATATTAACAAAACAACTTTTAAAAATCATATAGAAATGCTTGATATAGAGTGGCGTAGATCCAGGATATACAATCATTAAATGTCAGATAACTGAGAATTTAAAAATTACGTGATTTCTGTTGTGATGGTGCTGCACTCCGCAAGTGAGTGATTTGTTGTCCGTTCCGGCAGTGTCTTGGTTGGCTGTTCTCCTTTCTCCGGTGTCAGCGGAACAAAGGTAGCAGTTGCCGTTGTGTCTAATGCACCGTGTCCCACCACCCCACCGTCTGCCAATAAAGAGAGGCCAACGCTGTTTGCTGCGCCACCGAACAAGTGGACAAAGCCCAAACACAGCCAGAGAGCCTTTGTGTTGCAGTCTCTTGGAAGCTGTCTGCCTTGTCGTCGACTTCCCAGACTGATTAAAAAACCTCGTCACAGATTGTGAGAGGGATATTGCCGTCATCTCTCTGTTGTCCTTACTCGCAAAACACACGCGCTACTCTTCTCTTTATCCGCAAACACAAACTTGAACAGAAGCTATTGTAGGCTTTGCCCCGTATGCTATGTTAGAATTACTTCATAGAGATTTTTGACACATTAATTCTGAAAAATAAATAAAGGTTTAGACAAAATCTATCACAATCTACAAAAAGAAATAAATAAATTTTCTGTTGTTAGTTTTTGATTAAAAAAAATAATATCTCATGTCAACAAACAGTTTCAATTTTAAAAGGATAGTGATATTGCTCTCGTTGTTTGGTAAACAATAACGAATATAATAATTTTTGTTCTTTCACTGAATGTAATGAGTCTAAACTCACTACCTGAATAAATTAAGCAATTTCTCATCTATCATAGTGAGCACAAAAACGAAATGCAGATAAATATTTTTAGAATTTATCTATCATTACACAATTCTCTAACAACATGTCGGATATAGTTTCTATGCTATCTAGGAAGCGTGGTTTTTTGTTTTCTTATGGTGTAGAGGCGTTAAAGGACTGGACGCAAGAAACGGGGAGGAATTCGGCCATGGACGTTTGAAGGTTCTGTCCCGGTGTTCGTCTCCATTAATTTCGGGTAACAATGGAGAACCTAAAACTGAATGCGGATTCGAACCGGCGTCTTCACCAAAGCAAGCACAATGGAAGCCTGAGATTGTATGACGGACCTATTTTTCAAATAATTAATTATGTAAACTAGTAACCTATTTTAACTAAGCAAATTAAGTATTGGAAGAGACTTATTCATTGCCAAGTTGAGTGGTAATTCGATGATGATGAAATTGGGACTACATTTTGGTTACGATCACTTTTATTGGACAAGATCTAATGGTGAATCAATGAAATTAATTCAAGTATGATTAAAATACTAACTATAAATATTTTTTGTTGTTGTTGCCAGTAATGTGAATGTATTCTGTTTTTTTCTACTCGATCTTCCACCTTCTCTGAACAACAAATATCTTTCACTACTTTCAGGTATGCAAGATACCATATTAACAGCAGACATCTTTAATACTAGAAGGTGCCCCCAACTTCGTTCTTGTAGAATATTAATATACAGACCGCTCTCTTAAAAAATGATATCAAGAATAATATGATGTCGCTCGTGCACTGATACCACGATAAACATTTCGACTGCAACAAGTTAAATTGGTGTTAATTTGTCGACGTCAGCTTTTCGAAGTCACATCATAATAAAATTTTAGTTTTTTAAAAAACTAAAAACACGCTATCGTTGTAATGTAAACTAAAAGGTTAAAAATAATCTTTAAATATTAAAATTTTGTTTAACAGCGATAGAACGTCCCATAATTCAGGATAAATTAATGTTTTAATAAGCTTAAAATAGGAATAAAGATTACAAAATTAGCTTTAATGTAAAAAAGCGTGGGGTGCCATTTCAGTTATCTATTTTTTGTCGCTGGCTGTTTGTAAAGATAGAGTCATTGCCAAAAGTTATGCAGAGATTACCCCACGCTTTTTTTTTTTTACATTAAAGTTAATTTTGTAATCAGTGACTTTTTAGCTTATTCAAAACATTAATTTATCCTTAATTGTGGGACGTTCTATCGCTGTTAAACACAATCTTAACAGTTAAAGATTATTTTTAAACATTTAGTTCACATTACTACGAAAGCGTGTTTATTTTTTTTAAATACAATTTTATTTTTAACTTTTAATTCAGAGTGTTTCAAAAGTATGTTCTTACTGTTAGCTTTTCTTCGCCAATTCTCTTTTTCTTTGGGTTGTAGTTTCATTTTTAATTATTATTCCCGCGAGTAACGCACAATTATATGGCCAACCCCACCAGAGGTTTAATAGCAGGGTAAATGTGGAAGATTACTCTTCTATAATAGTACCAAGTAATTGAAAAAAGATGTTTCGAATACTCACTATTTAACGTCACAATAAGCGACTGCAGACACTATCGAAGCAGCTTGTATCAAAGTATCATCAATTGCGAATGTGCAAAATATTGCGCAACAAAACTGTCAAAGTAGTGAGAATACCAGGTTACAGCTGTTAAATTATTCTGTTGTTAAACGTTCTTAATAATTGTGAAAATTTCCAAAAATTAAGACGGCTAGAGGTTGGTAATTAAATTAATTGGATATGGCTATATTGGCAGGGAAATATCCGAAAGATCCGGCAGCCAAATGACGAAGGTTTCTCGAATTGTCGCAAAATGTCGCGGCTGCATTTGCCTAACTCGGCAATCCCAACAAGTATAGGGGTAACGTGAAATCCGAACCGTGGGTTATCCTAATATTTGCCACTTATAATATCCTAAATATTCCTTACGGTGGTTCGAATCCCCGTCCGGGCATCCAAATTTGCTTTTCCATGGTTTCCCATATCACTCCAGGCAAATTCCGGGATGCTTCCTTCAGAAGGCCATGGCCGAATTCCTTCCCATTCCTTGCCCTCCGTCGTTTCCCGTCTCTAAAGACCTCGCTGGTAGAGAGACATTAAGCAGATAAAAAAAACTAAATATTCCAACCGAAACCTGGATTCGAGCAGGGAACGTACGTTCGCTGGTCAAGTGCCTTAACCAACTCAGCCACCAGAGGGATGCGGAAAGTGGGTTAAAATGAGCCACATCTGTCATAAGACAATTAAATCACTTTAGTGTTCTTACTGTCAAAGTAACGAGATTACCAAGACATAGATATGAAATAATTGGATTGTCATCAGTTCTTAATACGTGTACAAAATTTCAGACATTTAGGACTTCCTGAAGTGGGTGAAAATTGAACTGGCAACCTGATGAGAATAGAATTATTGAATTTTTATCGGTTCTTAATATGTGTGAAAAATTTCAAACAATTCGGACGTCAGGAAGTGGGTGAACACTGAAATGAAAGATTCTATTGTTACCGTCAATGTGCATATTGCAGTACGTTTCTAAGAGAAAAATGTATTGTCAATGAATGGTTTTTAAAACATGTGCAAAATTTTTCTATTATTACTGTCAAAGTAATGAGAATATCAAGACATAGCTATGAAATTATTGGATTGTAATAAGTTATGAATACAAGACCAAAATTTCAAACAATTCGGACATCTGGAATTTGGTTAAAATTGAATGGCAAAATTCCACAACAATCAACCATTTTTCTGTTGTTACTGTCAAAGTAATGAGAATAGCAGAACATAGCTATGAAATTATTGTCACCGGTTCTTAATGGATGTGTGAAATTTCAAACAGTTCGGACATCTGGAAGTGGGTCAAATTGGAGTTGTAACATTCCGTTACATGCGTACATACATACATACAGATGAAGCTAATATAAAGCGTGTGATAAAATATTTCTTACTCATGGAACTACGGATTGTATATTAATAGGAAACGAATCGAAATCTGAATAGTACGATTAGCATAACTTGCATAAATCATACAGATTATTTCTAAACGGTGTTTTTTTTTTTTTTTTTGTCATCAGCGATTATCTCCCTTGATAACTGACTGAAATCGATAAATGATGTATCATTTTAAAAATTAAGGTTTTGCCTTTGGTCACATCGTAATTATTGAAAGGAATGTTTCATAATTCGTCCGTTAAAGGGCAAATGTATCAACGTTTCGACAATACATGACAATGGCGCCAGAGTATATGACCGCCGAAACGTCGTGCTATAGAAACGTTCTCACTCGGCTAGTTCCCCAAGAACATTTCATCTATCTACATATATATATATTTATATTTTTTTATTTAATTTTCTTTGTCACGAGCCATTTATCTTCCTTGTTTCCTAAACGAAATCGAAAAATGAGGTATCATTTTAAAATTTAAGATATCCGCTTCGTTCACATAATATTTTAAGAAACGATTTTTTTTTTTAATTCGACCCTTAGAAGGCAAAAGTATCAATATTTTTGCAACGTGTATTTTTTTTTCTTTTTCGTCACGAGCCATTTATCTCCCTTGATATCTGACCGAACTCGATAAATGAGATATCATTTCAAATGTTATGGTCTCCACGTAGATAAAATCATAAATTAAGAAAGAAATTTTTTCTAAATTTGATCCTTTAAGGGGCAAAAGTGATAACTATGAAGGTCATACAGGTCGCTAGGTAGCAGCAGTACATATCAGAGAGATATCAATAAGCTGCTTGACTGGCGTCGGCTAGTAGTAAGCGCGTTATCCATACACAGCAGGCCCATATATCACACAGATATCAATAAAGGTTTTTCTTGTTTTTTGTTTTTGTTTTTTTTTTCACATTAAGTAGCTTCTTTTTTTGGTTACGGATACATTTCTGTTTTGCCATACAATTTCAGAGTAAACAGAAATTTTCTCACGGGCTATTATCGCAGAAGCACATATCACAGGGATATGGATATGCTGTGGGTATTTTGTACAGGTAAGTTGAATTCTGTTATAGTCAGTGACAGTTTGTCATGCTTATTATTTACACGTCCAAAAGTTTTTCCTAATTGTTTCGTAATGTGTTGTAAGTATATTGTTACGTACCTATTACACTAAACATATAAACAATTGCTACAAATGACGCGATTTTCCCTTCATACTATCACAAACCATCAACCTCACTATTCACTTTATGTGCGAAATTTTCATTGAGTTCCCTGTAAGAACGTGATCAGTCAACTCATATATTTATTTATTTTAAATAAAACTGTCTTA
This sequence comes from Vandiemenella viatica, assembly GCA_031002005.1. Lineage (NCBI taxonomy): Eukaryota > Metazoa > Arthropoda > Insecta > Orthoptera > Morabidae > Vandiemenella > Vandiemenella viatica. The sequence continues at coordinate 212,240,768 of CM061920.1, forward strand.
AACATACAGACATTTTCCGGGTTACGGTTCTGTATACATACAGATTACAATCGCTGAAGAACCTAACGTTCCCGCAATGTGAGAAAAACAAACCTTAATAAATTATACATGGAAATGATATTTTAGATTATTTGAAGTTACCGCATTACGAGTGGTTGGTTAGCTTGTGAGAGGGTAAATCCTGTTAGCGTGGGGGTGGACTGTGCCGCCGAGCCCGCCTAGCACGTAGAGAGCACTTGTCAGCTGCGTCGCCTGAATGCGACTTGTGCTACTTATGCACACATCATTTCCTGCAGCGGTGCTCCAACCCCGTCTTTCAAAGCAAACCCGCATCGCGCAAGCAGTGGAGTCTGGGTCGAACCAAGAGTCGTAATAATGACGTAAAACTAGCGTATTGGACGATGCGGTCCACAAATTGATCTCTCCAAGTTAGCCAAAGCGAACGAAGTTGACGATAGATTTATACTACGTTTATAGTGATACACTTATCTGGTTATAATCATTATTTGACATTCGTGCGGTTCACGCTCCTGTAATTGTGTACAGTACGCTAAGGACAACGCAAAGCGAGCACAACCCTTAATTAGAACCACCCTCAGCTGCATCTGACTCCAACCAGCGACCTTCTGCACACGAAGCCAACGTCCCCTCGATCTCTTATTTCCTCTTCTCTTATACTCTTCCATACTGATCCATAAGACAAGACGCCATATGATATACGAGGCGCGTCCAGAAAGTAAGTTCCGTTTGGTAATAAAATGAAATTGTACACAGATACAGAAGAAATTTTTATCGCACAAAATTCTACAACTCTTAAACTACTTTTCCACATAACTGCCGAAATTTTGCAGGCATTTGTCATAGCGTGGCACCAGGTTTTGTATACCTTCTTCATAGAAATCTGCCGCCCGTGTCTTCGACCAGTTGGAAACAGTTTCTTTCAACTCGTCGTCATTGGTTAAGTGATGACCGCCAAGGAAAGACTTGAGATGTAAGAACAGATGAAAGTCTTGCCAGTTCTTCTGTAACCAAAGGTGGACGCCCACTTCGTTCTTCATCGTGCACATCACTGTCGGACCCATCTTCTCACCATCGAATCACTCATCGCATTTGGTCCGTAAACATCGCAAATTTGCTGATAAATTTCACTTGGTTTCACTTTCCTCGCATTCAGAAACCGAATCACAGACCTCATTTCACAGGCGGCGGGATTTTCAACCAACGCCGACATTTCAAACAAGCACAACAAAGCGTACGTAACTGACAGCGATCTCCAAATGGCGGACGTTCTTCCCCTTGATACACATCGTCTACAGCACATGTGCGGAACTGCAATCGCAGCGCTGCAGCGGAGATAAATTGAAACGGAACTTACTTTCTGGACGCGCCTCGTATATTATTTCTGTAAGGTATTTTCATGTGAGACACCAGCTTTCTATTTTCCATTTTTTTTTTTTTTTACTTATTGCTTTACACCTTGTCGTCGGCTAAGGTCATTAGAGGCCGGATGTTACTGGGGCAAGGAACAGGAAGGAATTCGGCCATGGCCTTTTTGAAGGAAGCATCCCGGCATTCACTTGGAGTGATTTAGCGAAACCATGGAAAACCCAAATCTCGATGTCCGGACGGGGATTCGAACCCGCGTTCTCCAGAATGCGAGGCCAGAACGTTAACCATTTACCCACTTAACCAAAATTCATGAAAGAAGTAACATTTCTTACGTTCTCCACTTTGGTAATATCACTAAGTAAGAAAGGAATAGTAAAATTATGCGAAGGTTCAGAGTCAGCCTGCTAGAGGTCAGTGGAGTCGATAAGGAGTGATCGCATTACCACTAGATAGCAGCACCACATATCACAGAAGTATCGATAAACTATGTTTTCCGGATTAAGGAGTTCTTCTGATTTTTTTAATTCCTGTTAGTAAAACATTTTATTGTTTCTTATTTTTTTGGTAAGACGTTGTAAGTGTTTGATACGTTCCTTTTCCAGTTGAAAAATAAGCAATTCCTACAAATTAGGGGTTTCTTCTTTCATCCTCCTACAAGCCACCATCCCCGCTATTCTTCTTATGCCATTCCCTAATTTTCGGACAGATCACCTAGTATTTACCATAAGAGTTCAATGTGGGGCGAAATCATAGACCAACTACTGTGTTCCTCTGCAATTATTGTCGCTACGAAAGCCTTTTATAACTGCTGCTAACCGTGCCCTTCTCTTTGATGCACAGATTTTATATTTTCTGAATTTTATGATAAAAAACAACATTTTCTATGTCGACTGTTATTAGGAATCAAGGAAAACATTATTTATTTTACTAGGTTTTTTTTTATTTCTGATTCTATGGGGAAATATCTAACATTATTAATTTAAAATAATTTTATTTCATAAAAGTGGTATTTTTCAATACAGAATTTCATAACAAACGTCACAAAAAATATGTTTCTCATTCACCAGAGTGGTGGCTCAGTGATTAAGGCGTCTGACTGGAGAGCCCGGCTCGAATCACTGTCTCGGCGGGAATTTTCAAAGGCCCTGAACCCGACCTTCACCTCGAGCACAGCTTGCTGTGTAAGGTAAAGTACGCCAGAACGCATCCTTGGTTCGGATTCCCCGTTAAGCTGTAGATTCCCTGTACCCGGTAGGACTAGCGCGCTAGCTTAAGACGACTACACCAGGGGCGGAATGCGCAGCCAATAGAAACCCTGTCACCAGGTCATTAAAACCGATAGTGGATTTGGAGATTGCTTTCAAAACAAAGCGCGGCCTCTGAAATCACGGATTAACCAAGTCCCATTCCTAATACCCGGATCTAATGACGTCAGTTGGAGCGAGACGCATAGCCCTAAACCGTCGTAAGAGTTAATAGCAGGGGAAACAAATGGGCGGTCTGCGGCTGCACCATTCCAGGGACGATGGCGTCGTTGATAAATTCTGTCTGCACTGTGAAGGGGGCGGCCTTCTTGGCTCTTGTGGGATGGCCTCTCCACCGGTTAGATTAATCCAAGGCAGAGTAGACAGAGGTCATGAATTACGTGCGATACGAAGTTCAATTTCCATCAAACTTCTCCCAAGGTACCATCGCACTTAGCCTTCGGCTGCCGGAAATTGACAAACAAAGTAGTACTCTTTGAAGAAATTGCTCGCGTATACATTCGTTTTAAATTCGTGTTAAGAATAACAAGTAACGCAATCAATGTGCAATAACCGACTTGGTGTGAGTATTGTATGCTCCTATAATTCATTGATATTCTCTTAGCGGTTATTACATTTGCTAAAACAAGCAAAGAGCTAATCCCTGAAATCTATTTGAATTAACTTAATGTTTGGCGATTTCCAGTACATTATTAAATAAACCACACCGTATTGGAAAGTAATATTTATAATTTTTACACCATTCGCGTAAATAAAAACTAAATTAGATTGCAAATGTTATGACCTGAAGTAAATAACGACTCGCAAAAATTAATACACATAAATAAACTTTGAATTCAGCAACTAATTATGAAATTTCACGCAAATATTATTGTGACCAGTATTCCTGAAGAATGAATGTTATTACTAGGTTCTAACCAATATTAGCAAACCACAAATTCTGTTTTACTTGCTGTTATGCTGTAAAACTTACCACTTTCATTTCGTTTGGTTATTTATACGTCTCTGCTAATCTTCTGATGATTATGAAACTATTAGCACAGTTAATTAGATTGAAGGATCAAAGCGAAGATAGTAACAAACGGAATTTCTGACACAAACCGAGCGTGGTGGTGTAACGGATAGCGTTCTGGCCTCGCATTCGGGAGGACAGCGGTTCGAATCCCCGTCAGGCTTCCCGATTTGGGTTTTCCATGGTTTCCCAAATCACTCCATGCAAATGCCGGGATACTTTCTTAAAAAGGTCATGGCCGAATTCCTTTCCATTCCTTGCCCCCATCCTTTCCCCTCTCTAAAGACCTCGCTGTTGAGAGAAGTAAAGCAGTTAAAAAAAAATTCTGAGACAAATATGAATATTAACAGCGAATCCGGTCTGACACTCTCGAGACAGAATCCAAATACAAACTCTGATTGACAATGTAGTTATCATTTTATCTAGCTCTTAGTCTAAAAAATATTACAAATATGTTTCCAAATATAGTCATAATAGCTTTAATAGATGTAAAAATAAAACGATTCGTTTAAATGTAAATACATATATACTGAAATACCAGGAATCATGGTATAATTCCTATTATCAGCGAAGTACAATTACCCAATGTGGCATTGATTTAATAAGTCGTCGTAAAATGCATGAAAAAATATTCAGCCATGCTTCCTTTATAGATGCCTATAATTTGGGACGTTGTCCATGAACTGACCTTTTGATTATATGCTCGACTGGTTTGATGTCCGTCGATCTAAGTGACCAAATTATTTCATGGAATTTCCAAAATGTTACCAACACCAACTGTTGACGATTTTGGCCCAGTAAAATGGCGTATTTTCGTCTTTTAAAAGATTATCGTTGCTTTTGATCATGAATATCCTGAAAAGCTGCAATTGTTCTCCATTTCCAGCCAATGGTCGGTTCAGTTTCCATGCCATGCATCACAATGTAGCCAACAACAACTAGCACAGAGCTTTCCTGACAACCTGGGTTCATGGCCTCATTGGGCCTACGCTTCACCATCAGCTCTTACCAATAGGAATCGTGACCCATCTGTCGATGTCATCTACGGACCATCCGACAGCTATATGAGCCCAGGTGAGGAGCTGTAGCCCATTCCGTTTCGTTAACAGAGGCACTAGCGCCGATATTCTGCTGCCATATCCCATCAAAACCATTTTATTTATTTTTTTGTTTTAATTTTTTATTATTATTATTTTGTGCTAACTGCACTTCACACATTGAATGTTTCTGTTCATTGATGCGGTATTGCCTATCTGTGAACACAGACACCTAGTAGAAGACGTCGAAGATCTCAGTTATTAAGTAGACGTATTTGGTCGCTGTGTTGTTTATGGTGGAAGGTAAAGACGGAAATAACATATTCAAGGCACACTCTTGACAGTGTGGATCCAAGAATTTTAAATTCACGAACAATTTTCGCTGTGGAATGTCCCATGCACCTAACGCCAATTACAATTTCGCGCGAAAAGTATGTTAATTCCTGTCAAGCGTTCATAACCACGTCAGAAAACATTTCCCACGACTCATTAGAGTACAAGCGAAAACCAGACACTGAACAACACATTTAAATGTTTCTTACGCGGAACTACCGCCATCTCGAATATTGCTCCATCCTATCCCACGACTACCCCAGGATTTTTTTCGGTGTATATTCAACGAAAATCATTCTGTCATATATTGATCCTACTTAATTAATATTTTTCCATTTATGCACACGATCACACGTTTCCTATTTATGTACGAATACTGTTAGCAACCAGATTGTAGATGGTCACTTGTAAGTCTCTGCGCATCTTCAACAAGTTGTTTTCATGCGGCGTTATATCATCTCTTCTTTCCATAAGAATTCCGTTTTACTTTTCCGATTTGCTAACTTGTTTTCTAGAGTTTTAGTCCGTACTTAGACATGCAGAATGCCACTTATTGCGCAACCCGAAGTAATGTGGTGAGAATTCCGACAGGGAAGAAACACTCTTAAGCTGTTATACAGGGTGATTCAAAATAACGTGGACAAATTACATGGTAGATCAGTCATACAACAAGAATAAAAAATTGCATATGAACAGAGGGTCGCAACTGCGATCCGGAGCCGCTACAGGGCGTCTAAAATAATACTGACACAAAGAGAAGAAACAAAACCATTACAGATCATTTTATTGATAATTACTCACTCACATGCGACAAATGCAACCCAAATGTTGAGCTTACAGCAGATGCTAAAAGTTTTTGCCAGATGCATCGAGACAAGCCTGGCATCTCCGTTGCATGGAACGGCGCACCTTCTCAAAGATACTAGGTGTATCTCGAACACATCCGGCTGCCGCAACGATTCTTCTTACAAAGTCTTCCGGCGTTTCAACAGGTGTTTCATACACAAGTCCTTTTAAAAATCCCAACAAGAAAAAATCCAAGGGACCGTGTTTGTATCACAACGCCCTCTACTGGCGTTTGCGACCCCCTGTTCCTATGCGATATTTGATCCTTATTGTATGACAGATCTACCATGTCATTTTGTCCACTTTTTTTTAATCAACCTGTATAGCCACAAGGATACACAGGCAGAGCATTAACAAATAAATAAATATAATAACACTTATATTAGTATTGTGTACCACTTAGTTTAAACCTATATCTCCACAGGGATTTTATGTGAAGGAATAGACCATTGTTGTCTTTGATTTTTATAGTGGATGGGTGTATTTTATATGAAGGCAATTCTGTTGTTGTTTCAGATGCTTGCTACCGCAGGATTTAATCATCTCTCTTCTTCTTACACAACATGCGTAGGAACCATCTCTCAGCCCGCAGTATTAAGAAATACGGGAGCAGCGAATCGACCAGTCCTCCTTGGAGATTAACTCGCTCAGTGCTCTGAATGTTCCAGAATTCTGTTTCCCATCGATTCCTATTGTTGCCTTTCAAAGGGACCATCCACAAATTATGTCACACGAATTTAATGATTTTTTGACCCCTCCCTCCCCCCATGTCACAGGTTGTCACATTTGTGGGACCCCCCTCCCCAGCCCCTGGTGTGACGTCACATATTTTGCAATTTTAAATTAAATTGAAACAGTACTTACAAAATGATATATGTATTTCTAGTTAAAAAATCATATCAACAATAAATAAAACATTTAATAAAATTAAAAAACATAAAAAATCGAATTAATGATACAAAATTGAGTCATCATATCCATGGATTTTGAACCCATTCCTTTATACTGTTTATTATTGGCATAACAGTCACTTCATTCTTGATTTCAATTGTGTTGGGAACATTCGATGTGTCAACATCATCTTCATCTTCCGCCACAAGCCAAAAAGTGATACATATTATGCATGTGATGTCACAAAGTTTATGACACGTTTCCCCCTCCCCCCCCCTTGTCACACTTTTTTGACCCCCTCACCCCCTCAAGGTGTGACGTAATTTATGGATGGCCCCAAGGTGATCTGAATTTTGTAGGCTATCCTATAATCAGTTGTAGCAGATGTTCTGACGCCTGTGAAATCTGTGTCAAGTGTGATGATTCTTCATGTTGGCCATAATAAAAGTACTAAGCTCGCATATTACACCAAGTTGCCTAAAATTAAATTTGAAAATATCCATCTTAGACAGACTGTTGAAAAAATTGGAGGAAATGCGTGAGTTAAATGCAGAATTTAAAAAAACTCTGCTAATCAGTTAACTTGTAACCATCTACGTACTTCAAATCCAAAAATTAAGTAGTTATATAAGAACTTTACATGATGATTGTCCTGATGATAGTTTCGATAAGAACTTCTGCTGTGTCGCAAATTCAGCAGCACTTCAGGTCAAGCAAAACAGCTAATACTACGAATATTATCATCCTTTTTAGCAAGTGCATGTTTTACATTACCATTCAAATCCAAGTAACCAGTGATTAGTAAAATCTATCTGCAATTGCATCTGCTAGTACCTGCAACAGGAAACAGTAAAAAATGATAAAAATAAACTCTTGAAAAGTTTAATAACAAAGAGAACTATTGATATAACACAGAAACGTCCGCCATCACATACATTCACATCAACAATATAAAAAGTGGATATAAAATATGGTTTCTGGCGCCGTTTTTGCTTAGTTTCATTTTTAATCGGGTTACCAGAAAATCTCACCAAAAACTACATTAAATATCTACTATTAATGTTAAAAATTATTATTTTTAAAAAGCCAAATTTTATCAGCACAATGTTGACACAGCACCTATTAACATTATATAATCAGCATAACCAATTATATTACGCAATCCTGTTTCCGTCTCGGCCACTCTCTTTATCACTTTTTCCAGAACAAGATTTAATATGAGTAGAGATAAGCAGTCGCCTTGTTGGATGCTTACCTAAAAAAGTTCTGATAATTTACCTTTTAATCTGACTTTTAATCTTGAACCTTTGTGTGTGTCCTTTCTAACCTTAAGGAAGAAATATGATATTTTCGTTAATATTTTAGGGAGTTAGGCACACGACAGACCAGGCTTCGCTGATGCAAAGTCAGCGTAAGGTTGTTTGTTCCTCCACATAATGAATACATGCTGACAGAAGGAGTCACCTTCAAGTGGATCGAACTTGAATCAATGACGTCAAACACGAGGTGGCGTGTGGTCACGGAACAGTTCCATGGTTTCCCAAATCACTCCAGGCAAATTCCGGGATGCTTCCTTCAAAAAGGCCATGGCCGAATTCCTTCCCATTCCTTGCCCCCCATCCTTTCCCGTCTCTAAAGACCTCGATGTTAAAAAGAGACGTAAAGCAGTTACAAAAAACAAAAAACAAAAACGGAACAGTTTATTCGCTCTCAGTTCATCAGGAGAAGTTTAGTTGACAAGATGGGTTAACTTGTAGCTAAGCAGTTCTCGTCAGCCTAGTCAAGCCAGCAATACATTTCGCTATGTTCAGTATGCCATTCTATCAGTCAACATCAGTAGCCATAATTCATATACGCGTGTCGGAAATAGCCTTGCAGTAGTGCGCCAACGATTTTAACATGTACAGTCAAGGGCTACAATAAACAGGTTGTTCAGCAGGTAGCGTCGTGCCATTCATATAAAGGGTAGATTATCAGCTAGTCATTTCACAAGTGCTAGCCTTCCTATCTTCGTTGCTGGACGTAAACCAGCTGGTGTCAGTTCTGACGTAATTTAACCATTTATTACTAAAAACAAGTGCAGAAGTCATCACTTGAAGCAAGGACATAGCACAAGGTGGATTACCAGAGAGTTATCAAATAGGTCAGTCAAATCCACCCCGGGGTCCTCCCACTCGTCAACCGCCAACAAAGTACAGACCACTCGAAACCAGACACCAGACAACTGGTGTTAAGACGTGAGATACAATCACGCTATCTGACACCTTCTATATATACTCACCGAGCGTGGTGGGTGAGTGGTTAAAGCTCTGGCCTCGCATTCGGGAGGACGCCGGTTAGAATCCCGGTCCGGGCATCCAGATTTGGGTTTTCTACGGTTTCCTCAAATCACTCCAGGCGAATGCCGGGATGCTTCTTTCAAAAGGTCATGGCCAAATTCCTTCCCGTTCCTTGTCTCCAATCCCATCCCGCCTCTAATGACCTCGAGGTCGACGAGGCGTAAAGCCATAAGTAAAAAAAAAAAATCTTTATACGCTGGTAAGATTAACCAATTTTTCTGCGATCTCCGACTTTTCCATTTCAATAGATAATGACCTATGAATACTGTTATACCCTTTTTTCAAATCCAATAAATAGTGTACTTCATTACGAAATTTGCAGCAGCACTTCTCAGTTCCGTTGAACGTGCATTTGATCAGTGATAGATTTGTTCTTCATAAATTGTTCCCTGTTGTTATCCCACAAACTCCATGTATGGGGTTGATCTTATAAGAAATATGAAAGACAAAATTCTGTACGCAACACGTAAAACCGAGATATCTCTACAATTTTCACAGATATCTTGTTTCTTAAAAATTAGTCAAATCACTGCCTCCTTTGATTCTTCAGGAATCACTTACTTCTACAACATTAGTGTGATAAGCTGAT
>CM061920.1:212251468-212280847 GCA_031002005.1 Vandiemenella viatica
GGATTCGCATCTGGAGGGAAACATGGAGCATGATTTCGGGACCCAAATATTGTGAAAATAGACCGATATCGAGGGGGATCCCTAATAGAGTGGGCAGGAATTATGTTGACCACTCGAACACCTCTTCATGAAATTGTTCGGGTGAATCGGCAAGGTTTAACTGCTGACGAGTTCTTGGGACCTCACGAGCGGTTGTTGCGAGGTGCTGTAAGCCCAGACTTCGTACTGATGGGCGATAATGCTCGACCTCATAATAGCACGGGTGGTTGATTTTTTCTTGGAAACGGAAACATTGCACGCGTGGTGTGGCCTGCTCGCTCAGTACTGCCAGCCACTTGGCTTTGAACATCCGTAGATGGCCGCTAAAATTTCCGTAGATTGAGTACAAAAATCCGGAGACTCGCTAACTGAAAGACTGAAACAATAATTATTGAAGAGAGATTTCAAAATTAAGAATACTTTTATTTCCAGGTCTTTAAAATTACAAAATAATATTCTACATTAAAAGTAAGAAATATCTCTGAACATGTTTTTACATCGTAACTTTCATCACTGCTGGTGCTGTGCCTACTCTTTTTAGGGACCATACTTTTTCTTTGTTGACATTAAATTTAGCATATCTTCTAAACAGAAATGTTAAAAACTGAAACCCTTTGATTCTTGGATATGGTTAGGCCTTCTCGAAAGCCATTGCTTTGTAAGCCGTGCCACCGAGCGTGTGACCGGGCTTAAAGAGTGCGCCGATAGTTTTGTATTACGGTCTTTTAAGATCTATAAAATCTGTAACCAAAACAAAATATGAGCTTCATATCAATCGTTAGTTTCCATGGTTTCCCAAATCACTCCAGGCAAATGCCGGAAGTTTCCCTCAAAAGGCCATGGCCGAATTCCTTCCCATTCCTTGCCCCCATCCTTTTCCGTCTCTAAAGACCGCACTGTTAGAGAGACGTTAACCAGATAAAAAAAAAATCATCGTTAGTTCACACGAGCGGTTGTAAGGAAACCATTCACAGTTACTGACAATTGTGTAATGCGTTAAAACTATACATTCAAAGTTTAACAAAACACCAATATAAGGAAAAATCAACAAATGATAAAAAGTATTTAAAAAAATCCGTAGATATTTTAACAAAATCCGAAAATCCTAACTTTTCATAAAAATCCGTAGAGATGGGAGCATTGTGCTCGCTCTCCCGATTTGAATCCCATAGAGCACGTATGGGATGCACTAGGGAGACGATTTGCATCACGTCAAACACCTATCAATCACTTACCAATACTTGCGAGCGGTTCTGCAGGAAGAATGGGCGTTATTACCTGGCAAGTAGCATCTTTGGTTGTTTACAGTGACAACAGAATCGTATAGCGCTCCGTAAAAAAATATTTTTTTTATTAGTTCAATCGCACATTGGCAGTTAGTTTTTACTTGTTCAGTGTTTAAAAAAACTGCTTCTTATTTCTGTGTCTTTTATCCGCTGTGTGCGAGGCATTTTTACTGAAAATGCCCCGTCAAGGTATCAGGAAAAACACCGTAAAATTTGCATTTGATAAAAAAAACCAGGTATGTGCAACCAACAGCCTTAGAGGTACACATATGGCTCAAAATGATATTGTACAAGACAGAGCATGTAGCAGCGATACAGTTGGATACAGAGGAGTACTGTGTAATATGTAAAACTGCAAGAACAGTCTATATTTGAGAAAATTCTAGATCAGTATGGAGGCCATCGCGACTTTATTCATCGCGATGGTACAAAAAGCAAGGTAAGTGTCACTAATGCTGGTGAAAATGTGAAACAGTTAGGATACTGAATGTGCCACCGGAAATTGAAAATGAGGACATATCAGAAGCATTGCGTACTTATGAAGACATAAAATCAATAATGAGTGAAAAATGGGCCCCAACTTACCCTATACAGGGATATAATGGTATCCGTTCTGTGAAATGGTAGTCAAAAAGGATATCCCGTCGCACATAATTATTGAAGGTTTCAAGGCACACATAATATATAGTGGTTCAACTTCCTACATGTCACATATGCAATTTGAGCGGACATTTGAAGCAAAATTGCCCGAGACGTGTGTTTGTTTTGACAAATAACTTAGCGTAAAAGAGCAGAAGATCTTGATCGCAATGAAAAATTAGCTGTGATATCTCCGGATATTAATGATAATCTTCAGGAAGCGCTAAATAATGAAAAAAATTTTCCTCCTCTTCCGACATGCAGTGCTATTCCCCCTAAAACCAGGGAGATTGGATTGGGGCTGAAGTGAACTACACTTAATGGTTCCTTGAGGTTTATTACTATGTACACAAAACACTGGTAAACAATAACAAATGTGGTACAGTTAGCGGATGACCGTCGAGAAATTTAGCCTGGTCCTGATCCGGGGTAGAGAGAGAGACGGCTTCTACTTCTCGCGAACTTCCGGTGGTCTTCTGTAGTTGAAGCTGGTTCCGCGGTCAGGCCGGAACTGGCGGTGGAGCGGCCGGCTACGCTTATATAGGCGGCCTGGCGCAGGAATTCCGTTGTGTGGTAGTACGGCGACCTCTGTAAGAAATAGTCCCACTTAGCTTCTAGATGATTCTATTTGTTTTCCTGGTTTGTTTTGCGCCTGTTTGGAGTCGTATATGTATCCCGGCGTGCAGGCGCGTTGTGTGTGAGGTCTGCCTGGCAGGGGCCTTTACTGGCAGACTGAACATACCTCCCTCCCGGGGGGGAGTGGAAGCGATGTCTGCGACGTCTGCGAGGTCGTCTGCCGCGGCGCCCTGGAGCAGACTATGAAGGCTACCTCCAGGGGAGTACGGAGCTGTTCCCCTGGCGATGCGTGCCGACCTGCGTCGTGGTGCAGGTTGTGGTGGAGGTACTTGTGGAGCTAACGGCATCGGTTCGTCGGCGTCGATGGCCGGGGGCTGTACGGGGGGCGCTGAAGATGGTCCCCGCAGGTGGTCGAGAGGCTGCGGCTGAAGGGTGTCGGAGCGACCGACAGGTTGTGGCGTCGTTGGTGGCGCTGTAACTGTCCCTGAGCAACGGTTAGACGGCAGGAGTGGTGGAGGTGGCAGGGAAGGAGAGGAAGAAGTGGATGGCCGTGCCGTGGTGGAAGAGGACGGTGCCGTGGGGTAGCGGGGACGTAGTTGGTTTCGATGGCGTCGCACTATCCGGCCATCCAGGCTGACGTCGAACAGTTGGCGGCCCCGGGGCCGCTGGATGACCCCCGGAAGCCAACCGGCCCGGGAGCCAAACCCGCGGGCCCAGACTAGGGAGCCCGGGGTGAAACGGAATGGGCCCGAAGGTACCTGTACTTTGGGCGGGGGTAAGAGGAGATGGAGGAGAGTGCGAGGTTGGCGGCCATGTAGCAATTCCGCCGGGCTTTTGGCCCCCACTGGAGTGGTTCGATAGGAACTGAGGAAGAGTGTCAATGCCTCTTCGAGTTTGTGACTTGTGGTGTATTTGGTCATTTGGGTTTTGAATGTTCTGACTAGCCGTTCCGCCTCCCCGTTAGATTGGGGGTGGAAGGGCGGGGTGAGGAGGTGTTGGATATTGTTGGCGGTACAGAAGGATAGGAATTCCCGACTTCGAAATTGCGGTCCGTTATCTGTGACGATAGCGTATGGTAATCCTTCGATGGAAAAGATCTTCGTGAGGGCTGAAATGGTGACCTCTGTGGTGATTGTGGAGCAACGGACGACATATGGGAAGTGGGAAAAGGCATCCGTCACTAGGAGCCACTGGTGGCCTAGGAATGGGCCAGCGAAGTCGAGGTGAATGCGTTCCCAGGGTCCGGACGGTGCCGGCCAGGAAAGGAACTTTTGAGGGGGGCGGGGCAGTTGTTGGGCACAGATGGTACAGCGCCGCACCATCTTCGTGACATCCGTGGTAAGGCCGATCCAGAATACATGGCGTCTGGCAAGGGATTTGGTGCGGGCAATTCCCCAGTGTCCTTGGTGGAGAGTTTGGAGGATTGTCGGTTGTAGGGATCTCGGAACGACGACCCTCGGGGTGGAATTTGGTTCTGTGCGGAGGAGCACTCCCTCTACTACTGAGAGCTGGTGGCGGATGGAGTAGTAGAACTTGAGGTCTTGATGATGGCGTGGAGGGGAACGTGTTTGCCACCCGTGTTGGATGTGGTGTCGGATGACACGGAGGAGGGGGTCCTCCCCTGTGGCTGCCGCGACTTTTGAGGCCGTGACTGGAAATGTCTTCAGTGCTTCTTGTATGTCATCGTCGATCTGGAACACCAGAAGTTCCGACTTGTCGAAGGCAAGGTCTGGTCCCTGCGGTAGTCTGGATAAGGCGTCTGCATTGGCATGCCTGGAGGTGGTACGGAAATGCATGGTATATCTGAACTGGGACAGGAATAGTGCCCAACGCTGGATGCGGTGGGATGTTTTGGTAGGCAGACGTGTGGACGGATCAAATAGTGATAGGAGTGGCTTGTGGTCGGTAATGAGATGAAAAGAAATCCCATATAAAAGGGAATAGAATTTGGAGCAGGCAAAAACAATAGCTAGCGCCTCTTTCTCTATTTGAGAATATTTAAGCTGAGCAGCCGATAGGGCTTTGGAGATGTAAGCTACGGGGCGTTCCGTGCCATCTGGTAATTTATGAGACAGAACTGCCCCCACACCGTAATCGGATGCATCTGTGGCAAGTATCAAGGGGAGGTTTGGAGTGTATGGCATGAGGCATGCTGCGGACTTGAGCTGCTGTTTAAGGGTGTGGAATGCGGTCTCGCAAGCTGGGGTCCAACGGAACGGGACATTCTTGCGACAGAGGTGGTACAGGGGTGCTGCCACTTGTGCTGCTGAGGGTATAAATTTTCTGTAGTATGAAATCTTGCCTAAAAAAGATTTCAACTGATGTAGATCCTGAGGCCGAGGTAAGTTGGAAATAGCGTCCACATAGGAAAATGCTGGGGAGATGCCTTCCTGAGCGATGATGTGACCCAGGTAGGAAATGGATTGTTGAAAAAATTGACACTTGGAAAGGTTGCATTTTAATCCTGCTGCACGGAGGCGGAGGAAGAGTAGGCGGAGGTTGGTCATGTGTTCGGCAGCGGAGGGTCCCGTGACGACTATGTCGTCGAGATAGTTGATGCATCCCGGAATATCCTGGAGAAGTTGTTCGAGATACCGTTGAAAAATCGCTGGAGCACTGGCCAAGCCGAACATGAGCCGGTTGAGTTGGAAGAGGCCAGAGGGAGTGTTGATGACTGTGTATTGTCGGGACTGGATATCCAAAGGGATTTGAAGGTATGCTTCTGCCAGGTCAATTTTTGTAAAGTAGGTACCTCCTGCTAGTTTACGGAAGAGGTCGTCCGGTCTCGGAAGTGGATAGTCGTCTACCAGCAGATGCGGGTTGACGGTGGTCTTAAAGTCACCACAGAGACGTAAGCGGCGTCCTGGCTTCTGAACTATGACCAACGGCGTGGCCCAGGGGCTGAACCGCACCGGCTGGAGGATCCCTTCGTCTTGGAGACGTTGAAGTTCTTCCTGAAGTGGTTGTTGAAGCGCTACGGGTACCTGGCGTGCCCGGAAGTATCGAGGCCGTACGTCCGGCCGGAGTTGGAGTGATGCTTCGAAGTCCTTTGCACAGCCGACGCCTGGTGAGAACAGGTCCTGAAACTCGGTGCAAAGGGCGTCCACTTCAGGAAAAGGAACATGCTGAGATACGAGGTGTATGTTATCCTCAATTGAAAATCCGAATAAGCGGAAAGCGTCCAGTCCAAATAAGTCTGCTGTGAGAGAACTGTTAACTACTAAAAAGGGGACTGAACGATGTACAGACTTATACATGACGTTTGCTGTGAACTGTCCCAGGAGTGCTATTTCCTGTTTGTTGTATGTCAGGAGGCGCTTGGGGGCCGGCGAGAGGGGGGGCGAGCCAATTTGCACATAAGTAGTATAATTAAGCAATGAGACTGCTGCTCCTGTGTCGACTTGTAGGCGCAGGGGCTTGCCATTGACCGTAACGTCAATAAAAAGTTTGGATGCTGTGGAAGTGTCTACCTGATTGATATCCATAGGTGCGCCGCTCAACCTGTCTTGGTAAGACCCTGGGCGGCGAGAGCCGGGATTGGCATTGGTGGTGTTGGTGCGGCAGACGGACGCCAGGTGTCCTTCCTTGCCGCAACGTGAGCATTCAGCCCAACGATCCGGACAATTTTCCCTCTCATGTGCTGAATAACAGGCGGGGCAGGAGGGTAGGCGGAGCGGGCTGCGGCGTCGGCGCTGCGGGATCCGCTGCTGCTGCCGAGACTTGGTGCCCCTGCCGGAACGGGCCGGTTCGATGTCCTTCTGAGGAAGCGGTCCCCGGTTGTGGTGTCGGGAGGAGCGCGACTGGGAGCTCTGGATGGCGGCGACGTCCTGTGTGTCCTCTACGTCGGTTCGGATTGCGGCCACATCCGCCCAGGACTCCAGGCGGCGATCTGCGGCCGTAGATATTTCGAATTTGTAGGCAAGTTCGATGACCTGCTCCAGGGATGGGTCCTCTAACTTGAGGGCGTCATGCCGGAGTGCGGCATCTGGTGCAGCCTGTATGATGTGATCACGCACCATGTCGTCGGCGTAGGATTCGTGGGAACAACGAGTTTGAAACTTACATTTTCTGCTAAGGCCTTGGAGTTCGGCCGCCCACTGGCGATACGTCTGATCGGGCTTCTTCCGGCATTGATAGAATTCGACGCGGGCCGCGACGACATGGTACCGGCGTCTGTAGTATGCATTCAGTGTCGTACAGATGGTCGTGAAGGTGAGGGTGTCGGGGTCTTGTGGCTGAAGTTTGGTGAGCAAGACATACATCTTTGATTGGTTCCAGGAAAGGAAATATGCACGCTGGTCTTCTTCTTTGGATATGTGATGAATTGCGAAGTGTTGTTTTATGCGCTTCTCGTAGGTCTCCCATTCTTCGACGTCGTCGTTGAATGCTGGGAACGGAGGCGGGGCCGTGGGTTGGCGGAGATTCCTGACTTCCGCAATCAGTTGTCTCTGAGATTCGAAGAACTGATGTAGAAGTCCTTGGAGGAACTGTTGCCATTCCGTAGGTGCTGCTGGCGTAGCCATGATGGTCGAGAGTTCTTATCCCAACCTTGTCGCCACTGAAGTGAACTACACTTAATGGTTCCTTGAGGTTTATTACTATGTACACAAAACACTGGTAAACAATAACAAATGTGGTACAGTTAGCGGATGACCGTCGAGAAATTTAGCCTGGTCCTGATCCGGGGTAGAGAGAGACGGCTTCTACTTCTCGCGAACTTCCGGTGGTCTTCTGTAGTTGAAGCTGGTTCCGCGGTCAGGCCGGAACTGGCGGTGGAGCGGCCGGCTACGCTTATATAGGCGGCCTGGCGCAGGAATTCCGTTGTGTGGTAGTACGGCGACCTCTGTAAGAAATAGTCCCACTTAGCTTCTAGATGATTCTATTTGTTTTCCTGGTTTGTTTTGATGTCTCTGCGCCTGTTTGGAGTCGTATATGTATCCCGGCGTGCAGGCGCGTTGTGTGTGAGGTCTGCCTGGCAGGGGCCTTTACTGGCAGACTGAACATAACAAGTACGAACTTAACCTACAGCGTACTAGATGGTGAACGGTTTTTAGATCGCCACGTGTTAAACTTCTGAATTTTCCAATTCATTTGCTATTTTGGATTCTGCGGTGCACGAAAATATTTGCAAAACTTATAATTTTTCGTGCGATGTATACAAACAAAGAAAAGTTACATACATAATCGCGAGAAGAAATATTCAGGACAGCTTGGGCATTTTAATAGCTTTTATTTTTCGCCTTCTCCTGCCATAATATGATAAATCAATAGCGCAAGGAGCCGCCTGGTTACACTACGCTGTGACATTAGGGAGAACACAGATAGGATTTGCGATCTAACAATTGTGCTTTCGCTTTGCAATGGTTTTATGAAATAATTCAGGCGAATATTCACTTGATTCTTTCATAAAAGTTGTGTGGTGATATCCAGAATTTTTCCTTCTACCCTCATTCGGCTATCATAATAATGTTGTCGACAAGTCTAATTCTTTATCGCCAGTGTCATTTCTTTTAGTGTTTATAGCACATTTCAGTTATCAAACCTTAGCGCGTAAATGTTTGATGATCAATAGGTTATCTTTCAGACGGTCAGAGGCATGTTCTCTTGTGTACAGCTCACTTTTTACATGCAGGTCTTGTGTTTACGAAAGACTGTTACAATTATTTAGTTTGTGATAAAAAACAAAAAATTTACAGTTCAAGTCAAAGATTCTATAATTATAAGAAGAGTGTTTTACTGTAAAATCACCTTTCATACAGATACTTACACGTTGGAAACTTTCGTTTGTTTGACATAGTCGTTTTGTATCACTGGATGGCCATTATATCTGGCTCGCTTCTATCTACACCTATTCAGTGGCTGCCGGTGCTCAGCAACATACCACCACCTCATATAAGAAGGAAAAAAGTTCTAATAAAACTATGGTCGAGAATTTTGAACAATGAGGCTCTTCCCATCCAAGGAGATGTTAGGGAGTACAAAACACAGCTGAAGTCACGTCGCCCTGCTGTCAGTCTATAATCTATTCCTTCAGCCCTACAGATAGCTGTACAGCAGAATGGGCATCGTTAACACCACAGGGCATAGTGCAAATTACCAATCCCTGCTCAAAACTACCAGGATTCAACTTACCGCGGTCAATTTAGTGTAAACTAAATCGCATTAAATGTGGTACAGGAAAACTTTCTTTAATTCTGCACACCTGGGACTGGGCAGATTCTCCGTACTGTGACTGCGGTGAGGTTTTTGACTACGCCGGAGGCGGTGGCTTGGTTGGAGTGCATCGACGTCGCGTTGTAGTGGTTGACTGGAGATCCTGTCTCAGTGGCCAGCTGCGGCATTGTACGCTAACTATTTGTATATATGTGTGTTTAGATTGTTCATTACAGTATAATTGTAATTGAATTGTGTAAATGTCTTATAGCATCATACGCAAAATAAATAAAACTGGATGGACTTGTTGAAATTGAGGCACTCAGCCCTAACACACACAGGCACACTATCGGATAGAAGATCCAATTGCGTTCTACTCGTTATTAAAAACAAATTTCGACTGTTTATCACTTTTAACCGTCCAAAAATGTGTTCGTAGATTTAATATCGAAATTAGCACAGTACTAGAGGGGCCTATCAAACACAACGTTTGTAAAAAGAGTTTCCAAGTTGGATGCATTTAGTTATCATGCCAAATAGTTCATTACCATGTCTTGCATGTGTAATACACCTGTATCTGGAAACTCGACAAATGTGGGATATTGGTGCTATAAGACATTGGTAACAGAAGTTAACAGCATTAAAAAGTGATTGGATTAAACATTGCTGCTCACTCATTACACAAACCATCTGCTTTACCACTGAGCTACGAGGCGTGTCGGGAGATCGATAGGTTCTAATAAATTGTAGGCGACTTTTTTAAACAAAATGTAATTCTGATACTGAGGCCACACAGGGAGCTGTGAAGTGTTATTGATTGTATAATCTTGCATACTGAGATAATAATTAAATAGGCACTCATTCACCAGCGGGCGCTACTATAGAGCTATGTATATAGTTGTGATTAGAAAGCATATTCATTATTGACATGAACAGCTGTTTTATATTCCTGCATAGACTTGCGCGATCATTGTGCTATCTTCGTTCTCCGGGTGGAGTCGCGTATATTTAATAAAATTTAATGTTTCATTCCTCGTGCTGTCGCTTTTATCAGAGGACTGCCACTGATGAAAGCCACAACAAGATGGCTGAAATGTTAGGTCTTAATAAATCGACGTGGTTTAACCGGGAGAACCAAGATGGCAGACATTTTGGTTCGATTTCAAGGTTTATATCTTTTATTTGCTGTTATCAGTCTCTCGAATGGTTTTATAGAATCATCAATCCCTTCCTATCTTGTGCTAACCTCTTCATCTCAACATAATACCACTTACCTTACAACCTATATCATCTACCTTTATTGTCTGCTTCATGTTCTAATATTTGTCTACCTTCTCTCACATTCGACCGTTCCCTCCACTAGCAAAATAACCAACACCGCATGTCTTAAAATTTGACCCACTTTCCTGTCTCTTCTTTCTGTAAGAATCTTTCATAACCTTCTTTTCTCACCCATCATTTACAAAACACGTTCATTTTGTACGTTATCTTTCCACTTAATTTTCCGTATCTTCCTATAGCACCACATTTGAAACGTTTCAATTTTTTCTTCGCTAGCATAAAGTGCTGTGCTCAACATATAGAGTTTCAAAAAGTTCTTTCTCAGTATATTTGAAACTAAAAGGTATTCCTTTTTCTCGAAGCTCTTTTCGTTAGTGCTATTTTGCTTTTAACGTCATTACTTCTTCGGACATCAGTTGTAATTTTACTTCCTAGGTATCACAATTTATTTACTTCTGGTATCTTATCCTATTTTTATATTTAATCCACTAACAATTCTATCATTTCTGCTACATTTCGTCACTTTTGTCATGCTTTGGTTTATTTAGTCTAAAATTTTCCTTCAGTATTTTATTCATGAAATTCAGACTTAGATATAGCAATTGATTACATTTTTCTACTCTCGTTTATGTACCGGTGCTACTTTGTTGTATTTGCAGTCCTGTGCTGTACCTGCCGAAATTAAACTCCATTGAACTCCGCTACTTGCGAGACCGGCGCAGCTGCGACCTATTCAGGGAACTCTTGGAAGTTGCGCATGTCGAGTTGCATGCTCAGAAATGGAGTGCAGCGTCAGACACAGTTTCTCAATGCTACACAGCAGGGTATGAATGTACCTCCTCAGAGGTAATAAGCAAATACGGCGTCGTCAATTCGTAAGCTCTACTCCCTTTATGCTCCCTGTCTTAGGTTTAAACACGACAGAATGACCTCGTAAGCAATTCAGCAAACATCATAAACGATCTCATTCAGTCAATTGGTATATAATAATTCCGTGTGGTCGTACTGACCTGGTATCTGAAATTGTTCTGATCGATCACTTCACATAGTGTATATTTTCACCAAATTTTTTGGCTTAGCTTTGGATTTTGTGGTTCGTCGGACGAGAATGGGGGGAAGGAACTGGAAGGAATTCGACCGTGATATATGCTGCGCATATTATCATTGGCGTCCAGATGGCTATCATGAGTTTTTAACTGAGAAAGACTCACGAGAAACAGTGCCACTAGGTTAGAATGTAATCTCCAGTGGGCTCACAACAGAGATTGGTTATGTCCTGCTGTGTAGTTTGCAAGACTGTCATAAACTGCAATGGCTGGTACTCGAGAGTGTAGTAGGCTTAAAAAAATGAAACTTGGCTGGATAAGCCTTATGTAGATTTTTTAATTCATATTTATACATACTGGTCGTTCATTGCCATTAAAGTAAAATACAGCACCAGACAAATGCAAGATTTAGATACCGAGCGTTGTGGGTGTAAGGGACGCATTTTATTATATTAAAACCTTCTATTTTATTTGTCGAGTCTGAGCGAGTCGTACGTGCTGCAAAACGCTGAGCGGGAATACTGACATTGCTCAGCAGGAAATATTACGCGCGGGCGGAATAGCACGCGTGGCGAAGGTCACCTTGCAGAGACGACTTGTAACTTTTCCGAATTCGTGTCTGATCTCTAAAAGCGACAGGCTCGGCCTCGGGCGATACCGATCGGACGCGATTCCCGCCCAGATTCTCGTTTTCCACATGTCGTAGGATATTTCCTACAACATACCTAGTTTGCTGGCATTACGTTCGCGTGAAGTCGCAGATGTATTTCCTTGTAACCAAGCATCCAGTGTTGTAATAAACATCGGGTTAACGACTTCAGTATTTCATTCAACGAATGAAAGCCGTATGTTCTCCGTTCCCATGCAGCCCACAGTTAATATTTTTAGGTGTAAGACAAGCACAGAAGACTAACAGAGTGGTGGAAGAAGAATACGTCGCAAGTCTTAGCTATTGTGACTGAGTACAGACTATACACACAGCCATCCGACAAATCAGTCACTACATGGGTTAGCGGTAAAGCTATGGTCTCGCATTCGGAAGGACGAGGGCTCGAATCCCCATCCAGCTATACACATTTCATTTTCCCAAATCACTCAATGCGAATGCTGGTATGGTTACTTCTAAAGGCCATGATCGAATTTCTTCTTAGTACTTGCACCCAGTCGTTTCCCACCTCTAGCGACCTCGTCGTCGAAGAGTCGTAGAGATAGAAGCAAAAAAAAAAAAAAAAAAAAAAAAAAAAAAAAAAAAAAAAAAAAAAAAATTAGTTACAAAAACTTACGTTCTTAATCGCACTCGAATCTGTGACAGTGCGTGAAGGTAAGCCCTTGTTCTATCACAGCCCACAGTTTAATAATTAAATGCTTTCTCTAAATCCTCCAAGCGTTGGTTTTAATTAAGATTTCCGTTTGACCTGTTCTGCCGACACTGCGTTGTGATGTTATCACACGGAAGTTAACTTCGTACTGATAGAATCGTAATTAAAAAAACTTGAAGCTATCTTAGTGGCTGCAAAGACGAAATGTCTTTTTCCATATATCCAGAAATAACAACAACAATTGTTGCCCGCAGAAATTCTTGACTGACACATTAAGTCTTATCGATCCACTACCGGATGCTGTGATAATTGTGGGTATATTGATGAAAACAAAAATTGCATTGTAAGATAAATTTGTCTACATAATGAGTTCATCAAATATTTTCAGCAAAAGTCCCCGAGAACAGCAGTATACTGGAAATGTGTTGTTTGACTTTTATATCCCTCGTAACAGTTTCATTCATGTTTAGTTCCTGCATTAAAACTCTGTTATTCATATTGATAACTTTGATACAGTTATAGATTAATTATGAGTGAATTTTCTGGTGCTCCACTGGTCACTAATAAACTATGAAATACGGAAGTGCTTACACACAAGTCCACTTTAAAGGCGATAAATAAACATTAGTCATTGACATCCACTCTGAAAGTAAATCACAGAAATTATTTAAGTTTTTCCGATCAAAATGATAGATTACGGTCTCGGTTAAGTTGAACTGTTCTTCTAATTCGTGTAAATCTTGATGTATTAAACAAAAAAAACTAAATTTTAAAAACAAAATCAAATAAGGTGAAAATATCTGATGTTAGCGTATTGGTGTAAAAATTCATTGAAATAAAAAAGATTTATCTATAATTACAACACAATGGGACATTATTGAAGTGACAAGTGACTTTATTTAGTAAGCGAATATGTTCAGAAGTGAATGACAACGTTAAGTTGCACATAAAAGATACGCTAATATCAAATTATTGGTAGCCAGAAAATGCCAACAGGAAAAAAAATTTTATAACTGATTGAAAGAAGAAAGAAATTTAAGTCGTATATTGGTAGACGAAAACAATCATTTTCTGCCAGTGGAGTAGAAATATGTTTCTTTTCAACTATTCTGTGATCTTGTTCTTCACCATCTTCTTCTCAACATTTTAGTATCTGCTGACTTTGATAAATTTTACGCATCGTTGGCCTGGTGAAATGTGGAGCTATAGTATTACAGTCGTATGCCCTTACTGACGCCAAGCATTATATACCTCCTATCACGTTGTACTACAAACTAATGGGGAAGTAAAGTGGCCATTTGTCTGCGAAATGTGTAACTATGTTGTGTGTTTGATAAGTATATTTTTGTTTGTAAAATACGTAGTTTATGAGGAGGAGATTGGAGAACGTTCCGGAATTCACCTTGTTGGCTGCTAGAAATCGCCTAAAAATTGTAGTCAGAACAGCCACGGCGTCGGGGCGTTGGTTCGTGCCCAACCCCTAATACCGCCACGGTCCAGTGTGAGGCGCCCCACCGCATATATATATATATATATATATATATTGTAATGGGTTCTGGCCATGTCAGTTATCTGCAAGTATGTATATGTACTACATCATAATCATTATCGTTTATTTCTCAGGACAGACACAACACAAACTCAAAGCCACCGAAACCCTCAGCTGGACTCGAACCGATGACCATTGCAGTGCAACGCCAGCGCGCTAGCCCCTACGCTACAAGGGACGGCGTGGCTTCAGTTGAACTAATACAGCATTTGTTAATTTTAACACATGCTGCTTGTGATGCACATGGCATGGTGACTTTGCATGTGTACTCTAGTTTGAGCCAAACATTAATAAAGGAAGCGAAGCGTATTACAAAGGAACAAAAAGAAATAACCGAGCAAGTGATACGAAAACAGACGGTTCAAGATGGCGAGGAAAAAAAAACTTGCAAGACAGGTGTATGATTCGAAAGTAACATTTCTTCTTCTTGGGCAGATATAATAAAAAGTTTTTGAAACTCTCGTCTTGTGTTTTTGTTACTGTGAGAAATGCTTATTGGTAAAATTCTAACAAGTTATTTTTAGCTTACGATGAAGATAGAATGAACTAAAGTTTCCAAAGTTTGAGTGGAGTTAAAAAATTAACGTGTCGTTATTCGATTTTTAATGGATCTGTCATGAGACACTAAACAACATTACCAAAATTTCTTCGTGTATAAACTGCTTTGGCCTTGCTTTGGGGAGAACGCGAGTTTGACCATCCAGATTTCTTCCATGGTTTCCCGAAATCACTCCAGATGAATGCCGGGATCGTTCAAAATTCCAAGGGCAAATTCCTTCCTGTTCTTTGCCCCCTTCGATTAGGAGTAAAGCCATAAACTAAAATAAGAAAAAAAGCATAATTGGCCCAATTTTTACAACCAAACATTTTTGAATTTAGCTTATCTAATGTGTTCAATTAAGGCTGTAATTTTAATGTTTTAAATATTTTTCCTACTCAAGAAGCTCGTAAGCAGGTAAGCATGGTATGGGAATATTACTACCTGTGTGAAGCAATATATTGCGATACGAATGCAATATGTAGTTGCTTTGAAGTGTGTTAAATTGTGCATGCATTTTTAATGATATTAGTTAGAAAAATAAATGTTTTCCAGAGGAATTTAGATGATGATGCAAAGCTAATATTATGGTGGCACAAATATGACCATAAAAATCTCCAATTAATTACGCTGCGCACAGTGAAAATATCGCTCCTCAGATCTATCAGGTTTACTCATCAAACATTAAATGTACAGTCAATGGGTTATTAATGTATTGATCAAGCAATTACGCTGCTGCTATAGCGTGGGAGGTAGTGCATATCCCGGAGTAGAGCATTACATATTGAGCGTGACAGTAGTTTAGACCCCACGCAGCTTGTTCCGCCTCGCCACCAGGTGCTTATGCGGTACCAAGAGGCGGCAGGCTGTGTATAAACGCATCTTGTAGTGCTCCTTAATTGTGTACCCGGACAGTTAATTCAGGTAAGCGAGCGCGGGACGCATGCGCCCGTCCGGACGCTCTGCTCTGCCCAAGAGGAGCGCCGCGACGCCCAGCGCCGGGGACAGTTGCCGACGGGACGCTGCACCGTTGCCACATCTCGGCTGCAGCGAGCAGGTGGTCGGACCACCGGCGGGCCCTCTGAGTGACCGAACAGCCGCCACCAGCTGTGAAAGCTATCGATACTGTCATAACCCAGTGAGTCTCCAAACGTCCCCCAGGAAAGTCTGCACGAATAAAGCCCAGCTAACAGGTGAGTTATTGCCGACGGACTGTATTTCATTGTCGTACTTGGTTTAAAAATGGTGTGCCAACGCAACTAACGAACTGTCTGGCGATGGATACCTTCAGCACTCAATATTCACCAGATCGGTATTGAGACTTCTACCTATCAGTACTAATAAAAGGCTAAGTTTCGTCATTTTAGCCGTAAGTCTGCTCACGCTCACTGTCTTTGTTGCATAATTAACAACGGCAAGAAAAGTTTCTGAAAAAAAATGGAACGTGGTTATATTCTTTATTTAATGTCGATTCTATTCGGCGAAGCAACTGCGAAGGATTGAATTTGCAGAACGCTGCGTCTAATTCATCCTTTGAAGCTAGTCTCCCATACCAGTATATAATTATATTCTTTCCACAGCATCAGGAACACAAACCACTTACTGTTCCGGAAAAATATCCAAAATTAAAAGAAGCAAGGGAATTTTATTTGAGAGACAATAACAACTTAGGTGGCGTGACAGAAATTTCTGCTTCCTTCCTGATAGCCGGCATTGGCAGTGTAGGGGCTAACACACTGTCCTCATATTAAAGGGACCGCTGGCTCGAATCCGGCATCGGGCATGGGTGGTTTTAATTAAGTGTTGTGTTCGTCTCGTACTGTCCTCACTGTAGTATCCAGAACATTCTAATTAAAACCTGATACAGCATTTGGTACAAAAAGCAACTGGAGATGGCTAAATGGATGCAAAGATCGAAGGCCATATATATAAAACTCTTCTTAATATTAGCAATCATGGGAATATGAATCACAGTGGAAAACAAATAAAATTACTAAGTACCAGACGCCAGTAGTAATCATTGAGAGTTCTAACATGTTTCGTAGTAGTTATGTCTTTTCTTATTATTATTTCTACTGGATATCAAAGATACAACTTAAATTTTTTGTTTTAAGAATACAAGATACAACGAATAAAAATAATGAAACGACACACATGCTACCGATTCCACCACATTTATATATGGCCTGTTTTTTATCTGAATTTTTGAATTCTTTCTTATGATGAGAGACCATACCACATTGAAGGTGGAGTTTTGTACGTGGAACAGGACGTTAAGTTTGGCGATTCTTTCCTTGTCATTCGGAAGAGGCCTGCCTAAATGGGCTGGAACAAGCTATAACTTTTTCCCTTCCTTCAACTTTTATTCATCAAAAACAATATACTTCACTGAACATACATTTATTACAGGCATTCACATGCAACTATCAGACATACATACACTTCGGTCACTAGGAAAGGCATGGGGAAATCACCCTAGAAAGCTGAAATGGAAGAGTAGGTTTCTCCAAACCATCCACTGAACCGTTGCCACTGCTTTATGGAGATGGACACCATCATAATTTTCCAGGAGACTAACGCATTTGGCAGATGTAGTAGTTACGGATACCAATAGAGTAAACAAATGATGGAGATGTAACCGGCAAATGACGGAAGGACAGAAATAGTCTATGCCAGCAAATACAGCTTATAAATTTTAGTTGGAAAACTTTTTTTTAAATTTATTTGCTTATCTGTTTGTTGTTTGACACTGCCATTCTTTAGTACCTAAAACAGACTACAGACCGTTTGTATAAAAACAAAATTATGCTTATGTATGTTACTATTTCATTAAAATTATGAAGTAAGGTGTATTCAGTGTGAACAGTACAACGCCTACCGCAGACCTTCTGACTGTTGCTGGAGCATCTGGAAGCAGTTTCTGATGCACTAAGAAAAATTTCACAAATATTGTGGTAATGGATGTAAATATCGTTAGCTGAATATAACATTCAACTTGCCTATCCAAAGGGATAACAGTTGAATGGTGAGTTTGAAGTTAAGGAACATAGTTAATGACGTGTTAACTTCACGCAATCCTGATGAGGTCTGTCACAAAATACCAGTATCACTGGCATAGACTGAGCTATTTCTAATTATAAAACAGCTTCTATTGTTTTAGTAATCACATTTTCCCGCTGCTACGCGCGCGCTGGTCATGGCGTGTATGGAAATACTCTACATTTTCTTTATTTTAGTACCTAATATTAACATTTAGAAGCAAAAGTATAAATTTCATTTAAATATTTTCCTCTACTTTTGTTATTACATTAGATTCGGTTTTCATACTATAGTTCGAAAATGTTTTTTGTTTTACTTGTATTTAACACTATGAAAAATAAGAAATTAAAGCCAACGTCAAACATTATCGCTAACGGTCCAATAAGGACGTACCCAGACGTACCCTTTTAGACAAAAATTTGGAATATACTTTCCTGGGCATAGAAAGTGCATCATATTAAGGCAAAACTAAATGTACCTTAGACATAAGGAAACACGAAAGTTACCGTCTGCGGTAGCGTTGGCAGTACAGTCGACGGTCATTTCTAAGAATTTCTCT
Organism: Vandiemenella viatica; assembly: GCA_031002005.1. Taxonomy (NCBI): domain Eukaryota; kingdom Metazoa; phylum Arthropoda; class Insecta; order Orthoptera; family Morabidae; genus Vandiemenella; species Vandiemenella viatica. The sequence goes on from CM061920.1 coordinate 212,269,493, forward strand.
GTCGCCAACGATAGCATTTGAAACAACGAATCTGTAACCGCTGGAAAATTTTCGTTATACGATATGTCTATATTCTTATGCCGTGGGTAATTACATTTATTTCTTGTTTAATAACTTCTATGCATCTATCCAAATTTCGATTCATCTTTCTTCATCGTATCTCAAAAATGAAGTGATTAGGTTGAAATGCCTAGATTTAAAAAAAAAAACAAAAAAAAAAAAAAAAACCATGTCGCCATAGTTACATGGAGATATGGGCTGGACATGCAGAACGTTTGTTTTGTTTCCGTCCGGGAGAACACGTCATCACTGACATGGCACTCATTAAATCAGCTTATTATTAATTACTATCATTAATTGAATTCCTAATGCCTTATATTGTTGAAAGAACATTCTCTCCCAGGATGCGTTTCGACCTAATTTCAATCTATATTAATATTTCCGCTTCAAAATCAAACTAAGCAGATACAGCTAAAACACATGATATGCATTGCTAAATACATTTTTCGTAATAATAGCAGTGTTACTTTCATAATACAATTTCAGTTTATAATGCAAGAGGACTAAAACACGCGCAATAATACATTTACTGTATCGCAATTTAAGTTTATTTATTTTTTCTTCCTAGCTATTGTGGTTAGGTTGAAATGCGACCTGGAACAGATGTCGCCAAAGGCAAAAGGAGTTATACCTATAACTTATTTTTTACTTCCTCTATCTCGAGAACTACCGGTAAGCGATATATCACAAAATTTTATTCATTACTTTTCGAATTGTCTGTCGCTACTCACTATTAAGATTTCGGCGACCCGGTATTTTACTATTGATACTAAGCACAATTACTTTTTTTAATTTTTTTTATTGAAATACGGTTGTATAACCATACAGTCATCACGTGTTACATTATTCTAATTAATTAATTATTTACAGTTTTGGCTATGCTAATTACAATCTTGTATTTACTATTTATCTTTATACTTATACTATACATTTTTGATTGTTGATAATAATTTTCAGTCAAGCTTATTTAGTCATTGTTACAATCTTTCAAGTATAAATCTGTCTCGATGCAGCAATAATTCCTTTTATGTTTGCAGCAATAATTCCTTTCGTGTTTGTTGGTATCTTCCTGTAGGACTAGTTAGGCAATACCGACCTGATGTTAGTGGTTCTGCGTACTTGATTTATTATCGATTACGTTTATTTGGTAAAAACTTTGTTCATTTATTAGCCCGTGGCTAACACTTACCCCCGTGATCAGATCTGATTGGCTTGTCTTGTGTGTCTGTTCACCGTTAATAGTGTGTTAAAGGTCTATATCTTCATTTTTTAAGAATTTGTTAATGCTGTTCTAAACTGCTCTGTTATCGCTCGCTAGTAGCTGAATTAGGTTAGTGGGGAGTGGGATTCCATTTCTAACTAATTCTTTGATCATAGTATCCTGGGACCATTTAAATTTTTTAAACGAAAATATAATGTGGTTGGTGTCTCCTACAACGCGATATGAACAATCGGAGAGGGGAGATTCCCTCAGGCCCAGACGAAAGAGGTGACTGGGAAATCTTCCATGGTTAAAACGCAGTCTGGAGATCATTGTTGTTAGACGTCTACTTGTGATTCATTTGTAAATCCACGGTTTGGTCGGAATGATTGGTTGAATGCTCCCATAGTGCGCAGCTTTGGTGTTTAGAGATGCGCTCCATTCTTCTTGCCATTTCTCTTTTGCTCGTTTTTTAATTGTGTGGACTATGTCAGAAGCTGGGAGGTTCCGGTCGTCTTTAATTCCCTTGAGGCTGGCTTGTTTTGCTAAGGTATCCACATGTTCATTGAAACTTATACCTCTATGGGCTGTTACCGATACCATTAGGTAGTGATTCCTCGTTCTCTGCTGAATTTTATTTGTTTTCTGAATTCTGAGATTGTCCTTGGAAGGTGATAATTCCACGCGTTGTTGTGTAAGCATTTTATGACACTCATGGAATCCGTTAGTATAACGATTTGCTCCACGTGGATCGTTTGGCTGTACTTGACCGCCTCTAGTATGGCTTTCGCTTCCGCTGTAAAGATCGATGTTTCATCCTGTAACGAGAATTGCGCTGAGTGACCCGTGCTTGGACAGAAGTAAGCTGCTGCTACTCTGTTTTCCTCCGATGTTTTTGAGCCGTCTGTGTATATTCTAAATATGTTTTCCCCCATCTCCGCGAGGAGTCTATTTAGGTCCTGGTTTATGTTAGAGTTTATGTCTTCTTCTAAAAAGTGAATATAGGTTGTTTCGAATCGGAGTTCGTACGGTTCTTGGAAGATGGTGTAAAAATGATCTGCATCTATTTTACCTTTATATTTAGTCCAAAGTTTGTAGGCATTAAGTAGTGGGAGCTTAAGTTGTCTCCTTCCTTCATTCGCTAGTGCTTGCATCCTCTCGAGCCGATGATGGAGCGGGTGAGTTTTAAGTGTCAGTTTCTCCATTAAAACTTTTTCAACCAGAAATTCTCGTCGTATGTGGAATGGTGGTTCTCCCGCCTCCACTAATAAGGCGTTTGTTGGTGTTGAGCGCACTGCTCCGAGACACGCCTTTAGACATGCTGCTTGAAGCCTATCTAGCTTTTTGAGGGCGTCTTTCCTAGCATATTGGTACAGCATACAGCCGTATTCCAACAGCGATCTACTGTAATTAGTGCTCAGTAAAGTAGTAGGAGTGTTTAGGCTGCGAACCCCACCCAGTGCCCGAAACCATTCTAATTATGTTTAATCGGGCGTTCGACATTGCTATCAGCTGATCGATATGTTGGGTCCAGTTAAGACTGCTGTCTAGTAACATTCCCAGGAATCGTCCTTGTTTCTTTAGTGGCAGTTTATATGGACCTCTTTGAATACAGTCAGAGACGTAGAGGATTCTTCTTTTTGAGAAAAAGACAACCGATGACTTTTCTGGAGAAAGATCGAATCCATTGATGTGTAGCCATTTGATGAGAAATATTATTGCCTTGGTCAGTAGACTATGTACTTCCTGCTGCGATTCCGCATTGGAATATATAACCACGTCATCTGCAAATTGAAGTGAGAGAATTTTCGTAGGGATAGAGTTGATTATATCACTTATGTATAGCAAAAACAAAGGTGGGCTAAGGATTGCTCCTTGAGGAAATCCTTGATTCACTGTACGCGGCCCTACTTGTTGCCTCTTCGAACTGACATAGATTATCCTTTTGACTAAGAAGGAGTAAAGACCTCTTACTAGTTTCTTCGGTACCCCAGTTTGTGCATCAGATGGGGAATTATGAAAATGTCGTAGGCCGATTGGACGTCCAAGAAGACAGCTCCCAAATATTGCTTATTGTAGAATGCTAAATGTATGTCAGACGTCAAGGTTGCTAAATTGTCTAGAGTACTTTTCCCCTTGCGAAATCCTGATTGTGAGTTAGGAATTATGTTATTCGATTCCATCCACCATTCAAGTCTGTTTTTGATGAGTCGTTCAAGGGTTTTTCCTACACATCACATAAGCGAAATCGGTCTGTAAGAGGTCGCTTTGGTATTACCCAATTGGAATTGGGAATTGAAGATCTATTATATCTTGAGTTTAGCGTACTACCTACCATTCATGCTGTCCCATGAAACAGTCGTGTCTAGAATGATGCATAATCGAAAGGTGAGGGGTCTCGCGAATTATGTCGCCGACTGTACTTGACTTAAGCCTAAGAAACGAATATTATTCAGTGAACTGTTTGTTTCTGGGAACCACTAAAGTGTTTCATATTTCAAATACTTGGACTGTAGTCTGATGGCAATAGACTAATCTTGCCAAATGCGATCCACAGGACAGATTATTTTTATTATTAATTTGCGTCTGGTAGACGTCGAAGATACTAGAGGCGGGAAAGAACCGGGGACAAGGAACGAGAGGGAATTTGCTATGGCCTTTTGGGGGAAGCATCCCCGCATTCGCTTGGAATGATTTCAGGAAACCATGGAAAACCAAAATGCGGATGGCCCGATGGGGATTTGAAAGCGAATCTTTCCGAATTCCTGTTCCCGAGAGCGTAAATGCTCTCCCACTAGGATCGGTACCACTATACAGTTTCAGATTCTATAATGGGGAACATTGATATGAACATAAGAAACTTAATAAATGAAATGGTAATTCAATTTCGGTGGAAACCAAAGCCCAAGCAGTTAATGTTCAATAGAAATGTTTCTTTATAGATTGTCATTGTATAGACTGGAGTTAGGTAACTATCACTAATGTGTTAAGATAAATTTTGTTCTCCTCTTAATAACTTATCACTACCGGTACAAGACCTGAAATTATAAAAGTACTTTTAATAGGTGGAAATGTAAATTATACGTACTTATTGTAGGTTATTTCTTGCGTAATTGGTTGGTAAAATAATAAATTATTATTTAACATAAACGTCAAAGAACCTTTTGTTGGGATTATGTTCCTTTTTTTTTTTAAGGTGTTTTGCTTCGTCGAGGTATCATCAATGCTCGAATGTTTCACGGATTTCTTTTTAGTATTATGTGTTTCGTACAGTTGGGTGTCAAAGTGATTGCAATAACGTGTACAGATAGGCACCAAAGTGTACTTATATTCACATCTATAATTCTGGTTTGAGGTGTGTTGGTTAATAACTTATGGTTTCGCCAAGTAATGAAAATTATTTAAGTCTATTTTTTATTGGTAATTGTTTATGACGGTAGTTACGTTATATGTGTGCTGAATAAACGCTATAAAGATTCAGTGCCAATAATTTTGCTGATATTCATTTTAAACAATAGTGGTGTACACTTCAACAGAGCGGAATAGAGGAAAAAATGTGGAAATTATTTCTCTAGGCTTCCTATTTTGAAAAGTTAACCAATATTGATTATTATAAAATAACTATTTTTATATGCTTGCTCAGATTTGATTTCCTTTATTAATATCTGGTAATAACCTCGATATGGTGCAGCGATGAAATAAGGCAAATTACTGCGGACGTGATGATCTGATGACATGATTTCTTATCTGCTGTGCAATCGACCCCTATCGTAGCTGCCTATTCCCAACCACGGAAGCGTTTTTAAGTACTTCACTCGACATGACAAGCTATGCCATACTTGGAGGTCGGGTAAGGGCCTATGAACATGCCCACCGAGACAGTGACTCGAACCGCGGACCTTTGGTTCACCAGTCAGATGGCTTAACCTTTGAGCCACCACACCACTCGGCGAGATGGTGGAGTACTGGTGGAACCGGGGATAGTTGGCAGAGGTTTTCACATTTTGATTTTTACAGTTGATTCTGTGATCACCAACCCAATTTTGAATATATCACTGTAATCTGCATCTATTAGGTTACATTTTTGTATTTTTTTTACAATAAGAATATTAAATTTTACGACTGCATGACTGCATGAAATCACCAAACAGTGTAACCACATACGCGGGGTTGGTTGGCACACAGAACGGGTTTAGTTGGAGTAGCCATCGCCAAACTTATGGGAAAAAAATAATTAAGGGAGAAAAAAAAAAAAGAAAGCTGGGATTTGTGGAACTATTTTAAGTAAATTACAATAGGTTATTGTAACTAATTTTCATATATTTTAATTTAAGAAACTAGATAATACAAAGCAGAAAAAAAAGCCTGAGATGACCTAAAAGCAACAAGAGACGGAAAATATTGGAATTAAATCAAATAGGTTTCATGTCGACGAGGTAGGTTTGTTGAACTTGATTCATTAGTTGTGGTTAATGAGCATTTTTTTTCACATTTCATTGTTTGCAGCAAATTTCATCTACTTTTTTTTAGACCACATCCAGAACTTAACAACCTTTACCATTGTTTTAACTAAACCATCAGTTCCGTCCAATGATGTTACGATTCCTGTATACTGTGCACCATCATAGGTAACCACTACCAATTATTCTTGAGCTGTGACCATATTAGCTATTCCGTTTCTGACTTCACCATTATCATCATGTGTTGAGATGATAACTGGGCTCGGTAGCCCTAACTACTGCAGACGGGATGTCTAGAGACTGGCTCACTCGTGTTACTGTCATGAAAAAGTAAACTTTAACAAAGCTATAATCTCTGCAAACGTAACTCATAGTTAGCATCTCATTATAGCTTGAAATCCTAAAACAGATTTTACACTTTCCATTTGGTTTCTTCGTTTTCCACACTTTTAGCTATGTGGAAACCAACCCCGAACACAGATGGCCAACCTGCTCCAAACACCTGTTGATAACAAAGATGGCAGTTGTAACAATTACAACTGTGACAATGAATGTTTTAGCAATGGTAAAAGTAGCTCTTTGTTCAATGATTTAAATGTAGTAAACAAGTTAAGCCTATCCTATGCATGCTGTGGTACAGACAGCAAATAAAATAGTTTAGGAAAATTACTTAAGGAAAGAAATTTACAACAATCGCCCCTCCTTCCCTCACAAATGGATAACTCACACTGTTGTTTTGTTGAGAAGTAGTTGAGGCTATGAAGATCACGTGGTCAACAGGTGGAGCATCCACACACTCTACAGAGAAAATTAGAAGTTCTAACCTGCCTCCTACGCCAACCAGCCCCGGTGTCTCCTACGGTGTTCTCTATTTTAAATATCCTGTATACATATATAAAGTTTTGTCAAAATTGAAGCTGTATGATGAAGAAGTGTTACCAGTCAGTTAATTCAATTATTGTTTACATCAGACTAAGAATGGTAGCTTGTAGTAAATGCATAAAAGTGTATTTTTGGTGAATCACGGAAATATTTGGATGTCAGAGTGTTTAATACTCAGTTCTGATTATATGACTTCCACAGAGACGAAAATTTCGTTTTTCGAATAATCTTTTTTTCGTAAAATAGTAATAGTAGTATATACATGCTTATAACTTGAACAAAAGCTGTATGTGGTTTCATGTTGATGATGATTTAGTAAAACACTTTATACCACTAGTTTGTTACGATTACTTACAACGCAACAAATAGGAACAACAAGAAACTTACTGTAGAATTTTAACCAAAGTAATAAAAGAAGCTAAACGTTTGGCCATAAATGATGAGATTAGTAGTTCAGATAATAAGATAAAAAGTGTTTGGAATATTATTAAAAGAGAAACAACTGCATCAGCCCTTGAGCATAAACCTATATCTTTAAGCATTAACCATAAACTTGTAAATGACCCCTCTTATGTAGGAAGTGCTTTTAATAACTACTTCTTAACAGTTGCTGAAAAAATAAAAGGAAAATATATTGGGAATATGGATGCTATAGTAATACTTAAATTCTTGTCACCAAAAACAGCATCTATATCTCTATTTCCCACCAGTCAAAATGAAATTGAAAAAAATTATTAAATCCCTCAAAAATAAAAAGTCATTTGGTTATGATGAGGTTTCAACCCATGTAGTGAAACAATGTAACACCAGCATTAGTAGAGTTATTAGTCATATTTGTAATAGTTCTTTTGAAGAAGGTATCTTCCCTGACTCACTCAAGAAGTCAATAATCAAACCGCTTTATAAAAAGGGTGATACCTTGAGAATTACAGACCCATATCACTTCTGTCAGCATTTTCAAAAATCTTTGAAAAAGCAATGTATAGAAGGGTGTATGCACATCTACAAAAGAATGAGCTACTCAGTAAAGTACAGTTTGGTTTTAGGCAAGGTGTTTCAACAGATTCAGCAATTTTTGCTTTTGTAAACAATATACTGGAATCAATCCATAAAAAATTAAATTCCCTAAGTATATTCTGTGATCTTGCTAAGGCTTTTGACTGTGTTGATCATGAGATTCTCCTAGGTAAATTAGACCACTATGGAGTTAGTGTTAAGCCAGGACTTTGGTTTAAATCATACTTGGAAAATAGAAAGCAATGTGTATCACTGAAAGATGCCAATACAGGAGATTAACTCAGAATGGGGTATAGTTAAATGTGGTGTGCCTCAGGGTACAATTCTTGGCCCTCTGCTGTTCTTAATCTATATAAATGATCTCCCACATATACTAGATGATAATGAATATGTGGTGCTCTTTGCAGATGATACTAGCATATCGTTGAAAGACCAATCAGTACAAAACCTCGAAAACACAGCAAATGATGCTATAAAGAAAATAAACAGGTGGTTTAATGTTAACAAACTAATACTTAATGTAGAAAAGACACAGTTACTTCAGTTTGTTACAAAAAATAAAACAACGGACAGCTATAATGTGATATCAGAAGCAACAGCAATTAATGAAAGCAGTTTTACAAAATTCCTGGGTGTATATATAGATAACAAATTGAACTGGAAACAACAGATCGAACAACTTCTTAAAATACTGAATTCTGCAATATTTTCACTGAGGGTAATATCTAGAATAGCTAATATAGAAACCAAAACGTTAGTATATTTTGCATATTTTCACTCCCTGCTCACTTATGGCATCTCATTCTGGGGCAACTCGTCACAAGCACAGAGGGTATTTAAATTGCAAAAGCGTGCTGTAAGAACTATTTGTGGATCAAGCCCACGAACGTCGTGCAGAAATCTATTTAAAAACCTAAGTGTACTAACAATGCCAACACAGTATGCATACTCCGTACTATCATTTGTAGTGGAAAATTCTGAACACTTCAATCTTAATGCTGACATACATAGCCATAATACTAGAAATAAATATAATATTTACAAGGATTACAAATCACTGTCAATTGTACAGAAAGGGATAAAATTTACTGGAGCTTCCTTATTCAATGTCTTATCAACAGAAATTAAATGTAATCTACGAAAACCCAACTATTTTAAGTCCAAACTGAAAGAGTTTCTGCTTCAGAACCCATTTTACTCTGTGAAAGAATTTTACTCTTGGAATTTGGTAACTAAGAATGACTGATAAAATAGTATATATGGTGTATGGAAGGGGAAGGTGTCAAAGTTGTCCACAAATACTAAAATCATATATGGTTTTTCTTACTGTTGAAACTTTTGACAAATGAATAAATTACACTGTTTACAAAATTCACTCATATATAGTTACTATCATGGGATAGCATACACTCAAAAATTGCTGTGAAAAATTACCATTCTAACAGGTTTTTAAGTAATTGACTGCTAATGAGAGGTTGGTAATATAATTGATATTGTTAATAAGTGTGTGTATTGTTACATAGAAATAGTAACTAACATGATGTAATATGTAGTTGTAGATTACAGTGAAACTTGTAATGGTAACTGGTTGGTAAGAAAATAACTGGTTATTAGATGCTGGTAACAAGTGAATACACTGTTCCACATAATAAATAGTAATTAACTCGGGACTGTATTTGTAGATTACAGGGGATATTGATTATACTAATCGGATGTAGCTATCTTGTTATCAATGTATAATAATAATATCTATTATATAGTGATATAATTGACATTATTATTAAGTGTATTTACTGTTCCACATCCCCGAGTTTATTCTCACATGGGATCAAAGTGAACATATCTATCTATCTAACAAGAGACCTAATGAACTTGGCAACTTGAATTCGCCTCTCCTGTCGGTATATGCAAGGACACGTCCATCAGATAAATTTTTGACATGACAGCTTGCAAGTAGGTGGGTCAATCTGTGTTGTATCGATTCCGTTGTCCTTAGGCAATGGCCCGGGGTCTGGCTTTAACTATCGCTCGCTCTAACACCTTCACGCACCTACCTGGAGACCTCTCCAGAAAGCAATTTTCGACCGAGGAGTGGGCGTCATTGATTGTGTGTGGGACTGCCTGCTCCTGGCAGACTTCCCGACAGAATTTCCTGGAATACAATAACAATCAACTACCACGGAACTTAATTTATAAATATAATATCCGCAACTAGGATAAAACAAAATCTACGTAACTACATAATCAAACTATGCTGTTCAGTATAGTGAAAGAAGCAAAAGCAGTTGACAGTAATATTATGAATAATTTCTTTCATTAAACCTAACTCGATTTCACTAAAAAAAGTAATCAAATTCAAAGTTATAGTAGCTACTGTGAATAATTCGACATATAAATAGTATACGAGGACGGAAGAATACTACTGAGAGCGTAATTGCCACGCGGTAATGAAGGAAAACTGAGTTTTATCAGCAGGAAGTCAGTTCCACATGATTCTAAAGAAGTAAAGAGTATCTTCCTGCCTATTTTAGCAGCTTTTGAATAATTTACCCAACGTTCCGTAGTCTTCATGTCTCGACTTCAAAGATCGCGTGATAACAAAATCTACGAACTTACAAAGAAAACACATTCACGATCTGAGACAACGTGATTCAACTAAGCGGCGATTGGGACTGTTAACACGATAGAGCTCACAGAGACGATATGGCACTGAACAAATGAGTAACTGTGAAGTGTTATAGACTCTCTGGAATAGACAGTGAAATTCAATTGATCTAAGCAGATGGTCGAGGTACCAAACCAATTTCGTGAATGACACTGTGTCTATTTGAATAGCTCCATATATAGACCAGTCAGGAGCAAAATGCCAGATGTTTATGAAACTTGTTGTTTTATGTTTGTACTGTGCTTCCTTTTAAAGATGGAGTATAGTTGATGTGGTGGCAGATACCCTTTAAGACATACGGCTAAGAATGATTCTCTAAAATCCTCCCCACTTTCCGGCGAAACATGATTATTAAAATTAGAGCAATTAAAAATTTAATGCTTAAATCAGTAGTATTAAACCAGTAATTAATATTTACGAGTCTCTGTCGTTGTTATTTCATAGTACTACACATGCGATGTAACGAGTTCAAAACTTAGCGATTGGTTTAGGTTACCCAGCCTGTTATAACATCTTGATTAGTACCTTTATTCAGATCTTTTGTTGTGTCACAATTACTTCATAAAAATATTGAAACTAACGACAGAATGAATTAAATGACAGAGACTGTTCTCAAACTTGCGCTGTATTGCCAGTCAGTGATATGCGTTGTACTTCTCGATAACATCCGCTGAGATCGTGAAGCAGGACGAGCTGCATGAAATAATGACATTTTTCAATCTTACAAGTTCACTGATGGACTTTCATATGCACTACTGTACCTTGATATGATATTCAGCAAAATAATTCATGGCTTACGTGTCTGGTCCATAAAGTAAGCCACAGGAACACAGCTGCAACTTATACCACAGAAAGAAGAAGTTAGGTAACCCAAGTAAATATTTAATGAAGTCTGAAAAACGGCTACTAGATCTAACTTTCTAACGACTTTTTAATGACGCAGTTTTATTTATGAATTTTTGAATCACTTTTTACCACCCAGAATTTTAAATCGCAATTTTTCAAACAAGAGAGGAAAAAATTACCATTCCTCAGGATTTACGACTCTTCATATCATCTGGCGCTGAAGG
>CM061920.1:212281847-212519917 GCA_031002005.1 Vandiemenella viatica
TTGGACTGTGGATAATTTTGTGTGTAATATCTTTAGTTTTTGTTTCTTTGCATTTCATAAGATTTTGTTTAATTCTGTCGTTTTAATATGATTTTAATTGTTTAAGTATTGTTAGAATTCCAGAAACGTCGGTCGAAGGTCTTTAAAATTATTCTGGAATTTTCTCTAAAGCTATATAGATCGGCAGAGACGAGTTTTCAGTAGTAGAATGGAGTAGTCTTTGAAAGTTAATTCAGTTTTTAGTGTTCAAAGTTATAATCGCTGTATAATTTGTTTACATTTGCACCTAGTATCTTTGGAGTTCGATGTCTTAAGGAAAATAAACCGACTTGAATCTTCTTGACCTAGTTTATTTCATTAAAATGAGATTACTACTAATGAGGTTCAGTTCCCGGTCCGGGCATCATGGTTTTGTTTTCCGTACTTTCCGAAATCACTCCTAGAAATGACAGGCTGGTTTGTCGCAATTGCCTAGGTAAATACTGGGACGGTTCCAACTTCCTCCTCATAAACTTAACATTTCACGTACAGAAAGCTTAACATATGGACGACGGTAACACGTAATCTGACAATACTTAACTCACCATTACATCACTGAAGCGAGGTGGTTCCTTAAGAATTCAAGAGAGTTCAATGACTCGAAAAAGGCCACATCATTCGTGACTGAATTGGCTGTGGGGGAAAAAAGTTGTTGTTACTACAATCGAGCCTTTGGCTAAAGCATCATGTTAATGCCATAGAAAAGCTGAACAAACGAAACTGGCCTGTTGACTTGGGTATAATAGGTTCAGTACTATAGAAGGCACTTCGCGAAGAGAAAATGTAAACACGCACAGTGTTTGGAGAGAGCCGACAAGACTAACAGTTGCTTCTTGGGAAAAACAATTACCTAACTAAAAGACGCAAGCGGTCAGCAAAAATCACGACTCAGTTTTTTTGAAATTTACGGTTCCGTACCTTCTGATAAAAAACGGAATCCTTATGGAATTACTCTTTTATTAATCCGTCCGTCTGTCTCGGCACATAACTTTTTTTTAAATTATTTGGCCTTTAGCCATGCAGGCCATTTAGCCATTACCAAGTTTAGAGCGTTTATTACATTGTTTGTCTATTACATCTGTTACATTTTGCATATCGTAGCAATAAATCTAATATACATTGTCTCTATAGGTTAGCCGTATTTCATAGTAACTTACACACATTAAGAGCAAACTCGTACAAAAATAATCGATTTACAAATTCATATATACATGAGTGTTAGGATATGTTACATTGATTATACAGTTAATTATTGTTACTTTGTTTGGCATATACATAAATTAAAATAGTCCATTTGATATTAAATACATACATTTAAATAAAGTTTAGCAAAATGTAAAAATTAAAAAAGTTCTATTTACAAAAAACTCATATATACATGAAATGTAGGATATGTTACACTTGATTATACAGTTGATTATTGTTACAGTTCTCGTTTGATTTGCCGTAAAAATGAGTACATGAAGAAGAAGATTTTAAATCTGTTTGTATTTAGTAAGTCTTCAACACTTGCCGGGAGTTGCTGTCCTGCTTGCACCAAGTGCTTGATGAGGTTGTCAGAGGCTTGTTTGTTAAATGGGCAACCAAAGAATATGATTAGCGTCTTCAACGTGTCCGCACTGGCAGTACGGTTCCTCTACCACACCGATTCTACATAAGTGCTTCTTGAGGCGGCAATGTCCGAATTTAAGCCGAAAAATTGTGATATATAGGCTTCTAGGACACCGGATGTTCTGAAACCATGGCCGTTTTGTAACTTCAGAATGTATCCTTGCGTAGTGTTTACCTTTCGTAGCAGATGTATATCTCCATTCTACGTCCCAATCTTTGTATAATTTTTCCTTTATTGTCACAATCAGGTCCGAAGTAGGTATCTTACGGTGTATAGTTACCCCGGTCTCAGTTGCTTGTTTTGCCAGCTGGTCGGCTATTTCATTGCCCCTGCACCCATCATGGCCTCTCACCCAGGAAAGTACTACTAATTTATTACTTTGTTCCAGGTCTATGATTGATTTAATAATTTCGTATATGATCGGGTTGTTGCTTTGGTTTATGTGATGATTTTTTAATGACGTTAAGGCAGAGAGTGAATCAGATAGTATGATAATGTTACTATCCGGTAAGCTCCCGGCATATCTAAGTGCTTCTAATATTGCTATCAGTTCCGCTGTCATAATAGAGCATTCTTTAGGCAGTTGGAAAGTGCCCTGTTCCATGCTATCAAGGTTGATGTATGCACAACCAGCATAACTGTTGTTCTTAGACCCATCTGTATATATGATTCCAGCCGGAAGCCATTTGTTCAATTTTTCTAGGTATGTCTGTTTGTAGGGGCTCTGTTGCGTTGTTTGACCAAAAACTGTAATTTCTTTACATGTATGCCATAATGGAGCCTCATAGCAGTATAGTTGTTCACTCTTGTTGGCTTTATCGTATAGTGATTTGGTTTCCAGATACGCTGAAGCTAGCGGTGGCAGTCGTCTGTTTTTCCAATATCCTTTTGTTAGGCAGTCTATGGATAAGTTGTGTATGGAATTATATAATTTACTGGTCGTCAACTGACTCTGTTTCAGTAAAAATTTTGAACTTAGGTAGGATCTACGTAGGTGCAGAGGAGGTTCCCCTGCTTCTGCGCATAGTGCATTTGTGGGCGTAGATTTCATTGCCCCTAGGCAGGTGCGTAGTACCATGTATTGTAGTACATCAAGCTTCGCTAAAGGCCGTTGGGAGGCCGCACCATAACAAATACACCCATAGTCAAAATGTGGACGGACTAGGGCTCTATATAGAGTTAGTGCTATTTGTGGACTTGCTCCCCACTTTAGTCCTGTTACTGCTCTTATAAGGTTGTTCCTTGAGCAGACTTTTTTTTCTATTTGTTTGATGTGTTCACACCATTTGAGTTTATTATCTATTATCAGGCCTAGATATTTCAAGCTATTCTTAACTGGGAGCTGGTATGGTCCAAGAGTCATGCGGATCATTGGAGGAATCCTGTGTCGTGTAAATATGCAGACTGAGCTTTTATCTATTGAGATCTCCTGTCCATTGTCTGACAGCCATTGTACTAGTTTACACATCGCTTCGTTTAATATGGCTTGGCATCTTTCGATGCTTGTGCCTATTGTATACAGGCAGATGTCGTCCGCATATTGAAGTATTATGACGGAAGGTGGCATTATTTTGTGTAGGTCAGTTGTGTATATATTAAAGAGTAACGGAGACAAAACTGATCCTTGAGGTACCCCTTGGCTACACTTTCTTGGACCTAGAGTAATTGTTTTCCACTTGGCTACTAACCATCTATTTGTAATCATAGCTAGCAGCCTCGCTGTAAAGGGGCCCGGCACGCCATTCTCTTTTAATTTTTTTCCCAAGGTCGATGGCAGAACTTTATCATAGGCAGATGTTAGGTCAGTGAAAATGGCAACCATGTATTTATTGTCTGTAAGGCACGATTGAATATCTGTAACAAGGTGTGCTAATATGTCATTCGTGCCTTTCCCTCTCCGAAAGCCGTATTGAGTATGCGGCAGCAATGTATTATGTTCGAACCACCATTCGAGTCATTAGAATTTTGAACACACAAGATAAGAGGGATATGGGTCTATATGCTGAGGCACATTCAGTTTCCTTTCCTGGCTTTTTTATAATAATTATTCTGGCCGTCTTCAAAGGTGGTATCTCGCTTTTCTCAGCCCAAATACGATTAATGAGGTCGAGCAGGTATGCTTTCCCGTTGGCAGGGAGTAGGCGGAGCATGGGGTAGTGTATGTTATCCGGCCCAGGTGCTGATGATTTGCCAAAGGAGAGTGCTCTGCTGAGCTCTTCACTCCTGAAAGGTTGACATAGGATGTGCTGTGTATTTTCCTGTACGTTTAGGGGTTGAGGGTCCACATAAGGTGGTGTTATGTTTTCTAATATCTCAGTCAGAATATTCAGTGGTGGTGTCCGCTCTGGCACCCTCGCTTCCTTTATATTTTTCAGCCTTCGTATTTTCATCCACACTTCTTTGGTCGGCCGTGTTGAGACTCAGTTTTTGAGCAGTAGTCTTCCCAGTTTTTCTTCTTCTTCTTTCTCAGGAGTTTTTTTTGTTTTTGCACATGCCCTTTTGCATTCAATATAATTGCTCATTGTGAGGTGTTGCCTGTAATTTTTGACAGCTTTCTTTCTTTTATTGCATCGTCACATTCCTGGTCCCACCATTCAACTGGTGTTGTGTTGATTACATAGTTTTGTTTTTGTTTTGGAATGCTGGAGCCTGCGGATTTTTCAATGCAATCTATGAAGGCCTTTATAATCATTTTGTATGTCGTCTGTAGGTTTGTAATGAGAAAATGCAGCTTCTGCTTCCTGTTGGTATTTTTCCCAGTTGGCCCGCTTGATATTCCATTTGTAGTGCGAAAAAGATAGTTTGCCCTATCAGCTTAGTGCAGGGGAGCTTCAGCAGAATCGGGAAATGATCCGAGGCCCAGAGTATCTTCTATGATTTCCCATGTTAGGTGTGGGGCAATAGTGCGCCGATGCTAATGATATATCAACAGATGATTGTTGTTGTGATGGTCTATTGATTCGAGTTGCAGAGCCATCGTTTAGTACAACTAGTTCCTCCATTACTTCCCCCAATTAGTCGCCCCGTTACGATCGTCATATGTACTTCCCCATAAGGAATGGTGGGCATTTAAGTCACCAAGGAGCAGAATTGGTTCTTCTAGATGACTTTTTTAGTATTTCCAAACTCAGATCGTTTTAATGCTGGTTTGTTTGGTGACCTGTATACAGATACTACCGTCATATATCGTCTTTAAAGAGGATCCGTGCTGCACAAACTTCGAAAGACAGATTAGTAGGCGTAATGTTTACGGGCTGGAATGGGATTGATTTCTGTATCAATAGGGCAGTGCCGCCATAACCGTCCGCTCTGTCTGCTCGTACGATATTATAGTTTTGGAAAAGGAAAGATTCTCCTGGTTTCAACCAAGTTTCTGAAATCGCACTTACTGAGATTTTATGGGCCAGCATATATTGCATCAGACTTAATTTATTGGCTTTGATTGAGCGCGCGTTCCATTGTAAGATTCCGAGTTCTTTGATTGCAATTTTTTCATTCGTTTGGGGATTATTATGTGGTATGTTATTTTGGTACATGGAATCTAAGCCTCCAAGTAACGGGTATCGAATGCGTTATTGTGTTCTCAGTTGAACCCCATTGGTGAGGGTTTGTTGTATAAGCTGTTTGATACTTGGAGCGAATTGCAGTGGATCGATCTGTTGGTTACCGACATACTGGTTTAAGATATTCATTATGATTTCGATCATTTTGTATGTGAAGATATCAGCTGTGCTTGTGCTTTGTACAGTGCTGTGAGGTTGGGGTGGGTATGGGTTGTACGCAATTGGTTGTATATTCCTGTTGTTAGGGATCCAATAATTTTTGTAAGATAGATCCCTAGAGTTGCTTCCTGCTCTGTAGTGCCTATTATGTCTTTCCGTTAAGGGGGATTCTGCCTGGTTAGTAGGCATTGGATTTTATTTGCATGTTTTGTTAACATGCCAGGTGGGCTGGTGGCCAAATGTGACGTCTGGGTCGGTAGTTCTTGGTGGAGTTGTTGATGTTGTTGTTGCGATGTCCCTACAGGCACTGTGGCAATATTTAAGTTATCCTGTATGGGGGTTCTTTGCTCGTAACATTCCGAATTTACGACCGTGGTTTGGGTGGTTGCGGCCGGTCTTGCTAGTACACCGGCATACGTACCGGCGTTGATCTTTCTAAGGGCTTGTTTATAGTCTAGGTTCTCGTACGCCATTAACTGTTTGATTCTTCTTTGTTTTTCATATTCAGGACATCTTTTTTTCATTAGATGGGTGGCCACTATTACAATAAATACAAATGGGGTTGTTTTGGTTACAACAATCTTTGTCGTCGTGTGCACCAGCACAGAATACACATCTTTTTTTTACTTCTGCATTGCTTGCTCAGGTGACCATAGCGCAGGCAGTTAAAGCATTGCATAACAGGTTTTATGTATGGTTCGACTGGACAGCGGACACCGTGTATGTAAACATAGTTGGGCCGTCTTTGCGATTTGAAAGTGATCAGGCAAACTGGAAGTGGGATTGTTGTAGGTTGACCGTTTGCTACCATTTTCTTAGCAAATAGTTTAACGTTTATCACCCTGTATTCACATCGCGCTACCGCTTTAATTTCATCTTCTGATAATTCTGTCATTACGTTTCTAATGATGCCTTGTTGTGTGGTGCACGAGTATGGGATATACGCCTGCAAACCGTTCTGCTTCCAGACTGAGCTTTGAATCATAGAATTGGCTGCTATTACCGATTTCACCTCAATTTTGACACGGTTACGGCCTGCTGTAATTATCTGTAATATTTGATTATTTGTATCACGGCAGAGGGAGTTAATGAGGCGACCTATAGCCATTGGATGCAGTCTACTGATGTTTTTATCGACACTTTCTACAATCACATAATAGGGCCCTAGGTCATAGTGTTCATATATCACTGGCGTTGCGCTGTTTACCTGTTGATCATGGCTGACTGTTGTGGTTGTAGTCTGGTTTTGCTGTGTGTTGCTAGCTGGTGACGTCTCCATACTGATGTCTGTAGGTTTCGGCTGTTCTGCTGTTCTTGGTACTTTGTAGTTGCAGTTGTTGCTGATGTCTTCGATTGTTGGTGCGCTGGGGCGTTTCTGGGCTGCAGGTGGGGTCGATTCTTCCTCTCCTACAAGTCGTAGTTCCTGTTGTCTCGTTTGGTCAATGGTAAGATTAGCAGCAAAAGATGGTACATTGACGGTTTCGAATGACGATTGTATGATGTTTCTCGTTTCCCTTCCATCTTCACTTGTGTTGTGATGTAGGGATGGCACTTGACTGTCTAAGATATCTTCTGTTGCAATGTTCACGTTACCTCCATTATATAAAAGTATGTGCGGCGTCGGCTGTACCTGTTCGTAGCCGCCTTCACCACACTGGCCACCATACATGGTGGCCAATGTCACTTAACACTTATATTAGTTGTTTCTTGTTTATCAATTCACTTTTCTTGTCCACCACACGAAGTTGAAAACTGTTTATGTTGTTGGCACTTGCCGTCGAGTCAACCCGCGATCGCGCACACTACTTCCTCGTATCGGAGGCGATGTTACCCGTACGACGGTCTGCTCACGACTGAATTTTTGAAGTTGTAGTAATTAATTTCCAATGAGCGATAAAAATCCATTTGGAAGTACTTTGATGTGAGTTTGTTTTACAATGAAGATACGAAGGCTTCTTAGACAAGACACCATTTTTTAATAAATTAATCGTGTTTTAGCAGAAACTGCGAATTTTAATCAAAAAATATCTCTTTTAACTTTTGGCTACTTACTTGCAAGTAATTAAAAGAAGCTTTTCTTCACATTTAAACAATCTGTGCCAAAATATACTAACTTAATGTTTTCATTCTATTCCACTTGCTGTATTTCATTTCATGCAAAAGACCTTAAAATACATATTTATCTACTAACGAATCGACTATTTAACATAAACAGTTCTGAATATTTCTACTGAACTATCAGGTGCTCACAAAAATAGCAATGAAGTGAATGTTTCGTCGTTTCTACGGCGTCCCTTGAAAAATATTTACCTATTTACTCATGGAAATATGCACAGTTTACTTGCCAGTGAGGAATGAGGTCTCCAACCGATGAAATAGTAATAAGTTACCTTTGTTTAACTATTTCGACTGAAGTGGTGGTTATATCTCTAAAGCAATCGTGAAATATCCTCTTAAATATTTACGAACAAATTCCTCTATTATCTCAACTAATAATAAATACCATTTTCCGATAAGCTATACTTCGCTCAAGTCGTCAAAGAATTTCAGTGCGTTACGCACAATTTTCAAATGAATTGAACATGAAAGCCACGTTGATGAAGTAATACTGAATTTGTCTAAGGCATTTAGCGCAGTAAATATTAGAACGGTGTCAAATAAAGTTAAAACCGTAAGCGTGAATCAGGGTGCGACTCGTTGGATGAATGAATTCTTCAGGCCTAGAATGCAAAGAATCAGACTAGCAAATACATATCACGGTAGTCGGAAGAGATCCAGAATGTCCTGTATTCAAACCACTGTTGTTCATTATTTTAATGAATAATTCTGTTGTTGGTTTACAGCAAGAAGTTAGACTGCATGTAGCTGCCACAGCGATATATAATAGGATTACGTCGAAATATCGTTGTTAAAATTTACAGAGTGATCTGTACCAGTTTTATGTTTGGCTACGTCATCATGGAATGAAGATAACTTAGAAAAATGATTATAACTTATATACAAAATTATGTATAATGTGAGGAAGCGATGGCTTTTTTACAATTCCGGGGAGATGGAATTGCCGGCGTAAAGCATAAGATGTGAAAATCTTTGCAAATCATTTTATAATAAATTCAAATAGTCAAGACACATTATGGAATTATTGGTAAAACATTTTGATTTCCTGTATCTATTACGCGGCTAAACGAAGCTTGTGAACGAGAAAGTAATTTAAGTAGGGTTTTAAACCTTTTTCAAATACTCACTTGATTATTATGGGCAGATATTGTATCCAGTTAAACAATATAAAATACTGGAGTTGGAGATGATGTGTAGGAGAGTACCTTCATTTGTATGTGTAAATTGTGTGTGAAGTGAGATTGATTGCTGTTTGAAATTCATAGGCTCGCGATATGACCTGTGGGGCAATTGATTGAGGAAATAGTATGGGAAAATTTCAAGATGACCAGGAGAATTATTAGCCACTTGATTGAAACAATCGTAAATATCTTGATGTAACATTTGGTAATTAACTCAGTTTGTCAGTGCGCATTAGGCAGGTAGTAGAAAGAAGTTTCAGAACGCCATTTTCTGCAGAAGGTGATATAAGGTTGCACCAGAGATTTGAAGGAAATTAATTACAAAATCCTGGCCATACAGTTGCTTAGATATTGTGATGTAGTATTGGACCCACATTTAAGGTATCAAATATGGGGGTTGAACGGAGTGTAAATTACTGCAGAACACAATCAGCAATTGATATGATACACGAGGTGGGTTGTGACTCATTGGAAGAGGGGTGAAGAGAGTGCTAGTATTGTATGAGGCTTATGTTGGTAATGAGGCTTGGGTGGATGTAGTTGAAGGATTAAGAGTGGCTTACGGAATAGAAAAAATGATGATGAGCACAAGCTGGGACACGATTTCATGCATAAGGGAGAGGGAAAATTTCTTTTCATTTAAGGGAGTCAGGAACTGGAATATATTATCAGAAATATGACAAATAATTTATCGAACCACAGAAGGAATCATAAATTAAAAATTTGTAACAGGCGAAATTAGGTGGATAATGATAAACAATTTTACTATAAAAAAAGATAAAGAAAATCGTAAAATGGGGAAGTGGGCAACTAGGGAAATTAGCACCGGACACATGCTCCATCGAAATTAAATTAAACTGTAGAGGTTAATATGGAAGTTTCCACCTGATAGTATTTGAACTACCAAGGATAGAGATGAATAACATATTTCGAATAGAGATATACTTAAACTACAATTGTATGCTGTCAATAATAATGCCTATAATTAATAGATTACTGATAAGACATTAATCGGTCTTTCAATTCTTTTGGATTCCTGCAATCCTCTATTTTATCAGTATTAAAAAACTCTTAAAGCCAACAATCACTAAATAAAATCCCATCACTTGTCACAATACGCTATCTTGGTTATGGCTATGCGCCTTGTCGGCTTCAAGATCATTAAAGACCGGAAATGACTGGACCCAAGAAACGAAAAATAATTCGACCATGACCTTGTGAAAGAACCATTTCGGCATTCACATAGAGTAATTTCGGGAAACCATGGAGAACCGAAATACGAATGACCGGTTGTGGATTTTAATCAACGTCCTTCCAAATGAGAGGCCAAAGCGTTACCACTCACCCATAATGCTCGGTTTGTCGCAACAGAGGTTTCTTAACCCCATTGCCATTAACTATGGAATTACTATCAGAATGGTTTTAATTTAGATGTTCTACTTCCGCAATCATCACTCCTTAAAAGTCAACGAACTTTTATTACATTTTAAATTAAAATGATTACTTTAAATCTCTGAATTTTTGGGTCAAGTATTTGAGAGTGGTAATTATGGTACATTAATGCAATAAAGTTCTTAAAAGATAGGCTACCATTCGACACTTGGACAGTTTCATTAAATATATCTAGTATATTTACCTATGCTCATCAAATGGGTGAGTATTTTACAAATCAAAAACTTATTAGGGGGGCAGAAATCATGAATTCCCATATCCATTCGAGATTAATTCATTTAGCTCTTAAACAATAATTCAGGGACATAACACAATCACACAGGAAAAAAGTACCTGACCAGTATGTTTACTATGACATCATTTTTAAAGTTTCTTAACGGCGACAGACTCTTCTAGGAATAGTTTGCCATATCTCTCTGTCGGTATTGTTGGAGATGTTCTCCAAACGTTATGCCATAAGACGGATACTACTTGGCCTCGACATTTTGGTTACATCAGATGAAACAGATAAAAAGAAACCGAGACTCATCTGCTGATTACCGTATTCTAATGCATCTGTTACTCAAACTCAAGCAGTAATTCAGCTATGAAAAATTGGCAATCTGAATTTGAGGTAAAGCGGAGCAGATTTTATTACAGATGTATAACCGCTTATTGTAATATTTATATTTTTATACTGTAGACAGTCATATTGTTCAATAATTAGTCTGTACGCTTTTGTTTTTGAGTTGCTTGCAAGGAGTAACATCGTTCCACAGACTTCCATGAAGTAAAACGAGTTAAGTGTAGGGATTTTAATATCTGCTTATTTAATATGTGCCTTTGTTGTCTCGTCAGAGAGTGTGATGTTGACAGCATCCTGCACACTGTTTACGTCGCTAAAAGCGCAGTAAATCCCTAGACAATATCCCCTGCCAGCGTAATGGGACTGACGTTGGTTGACACACACGTAATAACACTGAGGCCTGCGGAAACAGTGGACGTGGGGAGTTGGTTGCAGTGCACTAACAGAGAGCATCAGAGATTATTATTATTTTTTTTTTTTTTTGTAACTGCTTTACGTCTCTTTTTAACATCGAGGTCTTTAGAGATGGGAAAGGATGGGTGGCAAGGATGGGGGCAAGGAATGGGAAGGAATTCGGCCATGGCCTTTTGAAGGAAGCATCCCGGCACTTGCCTGGAGTGATTTGGGGAAACCATGGAAAACCCAAATCTGGATGCCCGGACGGGGATTCGAACCGCCATCCTCCCGAATGCGAGGCGAGAACGTTAACCGTTACACCGCCCCGCTCGGTGGGGCATCAGAGATACACGTATTACAGGCAAACTTAATGTAACTGAGTATCTGCTATGATAACTGTAAATCAATCATTGATTGTAAAGCGAGAGTATAACAAAATACCAAGAAAATGTGTAATCTACACTTTAATTCATAGTGATCTGTACTAATATTATAAATGCGAAAGTAACTCTGTCTGTCTGTTTGTTTGTTATGTTTTTCGGTCTAAACGGCTAATCTGATCATGATGACATTTCACAAGGAGATGCGATTTGGAATTAGAATGGACATAGAATACTTTTTTCTGTATAAATAGTACATATTGTCATATAATTTCGAAAAATTACGGAAACGAATATAGACCGACGCTCAGGATGTGTAAAACTCTGTAATACATTCTAGTCTCGATTCCCGGTAGCTCAGTGTTTGGAACGTAGTTCCCGGTTCAAATCCCGATGGAGGCAAATATTTTTAAGAATTGTTTTTGATCGTATGAGCCACGCCTGGACGGTCAGCTTTTCAGATTCGATATTAAACTGTAGATATCACAAATTAAGCGATGAACTGCTTGGAAAATCGTACGCCGTCTAACAATGCTGTAGCAATAAACTTTTTTACGCTGTAGTGATCACTCTGCCGTTGTTTCTCTCGCAGTCAGCGTGTGTGTGTGTGTGTGTGTGATCTGCACTAATATATTATAAATGCGTAAGAAAGTCTATGCATTTTTGTTACGTTTAGCCGTCTAAATGGTTATACCGATATTGATTGCATTTAAAATGAAATATTTTGTATCTGTAAGAAGGACACACGACATTCTTTCGGTATGAATAACAGTTTTAGTAACGATGTTTTGTAACTTATCTAATTGTGTCAGACGGGCGGATGTGTGTGTTAGTCTGTAATGTTAAGTCGGTTGCTCACGCTGTGCTTCTCGCGAAGCCTGTTGGTGTATGATTTGTTAGTAAATCGTTTAGAGACAAATTCTATTTTGTTATAGATGTCGATTTATTCTGCACTGTACCATTACTTTGTGTCTGCGTAAATGATTCTGGCACCAGTTTAGTCTTCTTTTTTGACATGCCTTGCGGGCGTTAACTTGGTCTAAGTGGTAGTTCTAGCAGCGCCAGAACAGTTAAAGTTATTAGAAAAGGATGTTCATGGAGAAGATGAAAAGACCATGCTGAAATAAAGATGATCTTAGCTAACCCTCCCCCCCCCCCCTCCCACACACACACGCATCTCCGCAATGTGTTTTTATGTCTGTATTTGTGTTGGAAACTGTTTCTCGTTATGAGACAGGTTCGACGGTAGAAGATATAGTGATGCCTTTCCTGTCATAGTATGCCGACTCGGTGTTGTTTGGGACCATTCCTAAGTTACTAACAGCTTTCTATGTTCAATTCTGGCAATGAAATTTTAAGTCTACTCGTACGAAGTCGCGGGTATCGGCTAGTAGTTTTATAAAATATTAATGAATGAATTCCTTGACATAATTACTTTCAGGTTCTATTGTTAGGCATCATTATACTAATGATATCTCCTGTAAAGGATTAGGAGAGGCGCAACGGAATTTGCATAGTAACTTGCGATTACAAGGGATTCATTATTTACTCAAAACACAATTGTATTATTTCACCTTCAGGTAAACAAACATTTGATTTAATTGAGTTGAAACTCTACAATATCCCCAAGTAGTTGAATTGTAAAATTCCCAAACATTAATAAAACTTGTTATTAATTAATTGTCCAGCTAGTAGAGGGTTGGATACACACTATAGATACAGCCAACGTGATTCTCAGTGAACCGTGCAGACACGACGCCAAGTCGTTTATGCTCCGGTGGAACTTACGCTACAACTCGTCCTATGATTCATTTGATTTTAGTTTAATTTTATTCAACTGTTTGCCACACCTTATTCAATTCAGTTTTTTTTGTCAATAACTCATTTAATTGTAAAGGATAAACTTTCAGAGTTGTTGTTACTGCGTGAAATCTAAAGTAATTCAACGCATATTAATGTCTGCTGCATTCACCCGGCATTGTGGTGGTCACCGTCATTCATCTCAAACCTGAATCTTGTGCGTGAATTGGCTTCCATTAGTTTGGTGACCCGCATGACGTAGATGTAGGCTGCTTCTCACAACCCTGCTACTAGCCATGCACAGGAACTGGTATTTGCGGCAAGATGTTGAAAAGGAGCCCTCCGGGAGAATCCTCTTTGGGAAGTGTCAATTTAGTGGACAGCTCGGTTCTTACAGTGGTTACCGTCACCATTCTGAAGCGGTCTGACATCACTGTCTGTGAACGAACCACTCCAGCTGGTATCTGAGCCAAGTGAGGGTAAAGGCTGAGGAGCCTAGTCCCCAGCAATGCCCTGCCAATGGCAGCCAGCCAAGGGCAAGATTTCTCTTTCAGCCGCACAGTGGATACCGTTCTCGCTTAACATAGCAGAACATGTAGTTTGATCTGAGCGATTCAGAATCACTTTCAGATATAACTGTAGCCCTCCTGTCAACTGAAAGTACATATAAAACAAATGAAATCTTCTATTTATTTTAATTAATGTAATTTGGTTAGTATGTGCGTTGTATTTCGTTTTCAAGATTATGTGAAACTATTTTTAATGAGTGTGTCAAACTTTATATGTGTATTAAATTTGTTTCAAGTACTAAAATTTGATTAAATGAGATTAAAAAGTTATATTGTGCTATAAAGCATATTTAAGTGCGTCTTCGATGTATTTAAATTGTTTATCTCGTTCAAAGTACCGCAATGTAATTTCTTTTTAAATTCCTATGAAACTTTATTTCTATTTATTTCCGTGTAAAGTTATAATAGTATTTAATAGTTACCTAATGTTTGGGCAGTTGATTGACGTTCTGGAACAAACAGCGGAGTCTTCGATAAAGTCTAGAATTTTGTCTGTGGCTTCGAAAATTTCGCTCTGAGAGCAGCCAACAGTGTTCCTCGGAATGTTCCGAAATGGAGGATACGCTAATTTTGTCGTCTACTATGCCTTGGTAACCTCCGATAGAGAGTCAGATGTCTGTTTTGAAAATGTTTCTTTAACAAATGAAAACTAAAATGAATCTCGACATTTCTCTTTTAAAGTTATTTGATAATCGCAAATGAGAAAGTTCTCTTGGTGACCTTCTAAGCTGCAATCTTTAAGATTATTAAGTCTCAAACTATATTCATCCCAAGTTATAGCTCCTATATACTCGTGGCAAGAGGATCTAAACACTGTTATCTACGAGTAATATTACGAACTTTCACTTCGCAACAGTTCGACTCGATCCAATAATTGTACCACTACAGATAATGAGAGAAATTAAGCATCTTAAACGATATAGAACTGATGAATATAAATATGAACTTTTATGTGGCACTGTTTAGTAGGGTGATGACAGCGAAAATCAGAAACTTTGGCTCAAAAATTTAGAATTTCTATTGCAAAATTTAAAACGATTGTGTCTGCAGAGAACTCAAAGGGTAATACGTTTTAATGAACCGGTAATTTTCCGTAACAAAATGTTTAATCAGGATATTAACAAAAAATAATTAGGAGTGCTACTGTATATGGGTAAGGAATAATTAATGACTATTAAATATTGGCAGCTGGCAGCCTGAACAATACACATAGAAGAATAAGTACATTAATCTAGCGTATGACAATTAAAAGATCACATGAACGTACAACATAGAGCGCTAAATCCAAACTAAGAAGTTCATATTGATGAGACCTAACAAGGAAATTTAGAAGAGTTACAGTAAGAAACAAAAATATACTTGAAGAATGTAATGTGTCACACATTAGGTAATGTACAACAGAATAAGACACGAAGAAGATTAACATATGGCAAGAAAGGACAATGCGAGAACAATCAGACATGCAAGAGACAGTTAGCCATTAGTTGACAAATTAAAAGATAGTATGTTAGTATAAAACAATCAACAAGATTTAAGTAAGACACATAAAAGTTTTTTACTGTCAGTGGAGTAGAATGAAGCAGTTCTGGCCACCCGCCTAAGCTTTCTGCTCGTGTCCGTGTGCTGCTGGGTTGGCTATCAATAAGGGGCTGGTGTGCAGGACGCTGTCAGCTGCGACGAGGCCCTGACAGAAAATCTTTACGACACACACTGACCCCATGTAGCCTGCACACCATTAAATTTACCGCTCGCGCGTGAAATCCCTTCATGTCACTGTTGTCGGCATTTAACAGCCGAGAGGCAAATTAACGATTACAAATTTATCATACACTACATTTTCCCGCTGCTTCGCTTGCCTCTCTGTGAGCTTTCCCTTCGTTTCTGTTCTGCAAAGCATAGACGTTTTTAATGCAGTACCTTTTCAATCGTTTGTTAAATGAATTCCATAATATCGTTACGTTTATTGGAGTGTTAATCTTAGATGAATCACGAGAAATATGCATTATTTAATAAATGTGTAAGACAAGATTGAAGTCTATCTCCATTAACATTCAACTTGTATGTAAAGGGAAAAACAAAGGAAGTAAAAGAAAAATTTGAGGTAGCATAAGTGTTCAAGGAGAAAAAAATCAGTATGCTACGATTTGCTGATGACATTGTCCTGTTAGCAGTACAGACTGAGGATAGTGTGAAGTTACGAAATGTCATGAATAAAGTACTAAATACAAACCAAAGTAAGACACAATTGATGAAATGTAGCAGAAATGATACCAGTCACAGTGTATTAAATATATAAATAGGATCGGATGCGATAAAAAAAAGTAAATGAATTCTGGTACTTAGGAAGTAAAATTACAACTGATGGCCGTAGCAGGAATTATGTTAAAAGCAGAATAGCACTGAAAAAAGAGCTTCATGAAAAAGATAAATGTTTTAGTTTCAAATATTGAATTAAGACTCAGAAAGAAATTTTTAAAACTCTATGTGTGGAGCACATCACTTTATGGTATCGAGACATTGTTTTATGGAATACAAAAAAAAAAAAAAAAAAAAAAAAAAAAAGGAAAACTGAAGGATTTGAAATGCGCAGCCATAGAAGCATTCTGAAAATTAAGTGGACATATATAGAACAAAATGAACTTGTTTTGGAAATGATGGGTGAGAAAAGAAGCTTAAGAAAGATTCTTATAGAAAGGAGAAGAAGGATGGTGGATTAAATCTTAAGACAGGCGGAAGTGGTTACATTTTTGGTGGAGAGAACAATGGATGGAAAGAATTGTAGAGGAAGACGTAGATTAGGATATACGAAGCAGATAATTGAAGATGTAGGTTGTAAGGGATATTTACAGATGAATAGGTTAGCGCAAGATAGAAAATTATGGAGGATTGCATTAAACTAACCTAACTTTGATGTAGTGGTTTTGTGGACATACTATATTTCAGAAAAGTGAAGGAACAAATAATCAGAATTAAAGACGGCAAAGTCTGAAGAGTTTATCTTTGTTGTTATGTGCTCTTTGGTGAGTATCTCTGAGGTGTGATGTGACCTGAGGCGCCCATTCATTCTAGGTAAGAACAAATTATCAGTTCCTGCTACATTCGCAGGTCACGTAGAGTCATAAGATACTCGTGTACAGCAGATGTTAAGCTAGATCATAAACTGTCACACTGTGAAACTCATATCCAAATTGGCGAGGTAGCGTTTACATGATGCTTCCTAACACTCCCAGACAGACGCACCTTACTTATAGATTTATTATAGCATAGATTCGAGTATCTAGTGCGGCTCATGTTATCCCAACCAAGTTAACCATATTCATACATATTTGCAAAGTGTTTCAAAATTGTGCATATGGTAGGAACGCACATACACGCAAAATGAAGTCACTGCATATGATGCAAAACATCGTATATTCTAGTCGTTTCCTACAGCACATCATGAGAAAGTAACTACTTGTTTGTCTTAATGACATTAGTCAGTGTGAAGATAATTGGAAGATTTTCAGAAAGAAATTAATAGCGGAATACATACCACAGTCAGAAATTTTTATTTCCTCTGCAAAATTTTTAGTATACGCAGGACTTAAGAATTTTACGGCTACACACGTGTATTCGACGTAATAAAAGCAATATTTACTAACTCCGAAGAAAGATAAAACTTGAATTCTTCGGCCATAAAGGCCGGAAAAGGTGGATGTCCCAATAAATGGATGCATAAGTATCCCTAAACAATTAGTTAATTTGTCTTTGGTAAAAACATAGAAAAAATAACTAATTACTTCAGAAGAAAAAAATTTGGATTGTACTCATTAGCGCTCCATAGAAAACAGAAAAGTTATTTACAAAGCCAGTCACAAACATTCGTCGCTTGAGTTTTGTACAAATCGTGCAGTTTCTGGCACTTTTCACATTTTCTGACTGAAACAAGCGCTGTGTATGCCTTAGTTATTAGCAAAGGAATAATTCAGAAATAACACCAAAAGTGAGTAAAACGCACAAAAAACTTAAAGAAACATTTAGATAGTAGCTTAAAGCGAAAATAAAAATGGACGTGCGTATATGTATTTCCACGTTCTTCATGCATATCCCCAATTTTTATCCAATCTCTTGTAACTATGCACACGTGTACTTTAACACAGGAGGAAAAATATTATTTACACTCCCTCTCCCCACTCTTCAGGAAAATTTACACGTGCAACGATTAGGAATTTTGAAAATATCTATAAAATGGTAAGGAAATCGGCCTGGATGGTGGTATTCTGAAAGCCATGAAATTTCCTGTTTATTGGCGTTGGATCGGTTCTGATCGAACAATTAGTGACCGAGAAATTCGAACTTGAAATTTAAAAATTGTTTTAATGTTTGTGTAGCGACAAACAAAGCTACAATTTTTATCTGTTCTCGAAGGAAATTTGTCTACTATAGTGTAAAAAAGTGCAAAAAAGTTTACATCTGGTTTAAAAAACTACACCCTGTATACGACAGTGTGATCAAACGGAGAAGAAAATCAGAACTTCCATATTCAGCCCCAGAACAACGCCGTGCACTATGCTAGTAGTTTTATAAATGTGAATTATCTTTGTTTTATTACACAGGGTAGTGGATTACTGTAGTGTTCTCTTTGAGGATTATATAGGATGTCATAGCGTCTTCAAAAGGATTGTAACCTCTTTATAGAAGTCTTAGAAAATTTCTATTGAAATCACCCTATTCAACTTTTCACCCTTCTTATGTGAAGGGTATTGCAGCCTTTCGTATAATTAAGATAATTGGTGACACGATTATTACGGTTGGTTACGGATTAACAAGATGTATGGGTGTCGTTGATTTTAACTATTACCTTAAGGTTTGGCGCCTTTAATATGTCATTACAAATAAATATCTTACCGAATTTTTATGTCAGCACCAATCAGGTAGGGCAACATATAAAGATGCGCATTGGGCGTACTGTTTTCGTTGATCATTCCTACGTGAAAATTTCACAATTATACTGTTTTTTTTTTATGAAAAACAGTCAACATACGGAAGACAACTTCGCATAAACGCGGCTATTTAAAATCGATTCCACATAATTTATAGATGACTGAAGACATCACTTCTATTTCAGCACATATTAATTATATAGTGAAATCTTTCATCAACGTGCCATTGTTCATTTAATATCCTAGTTACAACTTAACGGCATTATAATGAATTTTAAAAATTTCTTCTACAACATTGTAGTCGCACATGGTGAGTCAATAAATCGATTTCTTCAATAATCAAAATGCACAAAGAATAAACTAGCCAATTGCGTACTCTCTTACTTGAAGATTGTATTGTTTCTCAGAATGGGAATTATGACTATCCGCTACAACGTGCAAACAGTAAAACATGCAAGAAAAGTTATACACTCAAGGAAAATTATTTGGATTTAGGATGGAAAATCTTTTTTTACAGAAAATGCGATTTGTTTGTGAAACAAATACGATATGAAGTGGGTCACTATTAATTTATTTATTTGAGATATCTATTAAACACGAATCCCAAAGTAAAAACAAAACACTTCTAAATTGCAATGGAGTCAATGGAGGGAGTAAAAAATATCTCTGTGCATTAATGTGTTGCAAGCTGTAGCATCAAGTCTAAAACTTTGCGATTGGTGATTCGGTGATAACCATACAACTATTCTGTGTTCCGGACTCACTTCGTCACAGATCAGATATCTTCTCTCAGACCAGCTTGCTCCACAAGACGTGTCTCTTGATTCCAACGTCTTGTCTAAAACGTAGGGCTGGACTTCATCTAGGTAGTAAATTGATTGCAGAGCTTTGAGTCCGAAATAACATTTCCTTTGTCCCATGGTAGAGGCGACGGGTATGGAATTCATAGGCTGTACCCGCTGTACTTTAGATCCAGAATCAACTCGCAGTCC
The DNA here is from genome assembly GCA_031002005.1 of Vandiemenella viatica. Classification (NCBI taxonomy): domain Eukaryota; kingdom Metazoa; phylum Arthropoda; class Insecta; order Orthoptera; family Morabidae; genus Vandiemenella; species Vandiemenella viatica. The sequence continues at coordinate 212,301,596 of CM061920.1, forward strand.
GCGGTCATTCGCCAACAAACGAAAAGTCAGGACGAATAGTATTGCACCACCTGCTTCTGTGTGTGACTGTTAGGCGTCGTTCATTGTTCCCACTCCACCATTCTGGCAAGTTTTTGTTTTGTATCTGCTAAACGAATGTATCGTAACATACATACATACATTTAACTTATTTTATTGACCCCAATTAAATATTTATCTTTAGGTTGACGAATAATTAGTGCTTCGATTAATACTAAGTCACGACCGAGCGTTATGGGTGAGCGGTTACCGCTCTGGCGTCGTATTCGGGAAGACGCCTGTTCGATTCTCCATCCGGTCATCCAGATTTTGGTTTTCCATGCTTTCCTCAATGCACTTTAAGAGAATGCTGGGATGCTTCCTTGAAAAGTCCATGGCCGACTTCCTTTCCCGATCCTTGTTCCCAGTACTTTCCCGCCTCTAATGACCTCGACGTCGACGAAGCGTAAAGCTATAAGTAAAAAGAGCTAAGTCATTTATCGACTGCAGTTCGCTAATCTGATATTAATACTTTTGCCTCATACTGTCCTAAGTTAGTTATTAATGCTGCTGCCAGACGGTAGTACTATATGCTCCCAAGGCTAATGAATTGGTGATAACACGAGAAAATTTAACTGGTATGCTCTCCAATGTATTTTACCGAAGCACCACCGTGGTCGATTTGGTTGAGAAAATGTTAGAAAAGACTATCGTCATTTTACAGCATGGAAGTTCGTGACTGGAGGTACTTCAGTTACATGCAGACAAGGAACCCGTTGCAGTGCTCGTGCATTACTGCAAGCCAAGGAGGGCCATTCAGCTTCCTATATCGTGACATCTGGCTGTCTTCTCTTCTAACAATAGCTACCGAATGGAAGTACCTAATGGAGTCATAAACACAACGACTGACCTTCTGTTTCAGTACCTTCTAAAAATAAATTGTTTTGTCTGTCTTCAGCGAGACAAGCTTTCTGTTACCGTCGCAGGTACGACGTACTTAAATGAACTAAGTAGGTGTCTGATATCTTTTACCACTTCCTATGCGAATTTTGTTCGTTTTTCTGCTCCCTGAGCTTGAAATACCTTTATGGTTCGTTATATAATTACTGTCTTGGCTATTGCACTTATTACATAAAGAAGTATAACCTTTTAATAAATCAACTGAGTACAATTATTTCTAAGTTTGACTTCTCTTTCTTGAATTACCCAATTTAATGGTAGTTTTTAACAACTATCATTAATAAAATTGTGGAAATTAAAAGTATTACCTTCTGCATGAAGATCTCAGCCTTTATTTATTACGAAAGTTACATAAATAGTTAAAACAGTTCGGTTGGTAAAGTTTCAAAATTGATAAATTAGAGATAAAAGTTTCCGCAAATTAATAAACGAGTTTTGTTGTTGTTTTTGTTGTTGAAAGCGATTCCCGCATAGTATTAGTTTCTTTGCACCACTAGTGATAATCGTTTTAAGAGGGAAGACCGTGAGTGGTGTGGTGGGTCAGTGGTTAAGGCGTCTGACTGAAGATCGTAAGGTCCCCGGTAGGAATCCTTGTCTAGGCGGGGATTTTCAAAGGCAGTTTGGGGACGTCCATTAATTATGTGAGGTGGTTTTCCGGAATTCCGGACCCCCCCCCCCCTTTTTTTCTCTGTTGAGATTTGGTGAGATCTGGTTTGACCCCCCTCTAAAATCACGTGAGATTTTGAAGGAGACCCCCCTCCCCCCTGCTAATCGACCTCCTAGTTTTTGAGACCTTTTTTTTTTAGCTCTCATGCTTCCAAGGGCGCTTTTTCCCCCCTCTCCCCGAAGGTCGGTATACGCTTCGTTTCTAGATGATATACCCCCCGCCCCCGGCTTAAGTCGACATTTCTAGACCTTTTTTAGCAACAAAATCTTTCTGGTGTCCAGCCGGATGGTGGTGTAAAATCACGACGTTTCGATAGCTGACTCTGCTGTCTTCATCAGGAATCTTGTAGTTGTTCTCAGCTGACTGTCTCTGACTTGACAAAATACCTGATGAAGACAGCAGAGTCAGCTGTCGAAACGTCGTGTTTTTACACCACCATCCGGCTGGACACCCGAGAAGATTTTGTTGCATCGATACGCCGGGAAAGTCTCCACTCACACGACCTTTTTTAGTTCTACCATCCTTCAAGAATTACAAAACCTCACGTGAGATTTCTGTGCCCCCCCCCCCCCATTTCACCTCACGTAAGTAATGGACGCCCCCTTAATCCGAATGTCACATCTGGCACGTTACCGGCTGCTTGTGCATGATGACTGCCCTCGATGGTCGATGGGTGCCGAAGAATACTTCTAAGCGCAATGTCCCTCCGGTGATTCCTAATAACGCAAGCACGCTGTCCTAAGTTAATATCGTTGAAATAATTATTTCTGGTGAAATAATCTAAGGCTTACGGCATTATTTACATCAAAAATGCAATTCTGTGAACAAAAATTGAGTCATATCCAAGTCTTGTTCTAAAAATAAAATAAAAATAAAAAAATCCTGAGATAATTATACTTATTGAAGTTGGGAGTTACGAAAACTTCAAGAACCGTAATTCGAAAAGCATTAGCATGTCGCAGGTAAAGCACATCAGTTTTTCGTAATTCCGTGTTAATGCAGTACAAGATAAACCTAGTGACATTTCTGTTCAAATAATTTCATGCATTTAGAGAAAGGAGCAACCTGGGAGCCAACGCTTCTTCCGAGGAAGCCTAAATGTCGCATCAGATGCCCCTATTATTATGCGGGGGCTTTGAGAGCTTGCGAAGTCTGTTACCGATTTTCTGGTAGTCAATACGTCAACTTGATGGGTCGTTCAGAGAGCCATATCCGCCACTATCTTGAGGCAAACTGCCGATAAAATAGTAGAACGTCTTTAAGTAACTCGTCTGATACTGTAACTGCTCTAAGTACTTTGTAGCTCAAAACAAAATGACACATTTCCTGAGTCCTATTTTGACAAGCTTCCTGTCTGCAAGAAATTTGACTTTTGACCCAATTGAAATGTTGAAAAGGAAGTCGTAGAGTGCTGCTATTATTACGAATTTAAAAGTGCTCTTACTTTACAGACATCAGATGAGAGCTAATACATTGTTGCTCTGAGCATCTCTCTTACTTTAGTAACAGTACTGTTTAGCTCCAGGATTAATGCGTAATATTTCTCTGTTTTATACAAAACTTTATATTCTTTGGTGAAAGAAGATAATTAGATAACACTAACATCAAATAAAGAAGAGTAATTATAAGCCAATGTTTTAGTAACCTATCTGCATTACTATTTAAACAATCAAGAAAGCGACAGTAAAATTTGTGACGTGTGAGTTCAAAGAGATACTATCATAATTTTTCGATTTGGTGGCAGCGTTGTTCTTTTAGGGGATAAGAGTGATAGTATCGAAAAATATACAGAATGTGTGATCTATATATCGGAAACAAAGTTGAGACTAAATACAAACCTTAGCTTCAGTCATGAATAGAAACATAAGAGACAACAGTACTCTAGAAACAAAATGTAATAGAAGAATAAAGAGACTTCGGTTATTTATGCGTCAAAATGAACAACTGATAGTTAAAAATAGAAAGATTTCGATATCAGAATATGAGAAAAATCATTTCGTATGAAATATTGACCAAGGACTTAACAAGAAATTTATAAAACTGTATATTTGGAACACAGCATTTAATGGAAGAGGAGTTTCGATACCACGAACATCAGGAAGAAGTTATATTAACAATTTAAATTTGGTGTGTGAACAGGATGTCGAAAATTTCGTAGAATTACAAAATAAATATGTTTGGAAAGGACACAATCAGCAAAAATGTTGTGTAAAATTCCGTCTGAAAGAAGGGAAAGGATGATGGGCATCAGATTAAAACATACAGAATTGGTTAATTTGTTATTTGAGGGAACAGTCAAAGGTTTAGCAGAGAAGAACAAAAGCGGAAAATTGAGGATGTATGTTGGAAAGAGACGTTCATAAGAACAGATTAGTTAACTGGAGGAAGAGATAGAGCATTTCATCAGACAAATGGAGAAAAATAATGGAACTTCATATGCATTTCAGACTATGGAAGCTACCCTAGGGGAAGGTATCAATAATTTCAACTTGTCGGGATAATCTATACGGCATAGATAACACATAAAAGTAGAATAGTACCCATTAGGCATTGAAAACAAAAGGTTAGTTCTCATGCCACAACCTTTACTAAAATACAAAGGGATACTTCTCGCGAATTAGTGTTACTAATGTCACATTTACACATTACAAAATTTCCGGAGCCCACAAATCCACACTTTCTGCTTTCTGGTCACTGACATGACTGCACTCTACACAATGCATCACTGAAAGAGAGATATCAAACATTGGTTATAATATCTCATATCCCCGACCACTCTTCGATTAGTAAGTGGAGGATAAATATCCAATGCAGGTGGAAGACAACTATTCAGACGATTATTAGAAGATGAACCCCCCATACCTGTTCCGGATTTTTCTGAACCATGTAGGAGACCATCCCTTACTCAGAATGGATTCCTTTCAACTAAATATTTATTTATTTTTAAATTAAAAAATGGACAGGGACATTCGACGAGATAAACTTTCAGCTGATTGGGGTTAGCAACCCCGAGGCTAGCGACAACATGGCATTTGTTCTCTTCGTTCGCTCTCTCGCTCTGACCGTACGGACGTGGAATTTTGGAAGACTAAGTTTCGGTTCCCGGTCCGACTGTAGAGATTTCAGTTTTCGTGGTTTTGTTTCAATAGCCTGGAGTGCCCCGAAACCACTCCAGACGAATGTTGGGACACTTTATTCACAAATGAAGTGGTCTGTTTCCCACCAATCCTTGACCGCAATTCTCTTCCGGCTCTAATGACATCGTTGACGGTTAAAAAACCACGAATAAAAGAGAATGACTGCTAGTCTCTGTGATATCTGACGACGGAATAATTTATTGTTTGCAGTTGCAGCAAACCCCTCCTCCGAAACGCGCAAATGGAACTTAACGTTTTCTTCTGGAAGAATGAAGGGCTGATACTTTCCGAACAAAACTCAAATATCTTTTAACAGCTCTTGATTCCTGGTATCCTACGCAGCAATGAATGTTCTTGACTTCAATGATTATTTTCAGTTCTTTTTCCAGTCGCAATGAAATTTTAAACCAATAACGAAAGCTTTCAGTAAGCAGAACAATATTACTCTTGGCAAGAGAATTGATGTTTGAGAATTTTCAGTTACTTCCACACCGACACGTCGTTCACATTAATTTAGTCAGAGGTTTCTTTACTAAAAACAAAGGATTTGATCTGGGAATTTGACTTTCGTAACAGAATTTGTGCTGCAATAATTTGCGTAATAGATGCACACAATAAAATGCTAGTAAATTACATCATTACACTAGTTTAGAAGAAAGCTCATCTGAAGGTTTCGTAGTTGTTTATACACTCTAATTTAAAGTACTTCCCTTTCTGGGTTTTGTTTTTAGGCTAAGTTTCTCAACTGGGGAATCTGACTTGTATTCTTCTTGTTTGTTATTATTGTGTCTTCATTTTTAATGAAAATAATCGTTTCATTTACTTTATATAAAAATGATAAAATTTAATCATGTTGTTTTGAACTAAAAATACTGTTATTTCATTTTTCTTATGCCTTTATAACATACTTCGTAAAGATATATATTATATTTCCAAACATTGTAACCATATATTTCTTGAAAAATTACATACGAAATAGTAAAATCAAAACAATGAAAACGTGAATCATGCCAAAGTTTCGTGTTCTGATCAACTGGTTGTAAGCGACAACAAAAGCACATAACCATTCGTTTATACAAATTGTAGTATGACAGTGAGGACCGATAAAAGGAAAAAATTAAAGTAAATATAGTGTTTTGTATACTTGTATTATTCTCGAAATTGGCTCACTAGTGCGTTTTGGTATGTTACTGAAGGTGTGTGTTACACGTAATCTAGCAACACAAAACCTATTCCAAAACCAAAATTCCAATATAGGATCCTCTACTTGTGTTGTGAATTACTGGAAACTTACTTGGAAAGTCTTCAACGCTCCACCATGTCGACAGGCAAGCAACCTTGCTAAAGTATCGGCAGTTATACAAACATATTACAGTGGTACAGCTAACCAATGGATATATTTCTCCGACGTTTTCTTCACATATCGCGACTCATACCTTATTTATACAGAAATTTATTCTACGTAATTTTAATTGTACAAAACAAGTTTATTTACCGTTTGTAGACACGTAAATAAATAAAAGTTACATCGCCTGCTTAAAGCAGAACTGTTATAGCTTCGGAATAAGAAATGACACTTTTCTCTCTCAAGGGTTCGTGGCTAACACTATTCCTGTTCTAAATTCGTTTATTAATGATTCTCTTATTCTCGTAGTAATTAAAACTAAGTACTCAACTTTTATTTTCAATGAAGTATGCTTTCTGCGTTTTGTTAATTGTGGCTCATAACGTAGTCTTCTTCCAGACGGATGTTATATGCGGCTCGATAGTTGTGTAGAGTGGCCATTAGAGACAGAGCTCCTTTGTGAAGAGAAGGCAACGGCTAACAGCGAATTGGAACGCTCAGCCAGAGATCAAAGGACTGCAAATAAAGCGTTGCTCCGTTGTCTCAAGATATATTACATATGAAGAAAATTCTGTCTCAGTAAAGCAATACAAATTGCATGCGTATAGGCTTTAAAATATAACTAAACCAAATGCACAATAATAACGCCATAACATGATGACTGAATGACTCTAGTTTACTATCACATATTTACTGTAAATATACCAAAACTTTAACTGTTGCTTCGATCGCGATATTTTAACCACAAAGTTTTTAATAACATAAGATAAATTGCTAATAGTGTAGATATCATAGTAAATACTATAACGCCTCAGTAAAATGTAGGAGTTAATAATGAATGTACGGTATATTAATCGTTTGAAGTGAAGTATGCATATATTTCAGGTTTCTAAGATATAATTTGAATACAGCCACGTTAATTCTTCAGCAAATGGTAAATTTAGGGCCTCGTGATCCAGAGTATTCCAGTTCGATTCCTGCTCCTTCAATAGTATAGATTTCCTGGTTTTTCCGCAATCACTGGAACTAAATGTTAATTGGAATCGTTAGTATAATTTTTAGAATTATCAGTGTTCCGCTTGTAGGTTATTTTCTAGATCTATCAGCCTTCAGCGCCAGATGATATGAAGAGTCGTAAATCCTGAGGAATGGTAATTTTTTCCTCTCTTGTTTGAAAAATTGCGATTTAAAATTCTGGGTGGTAAAAAGTGATTCAAAAATTCATAAATAAAACTGCGTCATTAAAAAGTCATTAGAAAGTTAGATCTAGCAGCCGTTTTTCAGACTTCATTAAATATTTACTTGGGTTACCTAACTTCTTCTTTCTGTGGTATAAGTTGAAGCTGTGTTCCTGTGGCTTACTTTATGGACCAGACACGTAAGCCATGAATTATTTTGCGAATATCATATCAAGGTACAGTAGTGCATATGAAAGTCCATCAGTGAACTTGTAAGATTGAAAGATGTCGTCATTTCATGCAGCTCGTCCTGCTTCACCATCTCAGCGGATGATATCGAGAAGTACAACGCATATCACTGACTGGCAATACAGCGCACATTTGAGAACAGTCTCTGTCATTTAATGCATTCCGTCGTTAGTTTCAATATTTTTATGAAGTAATTGTGGCACAACAAAAGATCTGAATAAAGGTACTAATCAAGATGTTATAACAGGCTGGGTAACCTAAACCAATCGCTAAGTTTTGAACTCGTTACATCGCATGTGTAGTACTATGAAATTACAACGACAGAGACTCTTAAATATTAATTACTGGTTTAATACTACTGATTTAAGCATTAAATTTTTAATTGCTCTAATTTTAATAATCATGTTTCGCAGGAAAGTGGGGAGGATTTTAGAGAATCATTCTTAGCCGTATGTCTTAAAGGGTATCTGCCACCAAATCAACTATACTCCATCTTTAAAAGGAAGCACAGTAAAGACATAAAACAACAAGTTTCATAAACATGTGGCATTTCGCTCCTGACTGGTCTATATAAGGAGCTATTCAAATAGACACAGTGTCATTCACGAAATTGGTTTGGTACCCCGACCATCTGCTTAGATCAATTGAATTTCACTGTCTATTCCAGAGAGTCTATAACCCTTCACGTTTACTCGTTTGTTCAGTGCCATGTCGTCTCTGTGAGCTCTATCGTGTTAACAGACCCAATCGCTGCTTAGTTGAATCACGTTGTCTCAGTTCGTGAATGTGTTTTCTTTGTAAGTTCGTAGATTTTATTATCACGCGATCTTTGAAGTCGAGACATGAAGACTACGGAAGTTTAGGTAAATTATTAAACTGCTGCTATAATAGCCAGGACGACACTATTTACTTCTTTAGCATCATGTGGAACTGACTTTCGGCTGATAAAATTCAGTTTTCCTCCATGACCGCGTGGAAAATACGCTCTACCTAAATCTCCATATCTCCATAGTATTCCTCCGTCCTCGTATATTATTTATATGTCGAATTATTCACAGCAGCTACTAGAACTTTGAATTTGATTCCTTTTTTTGGTTTAATGAAAGAAATTATTCATAATATTACTTTCAACTCTTTTTGTTTCTTGCACTATACCGTACTGCATAGTTTGATTATCTAGTTACATAGTTTTTGTTTTATCCCAGTTGGGGATATTAGATTTATACATTAAGTTTCGTGGGAGTTTATTGTTATTGTATTCCAGGAAATTCTGTTGGGAAGTCTGCCAGGAGCTGGCAGAATATCGCTCAAAGTCCCACACACAATCAATGACGCCCACTCCTCGGTAGAAAATTGGTTTCTGGAGAGGTCTCCAGGTAGGTGCGTGAAGGTGTTAGAGCGTGTGATAATTAAAGCCAGACCCCGGGCCATTGCCTAAGGCCAACGGAATCGATACCACACAGATTGACCCACCTACTTGCAAGCTGTCACGTCAAAATTTATCTGATAGACATGTCCTTGTATAGACCGGCAGGAAAGGCGAATTCAAGTTGCTATGTTTATATCTTGTTGTTTCTATTTGTTGCGTTGTAAGTAATCGTAACAAACTAGTAGTATAAAGGTTTTTACTATATCATCATGAACATGAAATCACATACAGCTTTTGTTCAAGTTATAGGCATGTATATACTACTATTACTGTTTTCTGAAAAAAAATATTATTCGAAAAACGAAATTTTCATCTCTGTGAAAGTTATATAATCACAACTGAATAGCAAACAATCTCACATCAAAATACTTCCGTGATTCACCAAAATTTCATTTTTATGCATTTACTACAAGCTATTATTCTTAGTCTGATGTAAATAATGATTGAATTTACTGACTGGTAACATTACTTCATCATACTTCAATTTTAACAAATCTATGTATTTGAAATGGAGAACTGGTGCAAAATTGAATCACTGAAATATGCAACAAGGTAGTAACACCAACCGTAGGGGAGACCGGGGCTGGTTGGCGTAGGAGGCAGGTTGGCGTAGGAGGCAGGTTGGCCACTAGCTTCTAATTTTCTCTGTAGAGTGTGTGGAAGCTCCACCTGTTAACCACGTGATCTTCATAGCATCAACTACTTCTCAACTAAACAACAGTGTGAGTTATCCATTTGTGAGGGATGGAAGGGCGACTGTCGTAAATTTCTTTCCTTAAGTAATTTTCCTAAACTATCATATTTGTTTTCTGTACCACAGCATGCATTGGATAGACTTAACTTGTTTAGTACATTTGAATCATTGAACAAACAGCTACTTTTACCATTGCTAAAACATTCATAGTCAGAACTATAGTTGTTACAACTACCATCTTTGTTATCAACACGTGTTTGGGGCAGGTTGGCCATCTGTGTTCGGGGTTGGTTGCCACATAGCTAAAAGTGTGGAAAACGAAAAATCTAAATGCAAAGATCAAAATCTATTTTAGGATTTCAAGCGAGGAAAAGAGCCTAACTGTGAGTTTCGTTGACAGAGCTGATAGCTTTGATAAATTTACTTTCACATGACAGTAACACGAGTGAGCCAGTCCGTAGCCCAGTTAAAATCTCTCCAGAAGATGATAATGGTGAGGTCAAGAACCGAAGAGCTAATATAGTCACAGCTCAAGAATGATTGGTAGTCGTCGCCTATGATGGTGCTCAGTATACAGGAATCGTAACATCATTGGACGGAACTAATGGTTTATTTAAAACAATGGTAAAGGGTGTTAAGTTCTGGATGTGGTCCAAAAAAAGTAGATAAAATTTGCTGCAAACATGAAAATGTGAAAAAAAGCTCATGAACCACAACTAATGAATCAAGTTCAACAAACCTACCTCTTTGACATGAAACCTATTTGATTTAATTCCAATATTTACCAACTCTTGTTGCTTTTAGTTCCTCTCAGGTTTTCTTTCTGCTTTGTATTATCTAGTTTCTTAAATTAAAATATATGCAAATTAGTTACAATAACCTATTGTTATTTACTTAAAGTAGTTCCACAAATCCCAGGTTTGTTTTATTTTTTTTCTCCCTTAATCATTTTTTTCCCTTACGTTTGGCGATGGCTACTCCAACTAAACCCGTTCTGTGTGCCAACCAACCCCGCGTATGTGGTTACACTGTTTGGTGATTTCATACAGTCATGCAGTCGTACAATTTAATATTCTGATTGTAAAAAAATACAAAAATGTAACCTAATAGATGCAAGATTAGTGATATATTCAAAATTGGGTTGGCGATCACAGAATCAGCTGTAAAAATCAAAATGTGAAAACCTGTGCCAACTATCCCCGGTTCCACCAGTATTGTCACCATCTCGCCGAGCGGTCTGGTGGCTCAAAGGTTAAGCCGTCTGATTGCTGAACCAAAGGTCCACGGTTCATAGGCCCTTATCCGACCTCCAAGTATGGAATAGCTTGTCACGTAGAGTGAAGTACTTAAAAACGCTTCCGTGGTTGGGATTAGGCGGCTACGATAGGGGTTGATTGCACAGCAGATAAGAAATCATGTCACCAGATCATCACATCCGCACTAATTTGCCTTATTTCATCGCTGCACAATATCGAGGTTATTACCAGATATTAATAAAGGAAATCTGAGCAAGCATATAAAAATAGTTATTTTATAATAATCAATATTGGTTAACTTTTCAAAGTAGGAAGCCTAGAGAAATAATTCCCACAGTTTTTCTCTATTCCGCTCTGTTGAAGCGTACACCACTATTGTTTAAAATGAATATCAGCAAAATTATTGGCACTGAATCTTTATAGCGTTTATTCAGCACACATATAACGTAACTACCCTCATAAACAATTACCAATAAAAAATAGACTTAAATAATTTTCATTACTTGGCGAAACCATAAGTTATTAACCAACACACCTCACACCAGAAATATAAATGTGATATAAGTACACTTTGGTGCCTATCTCTACACGTTATTTCAATCACTTTGACACCAATCTGTACGAAACGCATAATGCTAAAAAAAAATCCGTGAAACATTGGAGCATTAATGATACCTCGACGAAGCAAAACACCTTAAAAAAAAAAAGAAACATAATCCCAACAAAAGGTTCTTTGACGTTTCTGTTAAATAATAATTTATTATTTTACCAACCAATTACGGAAGAAATAACGTACAATAAGTACGTATAATTTACATTTCCCCCTATTAAAAGTACTTATATAATTTTAGGTCTTGTACCGGTAGTGAAAAGTTATTAAGAGGAGAACAAAATTTATCTTAACTTAACACATTATTGATAGTTACCTAACTCCAGTCTATACAATGACAATATACTGTATAAAGAAACCTTTGTATTGAACATTAACTGCTTGAGTTATGGGCGTATATCTTTCCACCGAAATTGAATTACCATTTCATTTATTAAGTTTCTTATGTTCATATCGATGTTCCCCATTATAGAATATGGAAATGTATAGTGGTACCGATCCTAGTGGGAGAGCATTTACACTCTCGGGAACAGGAATTCGGAAAGATTCACTTTCAAATCCCCATCGGGCCATCCGCATTTTGGTTTTCCATGGTTTCCTGAAATAATTTTAAGCGAATGCGGGGATGCTTCCCCCAAAAGGCCATAGCAAATTCCCTCTCGTTCCTTGTCCCCGGTTCTTTCCCGCCTCTAGTATCTTCGACGTCTACCAGACGTAAATTCATTAAAAAAAATAATAACTTGTCCTGTGGATCGCATTTGGCAAGATTAGTCTATTGCCATCAGAGTACAGTCCCAGTATTTGAAATGTGAAACACTTTAGTGGTTCCCAGATAAAAAAAGTTCACTGAATAATATTCGTTTCTTAGGCTTAAGTCAAGTACAGTCGGGGACAGAATTTGCGAGACCCCTCACCTTTCGATTATGCATCATTCTAGACACTACTGTCTCATGGGACAGCATGAATGGTAGGTGGTACGCTAAACTCAAGATATAATACATCTTCAATTCCAAGGACTTTTCCCAAGACTAAAAATAATGTACCGCGCGCAAGAAACTCACAGAGGCGAAGTTCAGAATTCTATAGTTAAAACAATCACGCATATATCCTTTCTGGTCATAATAATTACTAAACAAATGAAATCTGTTGATTTTAGAGGAATTACACCGCTTTAATGATAACGTTGATAGCCGTGGCAGCTTTCTTTATAAAGAGCAGACACTTGCTAATGAAGGTTGAATGTTAAAACGATTAGCTAACATACGCACGGGAAAAAAATATTTAGGACCGATAAGAGAGTTTTAATGGACTAAGTCACACTTTCTGATTCTGCAGCATTATAGGGCCATGTATGACATATGAAATTAAAAAGGTCTTTTCCAAAGAACGCTTAAAGTGACAGAAGCCGCGAAGTATGTACATTAAGAATGATCAGAAAATTAACTCCTTAATTTCTTTCACCATATTCATGTGACCTAGCGCTATCTGTGTAGTAGAACCAGAGGATTTACTTGTGTAATTTATATATTTGTTTAAGTTGGGTTAGAGGACAGACGATCGAGCAAAATTAGGCAACGTTATGAGAGCCACAACCTGCAAGTAGAGCACGAGTCAGCGATTCGGCAATTGTCAGGCGCCGAAACCAGAACGCAAGCTGGCATTATGACCGAATACAGTTAGGTGATGTCAGGGTTTGCCTTCTCCAAAGAGCTGGAGTGGAGTGGGGGTTGTCATAGTAAAACCCTGAGCACAGCTAGGTAGGTCTGTCTATCTGTTGGTCGAGCTGATCGTCGCATTTGTGCAGCCGGGAGACGACGAAAGAAGTTACCGGGCTCCGGCCTCGGAGCGGAGCCAGTGCAGCCCAAGAGATGTTCTACAGCAAACCAGAGGTTAGGTTCTACTGAGAAAGAGTTGGATATGAGACGGATAGGTTCAGTTAGGCAGAAGTTCAAGGTATTGCAATAGTCCTGTCGTGTTGGGTTAGAGGTACCCATGTTGTAATCTCGCTCTGTCTCTCCACATTCCCATAATGTTGGTGGTGGTTAGCAAGGCGCCACTGCACCAGTTTATCAGTTTCAGACAGTAATGTTAACAGTAAATGTTTCCACAGCTATCTTCGTTTATGTGTAAATATATGTGCTGCATCATACCTTCCGAAATCTGATGTAAATAAACATGTAAATATTCAGAAATGATTATCCCTGATTTTCCAAGTGATAATCCTATCACAAGACTCATATCCTAACAATTCGTCGATTTCCATGTAGACGCTTATCCACGAATCCCTATGGAAATCTGTCCTTGTCTTACCGCTCGGCTGGACAGAGTGACTTCGATGGTCATCAAACAGGGGTGGCTGTCAAGTCACTACATCTGTATCTCCTTATTCAAGTCACCAATTCCAGATAAGAATATTAATAAGAATAAAAAATTTCGATAAAATAATTTAAAAAATAAAAGTACTCTAGACAATTTAGCAACCTTGACGTCTGACATACATTTAGCATTCTACAATAAGCAATATTTGGGAGCTGTCTTCTTGGACGTCCAATCGGCCTACGACATTTTCAGAATTCCCCATCTGATGCACAAACTGGGGTACCGAAGAAACTAGTAAGAGGTCTTTACTCCTTCTTAGTCAAAAGGATAATCTATGTCAGTTCGAAGAGGCATCAAGCAGGGCCGCGTACAGTGAATCAAGGATTACCTCAAGGAGCAATCCTTAGCCCACTTCTGTTTTTGGTATACATAAGTGATATAATCAACTCTATTCCTACGAAGATTCTCTCACTCCAATCTGCAAATGACGTGGTTATATATTCCAATGCGGAATCGCAGCAGGAAGTACATAGTCTACTGAGCAGGCAATAATATTTCTCATCAAATGGCTACACACCAATGGATTCGATCTTTCTCCAGAAATGTCATCGGTTGTCTTTTTCTAAAAAAAAGAAGAATCCTCTACGTCTCTGACTGTATTCAAAGAGGTCCATATAAAGTGTCACTAAAGAAACAAGGACGATTCCTGGGAATGTTACTAGACAGCAGTCTTAACTGGACCCAACATATCGATCAGCTGATAGCAAAGTCGAACGCCCGATTAAACATAATTAGAATGGTTTCGGGCACTTGGTGGGGTTCGCACCCTAAAACACTCCTACTACTTTACTGAGCACTAATTACAGTAGATCGCTGTTGGAATACGGCTGTATGCTGTACCAATATGCTAGGAAAGACGCCCTCAAAGAGCTAGATAGGCTTCAAGCAGCATATCTAGGAGCGTGACTCGGAGCAGTGCGCTCAACACCAATGAACGCCTTATTAGTGGAGGCGGGAGAACCACCATTCCACATACGACGAGAATTTCTGGTGGAAAAATTTTTAATGGAGAAACTGACACTTAAAACTCACCCGCTCCATCATCGGCTGGAGAGGATGCAAGCACTAGCGAATGAAGGAAGGAGACAACTTAAGCTCCCACTACTTAATGCCTACAAACTTTGGACTAAATATAAAGGTAAAATAGATGCAGATCATTTTTACACCATCTTCCAAGAACCGTACGAACTCCGATTCGAAACAACCTACATTCACTTTTTAGAAGAAGACATAAACTCTAACATAAACCAGAACCTAAATAGACTCCTCGCGGAGATGGGGGAAAACATATTCAGAATATACACAGACGGCTCAAAAACATCCGAGGAAAACAGAGTAGGAGCAGCTTACTTCTGTCCAAGCACGGTCCACTTAGCGCAATTCTCGTTGCACAAGGAAACATCGATCTTTACAGCGGAAGCGAAAGCCATACTAGAGGCGGTCAAGTACAGCCAAACGATCCACGTGGAGCAAATCGTTATACTAACGGATTTCATGAGTGTCATAAAATGCTTACACAACAACGCGTGGAATTATCACCTTCCAAGGACAATCTTAGAAATCAGAAAACAAATAAAATTCAGCAGAGAACGAGGAATCACTACCTAATGGTATCGGTAACAGCCCATAGAGGTATAAGTTTCAATGAACATGTGGATACCTTAGCAAAACAAGCCAGCCTCAAAGGATTTAAAGACGATCGGAACCTCCCAGCTTCTGACATAGTCCACACAATCAAAAAACGAGCAAAAGAAAAATGGCAAAAAGAATGGAGCACATCTCTAAACACCAAAGCTGCGCACTATGGGAGCATTCAACCAATCATTAAGACCAAACCGTGGATTTACAAATGAATCACAAGTAGACGTCTAACAACAATGATCTTCAGACTGCGTGTTAACCATGGAAGATTTCCCAGTCACCTCTTTCGTCTGGGCCTGAGGGAATCTCCCCTCTCCGATTGTTCAGATCGCGTTGTAGAAGACACCAACCATATTATATTTTCGTGTAAAAAATTTAAACGGTCCCAAGGTTACTATGATCAAAGAATTAGTTGGAAATGGAATCCCATTCCCCACTAACCTAATCCAGCTACTAGCGAGCGATAACAGAGCAGTTTACAACAGCATTACCAAGTTCTTAAAAAATGAAGATGTAGACCTTTAACACACTATTAACGGTGAACAGACACACAAGACAAGCCAATCAGATCTGATAACGGGGGTAAGTGTTAGCCAGGGGCTAATACATGAACAAAGCTTTTACCAAATAAACATAATCGATAATAAATCAAGGACGCAGAACCACTAACACTAGGTCGGTATTGACTAACTAGTAAAGATAAATAGTAAATACAAGATTGTAATTAGCATAGCCAAAAGTGTAAATAATCAAAACTGTATATAATATGCATAACGATAGAGAGTAAATACAAGATTGTAATTAGCATAGCCAAAACTGTAAATAATTAATTAATTAGAATAACGTAACACGTGATGACTGTATGGTTATAAAACCATATTTCAATAAAAAAAATAAAAAAAAGTAATTGTGCTTAGTATCAATAGTAAAATACCGGGTCGCCGAAATCTTAATAGTGAATAGCGACAGACAATTCGAAAAGTAATGAATAAAAAATTTTGTGATATATCGCTTACCGGTAGTTCTCGAGATATAGGAAGTAAAAAATAAGTTATAGGTATAACTCCTTTTGCCTTTGGCGACATGTGTTCCAGGTCGCATTTCAACCTAACCACAATAGCTAGGAAGAAAAAATAAATAAATTAAATTACGATACAGTAAATGTATTATTGCGCGTGTTTTAGTCCTCTTGCATTATAAACTGAAATTGTATTATGAAAGTAACACTGTTATTATTACAAAAATGTATTTAGCGATGCATATCATGTGTTTAGCTATATCTGCTTAGTTTGATTTTGAAGCGGAAATATTAATATAGATTGAAATTAGGTCGAAACGCATCCTGGGAGAGAATGTTCTTGCAACGATATAAGGCATTAGGAATTCAATGAATGATAGTAATTAATAATAAGCTGATTTAATGAGTGCCATGTCAGTGATGACGTGTTCTCCCGGAAACAAAACAAACGTTCTGCATGTCCAGCCCATATCTCCATGTAACTATGGCGACATGGTTTTTTTTTTTTTTTTTTTTTAAATCTAGGCATTTCAACCTAATCACTTTATTTTTGAGATACGATGAAGAAAGATGGATCGAAATTTAGGTAGATGCATAGAAGTTATTAAACAAGAAATAAATGTAATTACCCACGGCATAAGAATTAGACATATCGTATAACGAAAATTTTCCAGCGGTTACAGATTCGTTGTTTCAAATGCTATCGTTGGCGACAGAGAAATTCTTAGAAATGACCGTCGACTGTACTGCCAACGCTACCGCAGACGGTAACTTTCATGTTTCCTTATGTC
This sequence comes from Vandiemenella viatica, assembly GCA_031002005.1. Classification (NCBI taxonomy): domain Eukaryota; kingdom Metazoa; phylum Arthropoda; class Insecta; order Orthoptera; family Morabidae; genus Vandiemenella; species Vandiemenella viatica. The sequence goes on from CM061920.1 coordinate 212,318,947, forward strand.
TAAGGTACATTTAGTTTTGCCTTAATATGATGCACTTTTTATCCCCAGGAAAGTATATTCCAAATTTTTGTCTAAAAGGTTAACTGATTCTGGGTACGTCCTTATTTGAGCGTTAGCGATAATGTTTGACGTTGGCTTTAATTTCTTATTTTTCATAGTGTTAAATACAAGTATAACAAAAAACATTTTCGAACTATAGTATGAAAACCGAATCTAATGTAATAACAAAAGGAGAGGAAAATATTTAAATGAAATTTATACTTTTTGCTTCTCAAAGTTAATATTTGGTACTAAAATAACGAAAAGGTAGAGTATTACCATACACGCCATGACCAGCGCGCGCGTAGCAGCTGGAAAATGTGATTACTAAAACAATAGAAGCTGTTTTATAATTAGAAATAACTCAGTCTATGCCAGTGATACTGGTATTGTGTGACAGACCTCATCAGGATTGCGTGAAGTTAACACGTCATTAACTATGTTCCTTAACTTCAAACTCACCATTCAACTGTTATCCCTTTGGATAGGCAAGTTGAATGTTATATTCATCTAACGATATTTACATCCATTACCACAATATTTGTGAAATTTTTCTTAGTGTATCAGAAACTGCTTCCAGATGCTCCAGCAACAGTCAGAAGGTCTGCGGTAGGCGTTGTACTGTTCATTCTGAATACACCTTACTTTATAATTTTAATGAAATAGTAACATACATAAGCATAATTTTGTTTTTATAGAAACGGTCTGTAGTCTGTTTTAGGTACTAAAGAATAGCAGTGTCAAACAACAAACAGATAAGCAAATAAATTTTAAAAAAAGTTTTCCAACTAAAATTTATAAGTTGTATTTGCTGGCATAGACTATTTATGTCTGTAGAGAACTTGAAGTACCTTCTGTCATTTGCCGGTTACATCTCCATCATTTGTTTACTCTTTTGGTATCCGTAACTACTACATCTGTCAAATGCGTTAGTCTCCTGGAAAATTATGATGGTGGCCATCTCCATAAAGCAGTGGCAACGGTTCAGTGGATGGTTTGGAGAAAGCTACTCTTCCATTTTAGCTTTCTAGGGTGATTTCCCCATGCCTTTCCTAGTGACCGAAGTGTATGTATGTCTGATAGTTGCATGTGAATGCCTGTAATAAATGTATGTTCAGTGAAGTATATTGTTTTCGATGAATAAAAGTTGAAGGAAGGGAAAAAGTTAAAGCCTGTTCCAGCCCATTTAGGCAGGCCCCTTCCGAATGACACGGAAAGAATCGCCAAAGTTAACGTCCTGTTCCACGTACAAAACTCCACCTTCAATGTCGTATGGTCTCTCATCATAAGAAAGAATTCAAAAATTCAGATAAAAAACAGGCCATATGTAAATGTGGTGGAATCGGTAGCATGTGTGTCGTTTCATTATTTTTATTCGTTGTATCTTGTACTCTTAAAACAAAAAATTTAAGTTGTATCTTTGATATCCAGTAGAAATAATAATAAGAAAAGACCTAACTACTACGAAACATGTTAGAACTCTCAATGATTACTACTGGCGTCTGGTACTTAGTATTTTTATTTGTTTTCCACTGTGATTCATATTCCCATGATTGCTAATATTAAGAAGATTTTTTTTATATGTGGCCTTAGATCTTTGCAACCATTTAGCCAGCTCCAATTCGTTTTTGTACCTACTGTTGTATCAGGTTTTAATTAGGATGCTGTGGACACTACAGTGAGGACAGCACGAGACGAACACAACACTTAATTAAAACCACCCATGCCCGAAGCTGAATTCAAGCCAGCGGTCCCTGCAACAGGAGGCCAGTGTGTTAGCCCCTATACTGCCAAGGCCGGCTATCAGGAAGGAAGTTGAAATTTCTGTCACGCCATCTAAGTTGTTATTGTCTCTCAAATAAAATTCCCTTGCTTCTTTTAATTTTGTATCTTTTTCCGGAACAGTAAGTGGTTTGTACTCCTGATGCTGTGGAAAGAATATAGTTATATATATGTGTGACTAGCTTCAAAGGCTGAATTAGACGCAGCGTTCTGCCAATTCAATCCTTCGCAGTCGCTTCGCCGAATAGAATCGTCATTTAATAAAGGATATAACTACGTTCTTTTTATGCAAAAACTTTTCTGGCCGTTGTTAGTTATGCAACAAAGACCATGAGCGTGAGCAGACTAACGGATAAAATGACGAAAATTAGCCTTTTATTAGTACTGATAGGTACAAGTCTGAATACCTGTCTGGTGAATATTGAGTGGTGAAGGTATCCAACGCCAGACAGTTCGTCAGTTGCGTTGGTACACCATTTTTCAACCAAGTACGACAATGAAATACAGTCCGTCGGCAATAACTCACCTGTTAGCTGGGCTTTATTCGTGCAGACTTTTCTGGGGGACGTTTGGAGACTCACTGGGTTATGACGGTATCGATAGCTTTCACGGCTGGTGGCGGCTGTTCGGTCACTCAGAGGCCGCCGGTGGTCCGACCACCTGCTCGCTGCAGCCGAGATGTGGCAACGGTGCAGCGTCCCGTCGGCAACTGTCCCCGGCGCTGGGCGTCGCGGCGCTCCTCTTGGGCAGAGCAGAGCGTCCGGACGGGCGCATGCGTCCCGCGCTCGCTTACCTGAATTAACTGTCCGGGTACACAATTAAGGAGCACTACAAGATGCGTTTATACACAGCCTGCCGCCTCTTGGTACCGCGTAAGCACCTGGTGGCGAGCGGAACAAGCTGCGTGGGGTCTAAACTACTGTCACGCTCAATATGTAATGCTCTACTCCGGGATATGCACTAACAGCAGCGTAATTGCTTGATCAATACATTAATAACCCATTGACTGTACATTTAATGTTTGATGAGTAAACCTGATAGATCTGAGGAGCGATATTTTCACTGTGCGCAGCGTAATTAATTGGAGATTTTTATGGTCATATTTATGCCACCATAATATTAGCTTTGCATCATCATCTAAATTCCTCTGGAAAACATTTATTTTTCTAACTAATATCATTAAAAATGCATGCACAATTTAACACACTTCAAAGCAACTACATATTGCATTCGTATCGCAATATATTGCTTCACACAGGTAGTAATATTCCCATACCATGCTTACCTGCTTACGAGCTTCTTGAGTAGGAAAAATATTTAAAACATTAAAATTACAGCCTTAATTGAACACATTAGATAAGCTAAATTCAAAAATGTTTGGTTGTAAAAATTGGGCCAATTATGCTGTTTTTCTTATTTTAGTTTATGGCTTTACTCCTAATCGAAGGGGGCAAAGAACAGGAAGGAATTTGCCCTTGGAATTTTGAACGATCCCGGCATTCATCTGGAGTGATTTCGGGAAACCATGGAAGAAATCTGGATGGTCAAACTCGCGTTCTCCCCAAAGCAAGGCCAAAGCAGTTTATACACGAAGAAATTTTGGTAATGTTGTTTAGTGTCTCGTGACAGATCCATTAAAAATCGAATAACGACACGTTAATTTTTTAACTCCACTCAAACTTTGGAAACTTTAGTTCATTCTATCTTCATCGTAAGCTAAAAATAACTTGTTAGAATTTTACCAATAAGCATTTCTCACAGTAACAAAAACACAAGACGAGAGTTTCAAAAACTTTTTATTATATCTGCCCAAGAAGAAGAAATGTTACTTTCGAATCATACACCTGTCTTGCAAGTTTTTTTTTTTCCTCGCCATCTTGAACCGTCTGTTTTCGTATCACTTGCTCGGTTATTTCTTTTTGTTCCTTTGTAATACGCTTCGCTTCCTTTATTAATGTTTGGCTCAAACTAGAGTACACATGCAAAGTCACCATGCCATGTGCATCACAAGCAGCATGTGTTAAAATTAACAAATGCTGTATTAGTTCAACTGAAGCCACGCCGTCCTTTGTAGCGTAGGGGATAGCGCGCTGGCGTTGCACTGCAATGGTCATCGGTTCGAGTCCAGCTGAGGGTTTCGGTGGCTTTGAGTTTGTGTTGTGTCTGTCCTGAGAAATAAACGATAATGATTATGATGTAGTACATATACATACTTGCAGATAACTGACATGGCCAGAACCCATTACAATATATATATATATATATATATATATGCGGTGGGGCGCCTCACACTGGACCGTGGCGGTACTAGGGGTTGGGCACGAACCAACGCCCCGACGCCGTGGCTGTTCTGACTACAATTTTTAGGCGATTTCTAGCAGCCAACAAGGTGAATTCCGGAACGTTCTCCAATCTCCTCCTCATAAACTACGCATTTTACAAACAAAAATATATTTATCAAACACACAACATAGTTACACATTTCGCAGACAAATGGCCACTTTACTTCCCCATTAGTTTGTAGTACAACGTGATAGGAGGTATATAATGCTTGGCGTCAGTAAGGGCATACGTCTGTAATACTATAGCTCCACATTTCACCAGTCCAACGATGCGTAAAATTTATCAAAGTCAGCAGATACTAAAATGTTGAGAAGAAGATGGTGAAGAACAAGATCACAGAATAGTTGAAAAGAAACTATTTCTACTCCACTGGCAGAAAATGATTGTTTTCGTCTACCAATATACGACTTAAATTTCTTTCTTCTTTCAATCAGTTATAAAAATTTTTTTCCTGTTGGCATTTTCTGGCTACTCAATAATTTGATATTAGCGTATCTTTTATGTGCAACTTAACGTTGTCATTCACTTCTGAACATATTCGCTTACTAAATAAAGTCACTTGTCACTTCAATAATGTCCCATTGTGTTGTAATTATAGATAAATCTTTTTTATTTCAATGAATTTTTACACCAATACGCTAACATCAGATATTTTCACCTTATTTGATTTTGTTTTTAAAATTTAGTTTTTTTTGTTTAATACATCAAGATTTACACGAATTAGAAGAACAGTTCAACTTAACCGAGACCGTAATCTATCATTTTGATCGGAAAAACTTAAATAATTTCTGTGATTTACTTTCAGAGTGGATGTCAATGACTAATGTTTATTTATCGCCTTTAAAGTGGACTTGTGTGTAAGCACTTCCGTATTTCATAGTTTATTAGTGACCAGTGGAGCACCAGAAAATTCACTCATAATTAATCTATAACTGTATCAAAGTTATCAATATGAATCATAGTTATAGACAGAGTTTTAATGCAGGAACTAAACATGAATGAAACTGTTACGAGGGATATAAAAGTCAAACAACACATTTCCAGTATACTGCTGTTCTCGGGGACTTTTGCTGAAAATATTTGATGAACTCATTATGTAGACAAATTTATCTAACAATGCAATTTTTATTTTCATCAATATACCCACAACTGTCACAGCATCCGGTAGTGGATCGATAAGACTTAAATGTGTCAGTCAAGAATTTCTGCGGGCAACAATTGTTGATGTTATTTCTGGATATTTGCAAAAAGACATCTCGTCTTTGCAGCCACTAAGATAGCTTCAAGTTTTTTTAATTACGATTCTATCAGTACGAAGTTAACTTCCGTGTGATAACATCACAACGCAGTGTCGGCAGAACAGGTCAAACGGAAATCTTAATTAAAACCAACGCTTCGAGGATTTAGAGAAAGCATTTAATTATTACACTGTGGCCTGTGATAGCACAGGGGCTTACCTTCACGCACTGTCACAGATTCGAGTAAGATCAAGAACGTAAGTTTTTGTAGCTAGTTTTTTTTTTATTCTATCTCTACGACTCTTCGACGACGAGGTCGTTAGAGGTGGGAAACGACTGGGTGCAAGTATTAAGAAGAAATTCGATCATGGCCTTTAGAAGTAACCATACCAGTATTCGCAATGAGTGATTTGGGAAAATGAAATGTGTATAGCTGGATGGGGATTCGAGCCCTCGTCCTTCCGAATGCGAGGCCATAGCTTCACCGCTAACCCACAACGCTCGGTAGCTAAATCTTGCATTTGTCTGGTGCTTTATTTTACTTTAATGGCAATGATACGACCAGTATGTATAAATATGAATTAAAAAAATCTACATATGGCTTATCCAGCCAAGTTTCATTTTTTTAAGCCTACTACACTCTCGAGTACCACCCATTGCAGTTATGACAGTCTTGCAAACTACACAGCAGGACATAACTAATATCTGTTGTGAGCCCACTGGAGATTACATTCTAACCTAGTGGCACTGTTTCTCGTGAGTCTTTCTCAGTTAAAAACTCATGATAGCCATCTGGACGCCAATGATAATATGCGCAGCATATATCACGGTCGATTTCCTTCCAGTTCCTTCCCCCCATTCTCGTCCGACGAACCACAAAATCCAAAGCTAAGCCAAAAAATTTGGTGCAAATATACACTATGTGAACATCCTTGAAGTGATCGATCAGAACAATTTCCGATACCGGGTCAGTACGACCACACGGAATTATTATATACCAATTGACTGAATTAGATCGTTTATGATGTTTGCTGAATTGCTTACGAGGTCATTCTGTCGTGTTTTAGACCTAAGACAGGGAGCATAAAGGGAGTAGTGCTTACGAATTGACGACGCCGTATTTGCTTATTACCTCTGAAGGAGTACATTCATACCCTGCTGTGTAGCATTGAGAAACTGTGTCTGACGCTGCACTCCATTTCTGAGCATGCAACTCGACATGCGCAACTTCCAAGAGTTCCCTGAATAGGTCGCAGCTGCGCCGGTCTCGTAAGTAGCGGAGTTCAATGGAGTTTAATCTCGGCAGGTACAGCACAGGACTGCAAATACAACAAAGTAGCACCGGTACATAAACGAGAGTAGAAAAATGTAATCAATTGCTATATCTAAGTCTTAATGTCATGAATAAAATACGGAAGGAAAATTTTAAACTAAATAAACCAAAGCATGACAAAAGTGATTAAATGTAGCAGAAATTATAGAAGTGTTAGTGGATTAAATATAAAAATAGGATAAGATACCAGAAGTAAATAAATTGTGCTACCTAGGAAGTAAAATTACAACTGATGGCCGAAGAAGTAATGATGTTAAAAGCAAAATAGCACTAACGAAAAGAGCTTCGTGAAAAAGGAATACCTTTTAGTTTAAAATATACTGAGACAGAACTTTATGAAACTCTATATGTTGAGCACAGCACTTTATGGTAGCGAAGCATGGCCTTTAGGAATACCAGAAAGAAAGAAAAAATTGAAACATTTCAAATGTGGTGCTTTAGGAAGATACGGAAAATTAAGTGGAATTAACGTTCAAAATGACCGTGTTTTGTAAATGATGGGTGAGAAAAGAAGGTTATGAAAGATTCTTACAGAAAGAAGAGACAGGAAAGTGGGTCAAATTTTAAGACATGCGGTGTTGGTTATTTTGCTAGTGGAGGGAACGGTCGAATGTGAGAGAAGGTAGACAAATATTAGAACATGAAGCAGACAATAAAGGTAGATGATATAGGATGTAAGTGGTATTATGTTGAGATGAAGAGGTCAGCACAAGATAGGAAGGGATTGATGATTCTATAAAACCATTCGAGAGACTGATAACAGCAAAATAAAAGTTGATATAAACCTTGAAATCGAACCAAAATGTCTGTCATCTTGGTTCTCCAGGTTAAACCACGTCGATTTATTAAGACCTAACATTTCAGCCATCTTGTTGTGGCTTTCATCAGTGGCAGTCCTCCGATAAAAGCGACAGCACGAGGAATGAAACATTAAATTTTATTAAATATACGCGACTCCACCCGGAGAACGAAGATAGCACAATGATCGCGCAAGTCTATGCAGGAATATAAAACAGCTGTTCATATCAATAATGAATGTGCTTTCTAATCACAACTATATACATAGCTCTAAAGTAGCTCCCGCTGGTGAATGAGCGCCTATTTAATTATTATCTCAGTATACAAGATTATACAAGCAATAACACTTCACAGCTCCCTGTGTGGCCTCAGTATCAGAATTACATTTTGTTTAAAAAAAGTCGCCTACAATTTATTAGAACCTATCGATCTCCCGACACGCCTCGTAGCTCAGTGGTAAAGCAGATGGTTTGTGTCATGAGTGAGCAGCAATGTTTAATCCTGTTACTTTTTAATGCTGTTAACTTCTGTTACCAATGTCTTCTAGCACCAATATCCCACATTTGTCGAGTTTCCAGATACAGGTGTATTACACATGCAAGACATGGTAATGAACTATTTGGCATGATAACTAAATACATCCGACTTGGAAACCCTTTGTACAAACGTTGTGTTTGATAGGCCGCTCTAGTACTGTGCTAATTTCGATATTAAATCTACGAACACATTTTTGGACGGTTAAAAGTGATAAACAGTTGAAATTTGTTTTTAATAACGAGTAGAACGCAATTGGGTCTTCTATCCGATAGTGTGCCTGTGTGTGTTAGGGATGAGTGCCTCAGTTTCAACAAGTCCATCCAGTTTTATTTATATTGCGTATGATGATACAAGATATTTACAATTATACTGTAATGAACAATCTAAACACACATATATACACATAGTTAGCGTACAATGCCCGCAGCTGGCCACTGAGACAGGATCTCCAGACACAACCACTACAACGTGACGTCGATGCGCTCCAACCAAGCCACCGCCTCCGGCGTGGCCAAATTTAAGTCTTCCAGACTATCAGGAAAGACACGCAGTGGGTAGTCCTGCACAATGTGTCACACAGTTTGTAAAACCTCACCGCAGTCACAGTACGGAGAATCTGCCCAGCCCCAGGTGTGCAGAGTTGAAGAAATTTTGCCTGTACCACATTTAATGCGATTTAGTTTACACTAAATTGACCGCGGTAAGTTCAATCCTGGTAGTTTTGAGCAGGGATTGGTAATTTGCACTATGCCCTGTGTTGACGATGCCCATTCCGCTGTACAGCTATCTGTAGGGCTGAAGGAATAGATTCTAGACTAACAGCAGGGCGACGTGACTTCAGCCGTGTTTTGTACTCCCTAACATCTCCATGGATGGGAAGAGCCTCATTGTTCAAAATTCTCGACCATAGTTTTATTAGAACCTTTTGCCTTCTGATATGAGGTGGTGGGATGTTGCTGAGCACCGGCAGCCACTGAATAGGTGTAGATAGAAGCGAGCCAGATATAATGGCCATCCAGTGATACAAAACGACTATGTCAAACAAACGAAAGTTTCCAACGTGTAAGTATCTGTATGAAAGGTGATTTTACAGTAAAACACTCTTCTTATAATTATAGAATCTTTGACTTGAACTGTAAATTTTTTGGTTTTTTATCATAAACTAAATAATTGTAACAGTCTTTCGTAAACACAAGACCTGCATGTAAAAAGTGAGCTGTACACAAGAGAACATGCCTCTGGCCGTCTGAAAGATAACCTTTGATCATCAAAAATTTACGCGCCAAGGTTTGATAACTGAAATGTGCTATAAACACTAAAAGAAATGACACTGACGATAAAGAATTAGGCTTTTCGACAACATTATTATGATAGCCGAATGAGGGTAGAAGGAAAAAATCTGGATATCGCCACACAACTTTTATGAAAGAATCAAGTGACTATTCGCCTGAAGGATTTCATAAAACCATTGCAAAGCGAAAGCACAATTGTTAGATCGCAAATCCTATCTGTGTTCTCCCTAATGTCACAGCGTAGTGTAACCAGGCGGCTCCTTGCGCTATTGATTTCTCATATTATGGCAGGAGAAGGCGGAAAATAAAAGCTATTAAAATGCCCAAGCTGTCCTGAATATTTCTTCTCGCGATTATGTATGTAACTTTTCTTTGTGTGTATACATCGCACGAAAAATTATAAGTTTTGCAAATATTTTCGTGCACCGCAGAATCCAAAATAGCAAATGAATTGGAAAATTCAGAAGTTTAACACATGGCGATCTAAAAACCGTTCACCATCTAGTACGCTGTAGGTTAAGTTCGTACTTGTTACATAAAGTGCAAATTGTGGAAAGCGTAAAATGTCTTAATCGTTTGAAAAACTAACATTTCTTCATTTAACTGCTTCCGCCGAATGTCTGATCAGATTGCGTTTTGCAGGGACTAAAAGCATTTTTAACCTTAAAAGTACCTTAAGTTAAGCTTTCTGACTTCCAGAGACACCACGAAATGAATCTGCGCATCTGTGATATATATAGACGAGACCTCAGATCAGAATACATGTACCTGACTACTGAACACAGTAGTCACCAAAATTTTGAAGAATTTCGTATTTACATATATTTGTAAGCGTCTGAAATCGAATATAAATCAAGAATGGTAGTAGTTAAAAAATGTATCCGTTTACAGAATGAAATTCCGATAAAATGGGTCAACTGTGCTTTCGGTTATGAACAAGTCACCTGACTTAGATATAGCAAGACAGGAAACTTATCACAGACAGCATCTTGCGCCATATAAACATGAGTACAAATTGCAGTCTCACAGAATAACGACGGTTTTTAACTATTATGGGGATGCTATTCTAGTTTTAAAAAAATACCCTTAAAGTATAAAACTTTGTATATGAATGCTAATTTCACAAGTAAATAATAAAATACGTAAAAAGTAATTTAAAACGCCTATAAGGGAAAGAATGTTCCAGATAAAAACTTTGGTTATGAAACGTATTAGTTTTATTGGTTTAATATAGCTTTGAAGTATATCATCTCACTTTCTCAATAGAACAGTAACTTGCCTAGAACTTACAGGACAGAGTTTGTTGCGGTTTGATGAACACATAACACAAATTAACAAGTAAAAAACTATATTTTTTATATTCCTATAAGTTTCCACTAGATCTTACAGGACAGTTTGTTGCGGTTTGATGAACACATAACACAAATTAACAAGTAAAAACTATATTTTTTATATTCCTATAAGTTTCCACTCACGGACCACACATTTCTTAGCTTAACACCATTTCTCGTCAAATCTTCGGAAATGACGTTGCTTCAGTAATCAAAGATAATTAAAGGTATTATTTTACTTACGAGTTGTTCATATTTTGGATAGCATCTATGCCTTTAATACGAAATGGCATCAAGTTTTTGGATCCTTTGAATCATTGTTTTATGGTCCACCAGTACATAAAGTCTACACAATATACTCGGGTCACAGTGAGCTTTCGCATCACACGGAAAACTGGAAAAAATTAACATTCCTTTGGTAACTCTTGTTTTACCATGCATGCACGCGTAAATGTTTGCGTTCGTGCAAGAACGTACCTTATGCGTTATTATTTAAAAAAAAAAAACACTCATGATAAAGGACTTACTATTAACTTTTGTGTACGCAAAGTTCATGCATTTACCAATAAGGGAGAGAGAAAAATGCAGGCTACAGCGTGCTGCATGGCTTTTCTCTGAGGGCTGACAGCGCCACCCTAGTTCGCTTGTGTTATAAACGAGCGCGCTCTGCTGTGCGCAGGCCAACTTGGCTTCACTCCGTCTCGTGCAGTATCTACTGTACTCCGTCACACGTGACAACAAACAAAGCTCGCTTCTGCTCTCAGGCAGTGTAGTAAAGCCCTAGCAAACACAGAAAAACAACCAACCGAATTGAGTCGGGGTTGGTAACAGTGACCGGAAACACTAGGCCCTGGCATTCCGGAGGACCCGGGCTCAAATCCCTGTCCAGCCCGGCTGATTTCGGTTTCCTCCGGTTTCCCGAAATAACTCCAGATGTATGCCTTTAAAAAGGCCATGGCCGATTTCCTTTCAGTTCTTTGTCGTTGGTCTCTTCCAGACTCTAATGACCTCGACATCAACAAGGCGTAAAGCCCGAAAGATAAAAGCTAACTCCGATTTCTGTATCGTAAAATGCGTAAAGGCAGTCCAGGTGTGGACATCCGGCCGAGGCGATAGCAGTACAATACAAGCAAGTATGGGCTATATTCCTGTAACTGTCACTGTGAATTCGAAGTCGTAACCGAAAGTAACTGTTGGGCAAACCTGATGATAATATATGAGTCACGACACTGTAATAACGACGAACAGATTAACTTTTGCACAGCTTTTCGATGTGTCTCTACAACAAGAACTTACTGAAGCGTTCAACCTTACATTTCTTAAACAGTTAGTTGGCAGTGTAGTGCAATATTATTATTAAAAATATTATTTATTTACCAGATAGAATTAAGGAGTTTATCACATAAAAAAGTTTCCTCAATTAATCTAGTTATTTGTTAAACTAAAACTTTTTACCATCACATATTGCCACATTAGAAAAAATATTTTCGTAAAAATAATTTGTTATTAATAATAATTCCATATCATTTTTTCCTATCACTGAAAATAACAAAAATTAATTTCAACCTCAACAAGCCTTTCTGATATTTTCCATACAATTGCTCCACATATGTGCTGACTCGATTCAATTGAATACATATCCAAATGAAAACGTATGCTCAAGATGCAGATCACTTTTTTATTTATTTGACATTTTTCAGCTGTAATGTTAAGAGTTCTAAAATCGTATCACGAATGGCTTCACTTTCTAAAACTAGCGAATTAAAATGTTCCTGAACAAATGCAGCTAAAATATACAAAAATGGAATTGCGGCATAGCTAACTTCAACAGGAAAGCATTATTCTTAAAAACAGTCAGCAATTTACAGAGGTATAACATGGCTCTCTTTCTGTTACAGGCATTATTCAGCCGATCTGTTGCGAATTTCCGATGTCGTTTACTCAGCCACGTCATTCACCGGTCGCAGGTGCGTTCAATCCCTGTTAATTATCTGCTACGATGTTTATGTAGCTGCCGTTATTTTTGAGCACAGCAACCCGATATTCGTTGCTGTGAAGCCGAGAACGAAAGTTTGCTCTAACAGGCTTCGGCTCCGATGGCGGCGGTGTCCTTTGTACGTCTTCCGGTGCCCCGCTTGCTTCCCGGAAATGTTAAGAGCTGCCGAAACGTCAAACGAAACTCGAAAATTCAAGGAACTATGCCAAGAGTAGTAAATACAGCTGTCACCTGCTGAGGAAATGACGTTTAGTGAACACCGGCTTAGAATAAGAACAAGAATTTTGCTCTATAGCAACACGTCTCTGTAATATCTTAATTAGAACGACGAAATAAATAAGATTAATAAATCCCTGCAATATTTAGTTGTATGCGTTGAGAGAGAGAGAGGGAGGAAAAAGAATCGAAATCATGAACGGTGCTGAACCTTAAATTGTAAGTTAACAATTACTTAAAATTAATCAAAAACACCTTTTTATTGTTTATGGCGTTTTACCTCGTCGACGTGGAGGGCATCACAGGTGGGAAACGACTGGGTCAAGTAACGGGAAGGAATTCGGCTAAAGTCTTTTGAAGGAACCATCCAGATACTCGCCTGGAGCGATTTGGGGAAATCATGGATGGCAGGACGAGGAATCGAACCCAATTTGTATCAGCTGAGAGGGATTGTGTGTTGATATAAAATATAAAATTTCTGACCCACGATAAGACTAGAGTGGAGTATATTAATGTGGAGTGTTGAGATCTTAGGACATATTAATTACACTGAGGAGCACAAGTTGCTCGAGTACAGAGCGCCAGGACTACTGCTTGACGTAGCTAACCAGCATTCCGCAGTCTGTGTCAAGCGGAATGACTAATTGCCAGGCGCGCTCGTGGGAGCTAACTTAAGCGTATTACGGTAGTTAGCACTTACCTATCTGTACTGCCTTAATACAGCCTCTCAAGTGTCTCCTGTGATCCCCAACCATCAAACGGATACGGATGCAGATCAACTCCGCTGTCCCGCAAGCCAGCTTCATGATGCGACATCATAGTTCCACAATGTTATCACTAGAGACCGGATTATAGTACAACATAAATATACATTAAAAGCGTCAAAAAGTGTCAAAATATGCAACATTATCTTATATAAAAATTATAATTCTCAGATTTTTTATTTCAAAATCAGCATACAATTAGCAAGTAGTTGAATAATATATTTGTAAATTCGATGATTAAAAATTATTTAACTTTTTTTTTTACTTTTGTAAACGTAAAAAATTTGTTGCTGTTCCAAATATTCAATAGTATGATTGTATCTTCGATCACTCAAAATATACCATTCTTCATTAACTGGGCAGTATATGAATTTGCATGCTGTGTTAGCAGTCATTGTTTCTGGAGAAATCTCACCTGTCCCATTAATAAGACTATCAATTTGACACAAAGGTTGAAATCCTGGGTTCAAAATATTTTCAAACTTCACTTTACATTTACACAGGAAGACCTCTGGCAATGTCAAACCTCAAGTTTCGAGCTTTTTTTATTATGTGGCAAAATGAATGCTAATCACAGCTATGGTTTAAATAGTAGGATTGTTAAATGCTTCCTTGTATTGACAAACAGTCATAGCTTCTGCACTATCAAAGTCGTTTACTTCACCTTTAATGGCCTCGAAATTTTCATTGTAAAGCAGTACAGCTTCAACCACTTTGTCCATCGAGTTACCACTGATTTTGGATGTAAAGGCACATTTGGAAAAAAATTTATCGGCATTATTACGGAAACGTGCCTTAAGAATATTTGTTGATGAAATCAGTGTATTTACATTCCCAAAGGTGGATCGTACTTTTTCAGCGAGTCGTAGTACTTCGTGAGCAAAGCACATCACATGAGTAAGATTGGGATAAAATAGGGCTTTGATCTTATGGGGAGCAGCATCTGAGAGAAATATTCACACTCTTTCATCTGCAGAAGATTCAGGAAATACTTTTTTTAAACCCTCATTCATAAATCTGGCGATTGTAGAATCATATGCATTTTTAATTTCTTTTCAAGCCACCAAAAAGGAAGAAAAAGGTTGGAGTTTTAATGCACCGACAGTTAAAGTTTCAATGCAACGACCACAACTGTCAGAGTGTCGGTAGTTTCGTCATCTGAAATCCAAATAATGTTATTCATTGCGTATTTCTTCAAGAACTTGTAGCTAAATTGTTGGTACGTAATTTTTATGAACTGATTCATGTGTTTTATTTTGATTCAAGCAATTTCGTAAAATTGTTAAGAATGCAAACAATGTTTCACATAGATCCATGCTTAAGCGATCTTTTTGTTTGCCTTTGCTGCTATTGTGCTATTGTGATGGAGGTTTCGAAATGCGAAGTCTCCTTACGAAGGCCGTAGTGGCACGCTGTGTTGGTACCAACTTAATTTGGGCTTGCGCCAGCCTAGACAGTCCCGACAGCTGATTCTCCTCGTCTCAAGCAACAGGTCCATCACGATTCCAGTGTTGTTGCGCTGCTTCACTGCTTTCTCCATTTACACACTATACACCGATTTCAGACAGTGAAAAAAAAATTAAAAAATCGGAATGTGTAGTTGAGCTACAACCGATTTTATTTTTGTTAATACAATTCAATTATAATCATTTTATTTTAAAGAACTTTCATTATTCCCTTTACCGGTAAGATTACAGGGTTCTATTAGTTCAGGTAATGAGGAAAGTAACTGGTCGCCCTACATCTGATGCCAGGCTTAGAACTCGGGAGAGTCCAAGCAACCTACGGATGGTTATCACGTTTAGCTAACTTGAGAAAACAACAGATTCGGGCTATCAAAAATGATGTTCTGTTTCACGAAATACAGTCATACAATGTTTCAAAATGCACGATCAACACATGGCTGTTTACGGTGATTACTCCACATTTGATCTCTATGATCACATGTGAAATATCTAGGGTGTACAAACATGTTATCTACTCTAGCACAAAGACCGGCGTCTTAATATGCTACAAATTTTCTGAATATTGTGAGAAACTTCATTGGTGGTTATTAGCAAATTATCATGCATTTTTTTCGTTTAGAAGTTTTTCATATAGTTGGCAACTACAATCGAGACCGATAAATTTTCAAACTAGCCTCAGAGGCCACCGTCTGTTTGACACCTACAATTGATACAGAACTACATCCAAGCCAGGATGGGGTGATGGGAATTGACGAAATAAAAATATTAGCTTTCTATGGCAAGAAACATTTATATAAACAACACGATTTAATAGAGAGCAAATGAATTCTAATATGTTGGCAACAAACTATTAGTTTTTGTGGAATATCCACTAATTTCTTAAAAAATAATATTTGTATTGTTATCTTTAACAGTATAATGAAAGCTCTTTAATTCAAAGACTCGAATAATTTTATTCTAAACTTCAATCAGATCACTATTTCTGGTGCAAAGCATGTACCCGGTTTAAAACAAAAGAGAGATTGGAGTAGAATTACAGTCAATGAATTAGATTAGCGTCACGCGCAAATAGGATGCTGTACCATGTGAAATCATAAACTAAGTATAGACATATTCTTGGTAATTGCGATGGCGATAGTACCAACATCTATAATATACTATCATAAAAACTTGTGGCAGATCAATAACCAAATGCCCAAAACAAGAGTTAGTAAATCTCTGATGAATTTTAGACAAAGAGAAAGAAAAGCTCTTGTACTTCCAGTAAAAGTATGGAGACTTTTTTTTAATACCGTAATAACCTGGCGAAATTACAAAATGGCATAATGTAGATAATGGAACTGCATTCAAGAAGTTGGAAAGGATTTGTAATTCTTGCCGGTCGTGCCTTTATTTGGGAAGAAATTGTATATATGTTTTCATTTTGAAACCTTCCATCTAGCTATAGTTTAATATATATGAATCCAATACAATTTTGAGTTTCTATACAAACATTAATAATAAGAAATATGATAAGAAATATGACTCGTGTGACATGCAGGCAGCAAATACCATATTTCCGTGTGCTAAAGATAAAAAAAATTAGTAAATATCCCCTTTTCAGTATAACTAAAAATGTAACATTGGTGGAATTTTCAAGCCAATTTAAGTAAAAAATATTGAGATAGAAACGTTACAGATTTTTTTTCTATTTGTTGGTACCTTCCGATTAAAGTCACTATGGGGATACAAACATATAAATTAATGTTCCTAGAATTTAAATTCACAGTTTCTGGAAATTAATGCTACACAGTAAACTTTATGTATTACTGAAAAGTCAGAATAAATAATAATAATAAAAACATATCATGAAAACTTGTAGATTTGTGATTAAAACTACAGTTTTTCAAATTGTTTTCGAATTTTGTTTTAACTTAATATTCATTACATCTAGCACTAGATAGATAAAATGTTATTTTGGGTATCTCATTAAGTATAAGAAATTTTAAACTGCTTATTAAAAAGTTTGATTGCTAAACCGGTAGGAATTTGTGAAAGAGTTACGGAAAATTAGATGATAAAACATTGTCATACGAAAGCTTACAAGTGGACTGAAGCTCTAAGAGAAGGATGTGGCGAAGATGAAACCAAATTCTTAGTGTCAGAAAATATTTGCAGACTAAAGAATTTTTGATCTCAGGAAATATGTAAGCTATCGGCCGGACGAAATGCGCTGGTGCACTGAAAAGGAAAATTATAACAAAAATCTGAAAGACAGTTTCGAATGACAATTATATATAACTGTCACTGGAAATTTTTGTACGAAATTCGTTATTCGAATAAAGGGTTTATTGAAAAGTTTTACTGGAAAATGTGATTAACGGAGAACCGGTAGTCATTTACGTAAAGGTGATCTTACTGCTCTGACTTAATCGAACAAGCCTATACTGTCAGTTCCCAACCCTGCAGATGTCGCAGCTTTGAAGAGTTTTTTTTATGTTCACTGGTCTCTTGAGTGGTATGATATAATCTCATGCTTCCTAGTCTCTTCTCATCAACTCAACAGACCCATTACAGATTACGTCCTCAGTTATTTTTTTCGTATATTCTATTGTCCTCCTCTAAAATTCCTTCATTCGAACGACTATTCCATCCAATTACAGGTTAACTAGTAACTAAAACGTGTCCCACCGTCCTACATTTTCTGACTGTGAGAATATCTCACAAACTTCTCTCCTCACCTGTATTTTCTGGTATTCTTGAAGTCAAAGCATCAATACCAAAAGCACTGTGCTAGATACACATAGTTTTAGAAATTTCTTTCTCGGTCCTTAGTCCAATTTTTGAACTAAAATATACTATTTATTAAGAAGGCTTTTCTCGCTGATATTTATCATCCTACTTTTATCTTAAATCCTCTATTGCTGTTATCATTTCTGCTACATTGTATGACTTTTGTCTGCTTTGGTTAATGTAATGTTCAGTCACAATTTTTCTTCGAATATTTTGTTGTTGACGTTCAGTAATTTATCAACATGCTCACTCTTTTCTGCTAACAGAACAATGTCATCAGCGAACTGATGGTTACTACTTGTGTCTCCTTGACCACTTATGTTTTTAACAGGCAGAACTAACAGGCAGACTAACCCTCCAGCGTCCAGTAGTATGGTACTAGTGTAGACAGTATTTACTAACTCCATTTCAAGACGTTGCAACATGGACGAACTTGGTTTGATCAGGTCGCCGCTTAGAGTCAATCTGCTGGGTACTCATTTGAAGAAAGCTGGAAGGAAACGTCGGCGTTCCATTTAGTTTGGAGGAGTGTGCCTGGTGTGCTGCGAGCTCTCGAGACGTCTACAGCAGCCTGCCGCCAGTGGCCGCCGGGCACGACGTCGACGGCGGAGCAGCGCACTGCCGCGCCTGGAGCGGCTCTTCCGGCCCGGCTGCCATGTCCATCCGCTGTGCTTTTATTTCAGCCGGAGAATGCACTCTCGGGCTGTCTGACAGGCGTGGACTGTTGTCTTAACGTCATCCGAACTTACCTTCAGGATGGGCAGGCTACTTCAGAAATGATGGTCAATGACCACCAAGGCGTTTGATTTAGCTGTTACTTGAAACATTTTACTACAACATCAGAAAACGCACAGTCAGTATTTTCATTGCATGCCTCTGAAACATGTAATGTCAAGCAATATTTACTTGTTCCTTCAGTAAACTCAGAAACCTGTATCGGTTATAAGACAAGGAACTGTAAATTTTTATGACAATTTGTCAAATTGCATAGTTACAGTAAATTTATGAAATCGTTACAATCCTATAATATACCTGTACAGGAGTATTATAGGTGAAATATGACGCAACAAGAAATTTCTTGAAACGCCCGGAACAGGTATTGAACTGAAGTTTATAGTAAAGAAATTCAGTTGATGGCCAAGCATCATTCGATATACAGGGCAAATAAAAATTATGAAAAAATTGTGATAATTTTCACCTTATTCTCCAGAACTAGCCCGAACATAGATCAAGAGAATTTTATCTAAAAATTGTTTTTGAGGTTTTGACGAGAGATGACGGAAAGGAGTCGGGGTAGCTAGGTGTCGACTCGCTCAGTGCCACTCTTCCCAATCACTCGTAGTCCCAAGCGACGGACCTTCAATACAAACTGACTGCAGAGCGGCATGGAATCTAGTCTGCCGGTTTGGTAAACTGTCTGGTAATCAGTACTACTTCTGCACTGACACCATAGTCCAAAAATGAAAATTTCTTCCCCCAACACAGCACCGAGCAGAGAGGATGATGGTCTCGGATTCGGGAGGACACGCGTTCGACTCCCGTCCGGGCATTGTAATTCAAAGGAATTACGAAGGAGAAAGTGGTGGACGGTTCGCCGGAAATTTAATATTAAGTAGAAATTAATAATGGAGGCAAAAGCAAGAATCATTAGAGAACATTGAGATATAGATTTAAGCATAAATTAATTAAGATATTTTAGAATATTTAGAGTGGGCACAAACATAGTAATATCATGAATAGGTATAGCTACGTATGTATGGAAGGGAGTTACAAACAGCTGCCATTTTCAGGTCCATTGACGCTTTGACGTCAAGAGGTAGACAGGTTGGCGCCTACGACTGGACTGTAGCGGTCAACCTAGGAAAACAAACTCTATTCCTGGGAGGAGAGCTCCGTGTTTTGTATGCGAAAGCCCATATGGCAGAGAGGTATACCAGAACCCCACAGTGCTGTAAGGTAAGGATGCTATCGCCAGCAACAGTTTCGTAGAACAAGACAGCCACGTTTGGGGGTGACTGGAAGTACCGCTATATGAGGGAGAAGCCTCCCCGACCTAAGCGCGCTCTAGTGAGCACTAGAATTTTTTACAGAGCAGTGTGTCAATGAACAGTGTGGAGCAGTGTCCGCTGGATAGTACATCTATGACTGACTGCCTGCAGGTCATCACGGCCATAGTCGAGCAACGAAAAATAAAGCAAGACAAATCTTTGTTTCTTTCTCTTCTGTTTGCTCTCTCTCTCTCCCTCTCCCTCTCTCTCATGTGTGGCGTCTTACCTAGTTATTAAATATAATTTAAATGCGATGGAGCTGAAGCTCCGGTGACAAATTCCTTACACACCCACTTTTCTGCTTTCCTGTACCCACCTACTTTTGCACTCTATAAATTTCAACTTTAAAGACTTTCAACGTTTTTGCTAAATTATTCACCAATTCTCTTGGTAACTTTTTCCAATCCCAGACCCCTTTACCCACGAAAGAAAATCTTCCACACCCGTGCCTGAAATGATTGCCAGCTTCTGGTGATGGTCATCTTTTCCCTTCCATGCATTACTTCCAATTCTTACATCAATATACTTCCACGTCTCATCAGCGATATATGCCATGACTCTCTTCGCCCTCCCCCTGTCTTCAGATGAATTCTATTACAGCTCTTTTATCATGTCGCTTACTCATAGTGTTCTGCGGTAATTTCCAGAGACAATTCTAGCAGCCCTTTGCACTCCCTCCAACTCCTGTATTTAATACTCAAAATGTGGATCCCATACTTCACCATAATATTCAAGCAGTGGTCAGACCAAAGTTTTATAACTCAGTTCCTTTATTTTTCTCGTACATCCCCTCATCACTCTCTCCAACCAGTGAAGGATTTTGAAACCTCTTCCTGCTACCTGTTCAATGTGTGCTGCACAGTTGAGCATGTTATCATATGTTATGCCAAGATATTTACATTTCAAGTCTTCGACAAGAAATTTTTCCCCATTTTATAATCATAATCAACCTTTAATTTTTTATCTGTGTACCTAATAAGCTGCTTCTTTGCATTTATCTTCATCCTATGATTGTCAACCCAGCTACATGTCCTGTCCAGGTTCACATTCTTCTACCGTTTTGATCCTATTATATAGCATTATGGCATCTGAAAAGAATTTCTCATAGCAAAACATCAACACAATCACTTAATAGAATAATGAATAGCGATGGTCCCTATATACTACCCTGTGGCACTCCTATTTTTACTTCCAATTCTTTGATACTGCATTTCCTACCCTAATTTTTGTTTTCTTCCCTTTAAGAATTCTTCTATCAAGAAAATCACTTTCTCATAGATCCCCAATAGATTTTATTTTATATAGGTCTATCACCATTTTATGGCTCACTCTCCCAAAGGCCTTTGAAAAATCTGGTGCTACGCCATCAATTTGACCTCCGTTGTCCATTTCATCCGAAATATCTTGCATATAACCTACTGTTCAGTCTGCCAGTAAAGGCCCCTGCCAGGCAGACCTCACACACAACGCGCCTGCACGCCGGGATACATATACGACTCCAAACAGGCGCAGAGGCATCAAAACAAACCAGGAAAACAAATAGAATCATCTAGAAGCTAAGTGGGACTATTTCTTACAGAGGTCGCCGTACTACCACACAACGGAATTCCTGCGCCAGGCCGCCTATATAAGCGTAGCCGGCCGCTCCACCGCCAGTTCCAGCCTGACCGCTGAACCAGCGTCAACTACAGAAGACCACAGGAAGTTCGCGAGAAGTAGAAGCCGTCATCTCTACCCCGGATCAGGACCAGGCTGAAATTTCTCGACGGTCATTCCTGATAACTGTACCCACATTTGTTTATGGTTTACCAGTTGTTTTGTGTACTATGTAATAAACCTCAAGAAACCATTAAGTGTAGTTCACTTTCACCTACTAACTGAAATGAATAAGAATATCCTTGCCTAAAGCCATGTTGCTGTCTTGAAAACCACTTACGCTCCTCACATATATTTCTGGTGTGTTTTCATGTCAATCTCTCCATTAGTATACCTGCCACTGATATCAAACTGGTTGGCGTATAATATTATTGTATTGTTGATAGTTTGGTTAACAAATACATATTATTAATTATGTGGCTGAGCTTGCTTTTTCGGCTCTTGGTGTCTTATTTTGTCATCAGCAGTTTAAATTGCTTCGTTACAATGTTAAAAGTCTGTCCTGTTTCCTTAGCTAAATTAATTTCTTAAAATGCTAAATCCCCTTTTAGGTTACATTTGATGATGGGAAGCGATGAAAACTTGTTGATACAGCCCTTTAAGCCGGATATAATATTGGAAAGGAGCGCCGGTGGTTGTTTCTAGACTTTGGACCATAAACGCTCCCTATGACCTCTTCAAACGCCACAGGTGGTGGTACCGTCCTTGTTGGAACTGCTGGTTTAGGCGGTAAACTTAGCAACCTCATAATTTTCACATAAAATTTCCCTTAAAGTGACTGAGGTGTGTGTTTTACCAAAATAAAATTCGGACAGCCGTTCTATATCCTCAAAATATTGTAATGTCACACTTCCTAGCAAAGTATACTTCTTCGCATCTAAGACAGAGCGGCAGACGGTTAACAGCACCTACTGAATATTACGAGTCAACCAAGCAGCTCAGTGATTGTTAGATATTGAGCTTAGATAACCTATCCAAAGCTGTTTATTTACGTAGAAACCGTTTAAGGAAATCCGTTTTAATTAGATCATATAAAATTGAAACACTTTAATGTAGTTAATTAACGTTTAAATAAGTGAACTATGTTCAATTAGTGTAAAGACATTATTATTGATAACAGCATCAGAGCTTTAGTACCCAAGAATTTGGTACCCCTCCAACATTCTTCTTGTTGTTTGAGGGAAATTGACTGAAAAACCACATTAACGCGATCTTTAGGCGTTGCCGAGCCTGGTGGGTGTTCTGGACTGGCATTCGGGGAGAGCGGGTTCAAACGCCAGTCCCAACAATCCAGATTTCGGTTTCAATGGTTTCCTCAAATCACTTAAGGTCAATGTCGGGATGGTCTCTTCAAAGGCTCTACGCCGAGGAGTCGTAAAACCAGAAGAAAACCTTTCGTGTCTGCAGAAGTACTTTCATGTAAACAATACTCACAGCTTGTTTTTAGAATAGTTGCCACCTCCAAACGTCGGTCACGCAACACTGTATTAGGTACAAGGCGTCTGAACTGTTTGAAATTGAAGCAGCAATGGAGATACTGTTTGGATAAGAACTGTAATACTGGAAGAAAATGTTTGAAATAATAAGGGCAGAGGTGCGTTGAAGTATTCCGAACGCATCACAACTGCTTATTGTTCCACCCACGGAGCGTCAAGTTTCTCAAGACAGCGGTGGAAACGTGCTCGACGGTATCTCCCGTCTCTCAACTCGCCAACTAGACGGTCTGAATTAAAGCCGTACCTAGTGAACGTCTGAGTCACGTTAGTGTTTAGGATGTGGTATCGGTGTGTCCAGAGCATCGCTACAACATGACAGTGCAGATTAAAGGTTGAAAGGTGTAAGTTGGACTGTTGATAATGCTAAAGTATCTGTGACTTAGAAGAGGCTTCAGCCCTCTAAAGTGTTAAATCCTCGTGTGGATACCACGCAGTGACGCGTTTGTTAATTACGACAATGCGTACAACCTGAATATCTTATCTGCTTGGCATTGCAAGAAACTTATGTGCACACTGTGACGCCTCTGCGGCTTTATTGATTGCAATAAATGCTTTATACAGGTATTTTTCGGTAAATTTCAGGTATTACACTCGTGGCGCATTGTCGAAATTAACACCTAGGGTAAATTATTACAACAGACGTGTTCCGTGCAAGATCTATACCTCGTAAACTCGACAAGGAATTGACAGAGACGCTGTATTTAGAAGCATGAAAATGATGGGAGTGGGCTTCTGTCGCTTGGTAGGGCCAGTTTTCATTTATATCAGTGCTGAGAATAGTGAGCTCGTTTGTCGTTAGCTAATTAATCTAAGTTTGTCATTTAGAAATTGTTCGAAGTAAATGTTGATCTTTCGCCATCTTCTGTTCGCAAGTGAGGACTTTTCTACAGTCGCTCCAGGTTAGGTTTTTCTCGTCGACGAAAAGTAATGTGTCTTGATCGTTGAAGTGTGACTAGAAGAAGTTAAGGGCAGTGAAAGTACCAATTTAGTTACTCGTCGTCGTTCAGATTCCACGGAGTTGTAAAAATCTTACAAACAGTCCGCTGTTTATAAACAGTTATCCCGTAATCTGAACAAATTAGGAGCAGTTAGTAGCCCAAAAACTATTTCAGAACAAAGTGTGTTATTTCGTCATGGTGTGAAGGTTATGAATTGAAGGTTATGAATTTTTTTAATGAAAGACTCATGACAGTCATCACTGCGCAACAGGTAGATAAATTATTATTAGAAACGTTTGAATGTAAATGGAAAACCCATGATAATCACCATTGTGCAACAGATAGGTAAATGATTCAAACAAACAACAAACTTTTAGGGACAGTTATGGAAATACTTAAGAAGTTTGAAGAATTTCTTTGTAAACGTAATAGATATGTGTTTTGGTTTAGAAGAAAATAATTCTGAAATTCTGTTGTGTGGAATCTTCTGAATGAAATTATTACTATATCGGTCGTTTCAGATGAGAGAAATTACATGTACTCTATTCTCGCTTTACGCTTTCCGGATTAGGCCAGGAAAAGTGAACCCACTTCAAGAGTAACCATTACAAGTGAACCCACTTCAAAAGAACCGTTGTAAGTGAGCCATCTGCAAGAACTGATTGAAGTGATTTCTGAAGGTCTCGTATTTGAACAGAGTTGTAGTTTCACATGGTTACGTCACTGGTATTCAAAGTATAATGTCATTTCATAACATCCAATACGAGGGTGGTGTTAATAGTTATCACCTTCCATCAATTTCTATTGGCAAACCAAGATACAATGCATTAGACTAAAATCTTGTTATCATTCTATACAAATGTTTATAGGACTATTTCTACAACTACACTCTGTAAATCATACAATTATGGGTGGCATTTGGCAATGTATAAATTTGCTCATCGTTACGAGATAAAAAAAAAAATAAAAAAAAAAAATTATACTGCATCATGAGTAATCTAGGCCCAGAACTTCCTGAGAGTGGTGCCAAATAACGTGACAGCAGAAAGTTATTACTAAAACTTTAACTCTCCATTTCTTGAGTAATTAACAACTGCCATATTGGATGTTGCATGGGCGTGAACTAATAGCGTAGAGGCTGGAGCGTACCGAGGGTCGCCGGTTTGAGTCGAACCTGATGCACAGATGTTTAATTAGGTGTTGTGTGTCTTATGCTGACATCATCAAGTAGCAAATAATATGGGACGTGAAAACGATAAGTACGAGTTTAGAATAAAAAATAATTAATCTTCTCCTCGTGTCGACGTAAATGCTGTGATCGTGGTGAAGCTTTGGCCAAAAGTTGCCATTTGTTACAAAGCGACGCCGAACGATACAAATATAACGTCAGTCGTCGAAGCACCTTGTTTAGAATTAATAACTATATTTGTCTGATGGCAAAAAACGAAACGGATTACCTGATTCTCTACATGACAGAGGCTGCATCAGTAACTAATTCCTGTACCGAGAAGTTATTAAAATATTTATTACAGCCTAGCGATTTCTATTTTTGCTGTCTCCAGCTGGTGCGCATCCATTGTGTACTGATGCACAAATGTCCGTTCAATATCAGTGTGCAAATACGGCAAACAATTTGGACTGAGCCAACAAGTGGCAAACACTTGGTTCGCATATTGCGACGTGCTCGTAGTTGGCTGCGGAACTGTGCGCTTAGCTGCGACAAACAGCGACAAACAGCGACAAACTTACTTCCGGTCGCTGCCACACGGGGCAGATTGAATTAGTCGGGGCTCCCAGTTGTTATGTCAGAATGTTGTGTCTCCAGAGAGACTAACACTTTATTTGCTGTAAGGCATGTTAGCCAATATAGTCATCTCCAAGCACGTCTGTACCTTCGTGCGTGTCCCCTGCCACTCTCGCTACAATGTTAAATTTGTTTATATGTTTGATGTTCTGTGAGTATCCATTCTTTGAATATGGTAAGCCAATCTGATTTGGTACTCATCAATTCATCAAGGTATCATTACAACCCCAGCATAGTACATATACTCGTTACTATCTTATGTAACACAAAACCCAGATTACTTCAGTCTCAATGCTAACATGCGTTGCCGTAATACTAGGAATAAGTATGACATCCACAAAGATTGCAAGTTATTGTCGGTTGTACAGAGTGTATAATACCCTATGGAGCATCTTTATTCAATGTCCTAGAACAGGAATTAAAATCTCACAGCTTTAAATCCCAACTGAAAGAGTGTTTACTCGGTCAAAGAATTTTCTTTCAGGAATTTGGTAACTGAATTTTTTTTTCTTTCTGGCTTTACGCCTCGTCGAAATTCAGGTCATTAGAACCGGGAAGGGGCGAAGGAGGGCAAGGAGTATGAAAAATTTGAGCCATAGCCTTTTGAAAGAATCATCCCGGCATTACCTGTAATTATTTGAGAAAAGAAATCTCGATGAGCAAACAGGGATTCGAAACAGCGTCCTCCAGAATGTGAGGCCAGAGCTTTACCGCTTACCCACTACAATATATTGAAAAATTCGGAGAAAAAATATGAGTTTGGGTAAGAAAGGGAAAACTGTAAATTTACTTTCGATCAATAATATGGTGAATAAAACTTGCGTAATTGTGCACTAATTAATAGAAAGCTTCAGTAAAATATAGTAAACTAGCATACGGTATTATTTATTTATTGATAATATTGTAAATATATTGGGGGACCACTGGCAAAAGAAAAAAGCATGGATGATATCTGGCAATGTTACTGAGAATATCTAATAACTGTTACTAATTTCTACAATAAGGCGGAACAATTCTGGCTCCACTGTATATACACAATCTCGCCTTGAATACCGAGTGGGAAGATGCGAAAAGTAATTCGATCTACCTTTATGTAGCTGATGTCTTTCAATAGTACCCTATGAACATAAATTAGTGACATGGTTACGTTCGGTAGCGCTTGAGATTTTTTGCTATTATTTACTATACTCTGCCACATAGAAAAAGTAAATAAAGCATTCGAAATTAACACAGAGTGTTTTTCTCACCACCAACCATATGGTTCATCGATTATTTACTTTTCCATTTTTGATTACTAAAACAATATTTATGGTACGAATTAATATTAAAATGAAGTTGACTTTTACTGCAGGATTTTCCGATATAATAGAGTACCAATTCATTTTGACGACACAATTTACATCAACGTGAGTTAAAGGTTGAGCTAAGATAATCTAAACACTACTGCTGTAGGTATAAACGAAATTCTTGTGAAAACCTAGGATCACAGTTGGCATTACCATTCCCTTCTTCTAACTTCTTCCATTGTCGTTCTGTTTCTCTTCAGGTTTAGTACACCCAGAAGACTCGTAGGTATGAAATAGCGACAACTGAACTTAAAATCTTATAGCTGAAATCTGCAACGTTAGAAAATAATTAGCAAATTATGCTGTATAAATCCATATGGAAGGTGTTATTACTTTAGGAGTAGTGGAATTACTATGAATGATATGAAAATTAGCCTGGTGGATGAAGATTCGAAATACGTATACAGGAACAAATTCTACTTACGCAGAAAGGTTCAAGAAGATCCTATAGACTTGTTAAATCCATTAAGAGGTAGAATGGATAATATTCTAATGTAATAGACACTGAACATCTAATAGAGATTATGATGTATCCGTGATGCAGTACCATCTGTCGTACCTAGTTCTTGCTGTGTGAGTATTAGTTATCCGTGAATATTACTTCCAAACACTAATGCTGGTGACAATAGTTACATACACAGTTTGCTTTCTAATATAATAGTACAGTAAAATGACGCTTCATCTGCTAAATATTACGTACTGGTAAATGGAGTTTCAAACATCACGAAAATGATAACAGTTAAAAACAATATAAACACAAAGGAAACGTTTCGTTTATGGTCTAATAAAACTTTATTCAACAATATGAAACAATGTTTCATAAAGAATTGTAATAGCTAGGGGCTCTATATTTCGGTCTTTTCTTTCAATGGAGCTCATTGTCAAAAGTTAATTAGTTACTCTTTCTTTATGCATTTTCGTTTAAGAATGAATTTTAATTAAGGTTTTCCGCGGAATTGTGTTGATAATTTTTTTTACGTTTATTTAATAAGGTCCAAAAAAGAAAAATATCTCCCTTTGTTTCATTCATAATCTAATAATTCCCATTGCCAACGCTTATGAATGAAAACCAACTCGTAACTCGACTTTGCACATGTCACCCATTTGAGATTCAATCTGTCCGCCTTTCTAGTTTGTGGTTGTTTCAGGCCCATCAATTCCTGAATTCAATCAGTCTGTTTGCTCTCGCGTTCCTCAAGTCTGACAGCTGACACCGCGTTTCGGATAGCTGTTATTTTGCTTGCTTTTCAGACTTTG
The DNA here is from genome assembly GCA_031002005.1 of Vandiemenella viatica. Taxonomy (NCBI): domain Eukaryota; kingdom Metazoa; phylum Arthropoda; class Insecta; order Orthoptera; family Morabidae; genus Vandiemenella; species Vandiemenella viatica. The sequence goes on from CM061920.1 coordinate 212,347,399, forward strand.
TAATGCAAGTGTAGTACTCTTCGCTCCTCAAGCTCTTTTTCAATGCTAGTTTTGGAGTTTCAATTCCTTTATTTCATTTAATTATGGTCCAAGTTTAAATAAGTATATTTAATTTTTAGTTCTTCATATTTTTTATTGAGGAAACTAAATGGATGTATTAATTACTCATAACAACAGGGGTCATATAACATTCTAAGAAGACACGAAAACTGTGTTCGTTGGAGAGACAGATATTGCTAGCGTCTAGCAACTATTATTATAGTGTTTATTGTCTGTGCTAATGATGATACTGAAATTACAACTTTAGACTAGACGTTACTCAAGTTTTTCATGAACCTATTGTATGAAGATTATGAAATCTACTTTTTCTAATGAGGATCGCTATATGGTGCAGGATAATTCTTGAAACTTATTCCACTTTTATAACATCACTACGGAAATGGATCAGAATGCAACGAAATTGTCTCTTCTCAACTTAAAATAACATCATTCTTACAAATACATGTTTGTGCTTTCGTGACTGGAACAAATTGGGAAATACAAGCAACGAATATAGCAACTGTGATATTTCAGTAGTTTATATCGTAATTATAAAGACATTAAGTACATCAATTAAAGCTAAGAAGTTGAAAAATGGGAATGCCATGACTTTTATTACTCGTGCCTCACGCTAAATTGAGATATCAGACTGCTGTAAATGTGTTGATAGTTGTTTATTATTATAATATTTCATTATGATATGCAGTTTCTTCGGAATAATATTCTTGATTCACGAACTGTTTCATCATTATGCGTAGCAGGTGTTACTCTGATCGAGGGTGGAAAAGTCAAACCAGTAACTAATCACATTCTGCTCTTCCAAAGTACCAGTCTGCTCTGGGGAGAAGTTAGACCTTTTATTCTTTTAGCCTACTGCCATAAACCTTAACTTACGCGGTTCCGGCATGTTTCTGTCAAGGCCTTAGCTGAAACGGGTCAGGATAGAGTATTAAAAATTATGTGTCAGTTGTGACGTTTAGGTCGAAATAATGGAGATCTATTTTTCAATTTTTTAAGTGGCTCACATTCATGGTGAGTACACTCCAAATAATTTTCTGTGTACTCTTTCACCACTGTGATTGATGTAAGCACGACTGGATGCTTGAATAAAACCGGTAGTTCGATTTTCGCATTCATATTACCAGCAGTGGCAAGTGTAAGGATTTTCCTCGACACCACTAAATATCATAGCGTATTCTTGCATCAGATTACATTCTTTTCTATTTATATTTTGCTTCGGTACTTTTAGCTATGATAATGCACCTCTTATTAAGTTCGTGCTCAAGTGACCTCCCAGTCTACTGCGGCCCTTAATATTACAAGCAGCGTTTCGAAATTGTTTCCGAATGTCTTAATCCTCCGGCTTTTTTATGTGATGTTTATGAGTAACGTATTTTTATGTCCAAGATTTACCAACCATTCTCATGGTAACTAAATTGCAGAATAGATGTTTTCTTAAAGAATTTTCCTAAACTTCGTCTGGAGTGTCCCAGTTTTAAGTTGCTTGGGGATTGTCTTTAACCCTCTGTTGTTTGTTACACCTCTAACAAACTACTTTGTCAGTTTAAAACACAGCTTTAGCTATCATCGACGGTTTAGTAGGCTTTATTGACAGAGCTGCTAAAAAAATCGCAGAAGAAGAATTGAGGGTTTTATTGTCCATCCACATCCGGCAGGGGATGGAATCCTTGACTAATCTTCGACTACCGAATACCAAGGTAAAATAACACTTTTACCACGACAAAGATGTAGTGTTTACCTGGAAAACGTAAATGAATGGGATCCATTTTTTTCTTCTCCTTCTCTTCGATTTCGGCCTTCTAAGCGCCACGAAAAGTAATCCCCTGAATTCCTTTCGATGCTTCTTTTCTTGACTTCCAATAGTTACCCATCCTTTCACATTTCTGTTTCCTCCTTTCTTCAGTCTATACATTATTATAGTTCCTCTTCTCTTTCTCCTGGATACCCTTGAAATGTTGGATCAATCTACTGAATGTTGCGCTATCTCGTATTATATCTTCTGTTATTCCGATCTCTATCACATATTTCTTTACTCCATGGATCTACTGGTTGTCCTTCTTACTCTTGTAAACATGTTTGAAAATACTTTTTGTAATTATGCTGTTATCAATTCTCATTATTTAACCAAAACACTGATTCTCCTCGTTCTGATTGTGTGTGAAATCCTTTAAATTTCTTCTTTGTATATATATCTTTATTCCTCCGGTACCTATTCCAATTTTAAGTGGTCCCAAAATTTTTCTAAAGATTTTCCTTCCCCTTTTCTCTATCTCTTCTGTTTCACCAATTGTCATAGACAATAAACAATCTGAGGCGTAGAGACCTTCTGATCTGATTACTGTGTTATAGTGTTTAATTTTAGTTTTCCTTGAGAGATTCTTCTTATTGTATGAATATTTAGTCAGCTGGTATGCTAGTTCCAATTTTCTTGATATTTACCTATTTGCTTCCTTATCATTAATCTGTATTACTTCACCCAGATATTTAAACTAATTTACCTTGTTAATTTTTTTATACTCTGTGTTTAGTAGCGCGGGCGAATCCCTAATATTGATCATGAATTTATTCTTCTGAAAAGATATCTGAAGTCCGACTTTCACTGATGTTTCTTCCAGAAGGTTGATTTGTTCGAGTGCGGTTTCATTATAGAGGTCCTTTCATAGAAGCACGACAGAGTTGTGATGTGGGATACATAACTAAGACCCTATAAAAACATCAACAGTAAGTTATTGTTAGTTGTAGCGCAATAATCTTTCTATTCCATAGACGTAATGCTTTCGGTTAGTAATAAAATTGGGAACACTTCATGTATTTTAACGGATGTTGTGGGTTTTTGTAGCACATTGTCTCACTGTGATAGTACTGCACTGATCAAAGGATTCCAAGTGTAATAAAAAGTGACTGTACCTGGCAGTTACAATAGATTATTCTCAAAGCAACAGGTGATTAAAATTCAGATAATCTTCTTAGGATTCACTTCACAACTTCTGGTTTTCGCAGAGATTTAACCGTCTGCAGCAAGATTTTTTCCTAGTTAATTAAATCACAGATTACCAAGCAAGAGGTTTGGTAGGTGAGTGGTTAAGGCGCTTGCTCTCAGAAATTCACTGTCCCGGCCCGGGGCTTAAATCCCGTGGGGTGCAGGAATTTTTAAAATTTGTGTTTAATCACATGCCCTATGCCAGTTCGTTCCATGATTCGGACTCCACGCTAAGCTGTAGGGCCCACAGGAAAGGAACTGACCATCCTACCTCTGACACAATGGCTTAGCATGCCTCTTTGGAGAGGATCCAACCACCCTTCGGGTTGTAGACTAAGTAAATTTTATTTACAAAATACAATGGTGGTAGAAAATACTATTGCTGTCGTTTATTTGAACACTATACCAACATGTCCCCACATTCATCAATTGCTTATCGATAAAATGTACCATTATTTCATCTTTCCATTTATAAATATGTTGCAGCCATTTTTCTAAAAAGTAGTTGCTAACTTGAACTAGGACGCTGTTAATTATTGGATGAACAGCTAACAGTTTTAAATGTACGTAAAATCCATTTATAGACTTTATACGAACATCATCGGATTCATTTCCTATAAGGATCGTCATTCTATCCTGTGATTAGGTGTTGTGTTTTCACTCATATTCATAAGAGCACAAAATAAATCCTTCTGAAACTGGCTGTGTAGCCCAATTGATGCAAAGTTTTTCTTAATTTCTTATTTTAATAACCGTCAGAAACATTATTTTGACAAATATCAATCTAAATGATGAAAAAATAATACACAATTAATTATTTCAATTGATATAACTTTCTATAATACTTATATTTGGCAATACAAAAGCAGATGAAAAGTCTGCTTGCAGTTTCCTGTATTATTCAGAAGATTTTCCAGTGTCTATAATTCACCCTTCAACTCCAGTTTTGAGCTATTTCAAGCTGTGGCAATATTTTTCAGATTATACAACCTTATACACTCATTTTTACATTTCAACTTTTCTGTATTGAAATATGTTGCAAACGATGGTAACATCTTATGACGGTAGTCCTCTAGAAGACCGTTTACAATCATCAACTTTACTTTCTTCCCGTTGTAGCATACAAATTGGTAATCCAAATCGAGTGTCTCTACAAATACTAGAATCTAGCTATAACTTTAATCTCTTCCTCTGGTTTCTTCTAGCAGGTAGAGTACTTTTTGCGTCCTCTATTTCATTTTAGACAACCTCGAATGTTGGATCTTCCGTTATACGTTTATTCGTCATACCCCCTTTTAGCTGTTCAAATCTAAGGATTCTAAACTTTTTTCTAGGTATTAATCACAACGACGTTTTCTTGAAAACACATTTATTTAACAGCCGTTCATACCTCGTACTTCACTCAACATATCTTTATAAACAACTGAACAACTTTTCTTAGTCGCACTCGTTACAGTCTTTCGCTTAACAGCTTAAAGTTCCAAGTTCATCATTTTTCGGCTCATCTTCGCCTCTTCCTTATATAGCTGTTCTGCTTTAGGATTACTCCTTACTATCGGGTCCCCCGCGGCCAGTTTTATTCCTTGTCTGTAGGGAAACCTTTACATTAATGACAATAATAATTCATAGTTAAATGCCTTTCTTATTCACGAACATACTTTCTACTTAGCGCGATAAACTCGTACGTCTGTTACAATCTTCATACAAAGCACAAAAGTGGTAGGGATATGGCATGTTGCAACAACACTCCTTGCCTTTACTGCTTTGGGTACCATTCTGCAACATCATCTGTGCTAACGGAAGAAACACAATATTAAATATATTTTAGCGAATGATGTAACCTTTATGCTAGTGACATTTTAGGTATTCTTTTATATTTTTGATGTGAAATTTCTACTTCTAGGAAAAAAATGTGGTATCATCCCACCATTTGTCTTAACTGTTAACAATAAAAGGAATAAAAATCTGCGCTAAGATAGCCCTGATGACCAGTATGCCTTTGACGACGAGGCTGAATTTTGATCGATTGGATACCTCGAAGTGGAGTATGGTGGTGGTGATAGTGGTTGCACACTCTCTCTCTCTCTCTCTGACAGAGAAAGTCACGAGAGAGGAAGAGGTTGCAGAGGAGAGACGGAGATTTTATTTGTGAACGCATGCTGTGATACAGTAAAGTAATGTTTGAACAATTATCAAAATACGGGAACGCAGTCCCTTTCTTTGCCGAACGCTTGACTGAGCTCGCTGCGAGCTGATCGAATGCTCCGGAGATTGGGACGATTTCGTAGAATTGATGGAACTGAAAGAGCTCACGAAATGTTCGCCGGCGGAAACTGCATTTTAAAGTTCGGAAATCATCCCTTTCAATTTATTTTGGCTCAGGAAACGGGTTTCATGTTTGGAAATTGATCTTCAGTTAATAGCTGCAAAAAGATATTCTCATTTGAATGACGTTATAAAGAAGGCAAAATATATTTGACAATGATAAAGCGTGAAACTAGTGATGTATCTTTGATCTTTAGATTTGGGAGGATTATTGTGTTTGCGTGATACACACTATAGGCAGTATAGATTTTGGCACACGAGGGTTGTGTAGTAATTTTGAAAAGAAAATTGAAAAAGAACTTTAAGCATTTTAGGCTTTAGAGATGTGTGGCTCATTCTTATACACTAGGCTAGGTGTGTAATTTTTCTAGCTTTCGCCGATAGTGTCTCTTCAGTTCGGTCTGTGAGATTATTAAAAAGATGATTTTTTTACTCTTATCTCGTTTAGTAACAGGGATCGGATTTATTAAAACGCATTGAGAAATGAAATGCCTGTTGAAAGAATATCTGGCGCTCGAAACAAGTTATCTGAGAAGCAGGTTATGTAAATTTTTTCTGGTCAAAAGTCCAGCGCTCACTAAGGCATAATGTCTTTCCCTAAAGTCACTATACGTGTTCATAACCTCAAAAACATACAAAAAATGTATTCTCTCTATATACTAAAAAAACATTGAAGCTAAATTTCATGAAAACTTTTGACTTAACGTGTTTACGGATTTGCTGTGATTAACGTGGCAAATTAAGGGCAGTTATTAAACCTCAACTTAAAATATTTTTATACAGTGAAAATACATACACCTGCATCATTTTGGGAAGTTATTCCTTATGTCATGAAATAGGAATGTAGTGAAAACATCGGATGACCTTATACAATGGCTTAAACAATTTTCTGGCCCAAGTATTGTTCGGTAGCCATTAATATCTGAGACACCGCTGAAATCTGTATATTTTTCGTTCTGTAACTACAGTGCGTAGCTCAATGGTTAAGGCGCTTGCTTTCAAAAGTTCCCTGCTCCGGTCCCGCTGGAAATTTTAAGAGCTGTGTTTGATCATATGAGCTATGCCAGGTCGTTCCGTGGCTCGGATTCCACGTTAAACTGTAGGACCCAGAGGAAAGGAATTGGCCCTCCTACCTCTGACCCAATGGCTTAGTAAGGCTCCTTCGAGTTGTGGATTTAGCTAGTTTCTTTTTAGCTACAATGTATAACAATTATATATTTGTTTCGTTTTATAATTCTATGCGATGGGTTGTCGGCAGCACTTCGGTAAAAGTGAGTTCTTCTTCCGTGTCTACGAATATTATTCCTTCTACGATTCTGTCGATTCTCCGGTTCTTGTAATCTGGAAATAACAAAACAATTATGGTCTTGATAATGTTTATAAATACAATTTGTCTCCTGGCAATGCCAATGGCAAAAATTTGAAAAATCCTGCATCAGTCTATTAAATATTCCAGTATTATCACGTGACATTTGCCGTACATTTCTTTGCGCATTTAGTGATGGTCTGTAGAGAGACGTCATCACTCGTGATTGTATCCCCGCTATGATAAGTAAGAAAAACCTTTTGCCGCTTCCAGATCTGTCTTTCAAATTCAAGCAAGGTTAGAAGTATGTTCACCAGCCAGTTAGGTGGGCTGCAAACATACATTTATTTGTCGTCTTGGTTTCCCAGGTGGAGATAACAAGGTAACACTGACAAAGATCGCTTAAGTCTACCCAATCACTCGGTAATTTGATTCCAGTTGATCACTTTACGCCTCTTTGACGTCTAGATCATAAAGGTGGAAAATGACTAGGGGCAAGGAACTTGAAGGATTTCGGCAATGGCCTTTTGAAAGAACCATTCAGTCATTCACCTGGAGTGATTTGGATCACTATGGAAACCTAAATCTGGAATGCCAGACGGGGATTCAAACCTTCGTTCTCCCGAATGCGAGGCCAGAGCGTTACCACTCGGTACCCTGCGTCTGCTGCCGCTATGATTAATGACCTCTGGTAGTCAGTTCTCAAAGAGCACCATCAAAAGTTAACTCAAATCCCTGGCACAACACTGAGACTTGTGTTTATGAAACATGGCCGCTAGGCTCTTGGTCGCATTGCCGGTGTCACGCAGCGCCTTCTACTGGTAGTACCTCGACTCCATGATACATCGCGCGAGTCGCATATTGCTATAAAATTTGATTCTGTCTCACAAGAGGAGATATTATGTTCCGGCGAAATATCACTAGTGGATGATCTTATTTTTTTAATTGAGTACAAATGTTGCCGCTTTTCGAATTCTCCACCTTCTGAGCCATTCAATTAGCATGGATAATTAGCTGCCAAAAATTACCAGTACAGCTCTCGAAAATTACGTCGATTATTATCTTTTTCACACTAACTGGGAAGGACCATCCCTTCATTAACACACCTAAGTTGTCAGTTCGGATTGTTTTAATTACAATGCCAGTAATAATTTCTGTTAGCCCAAAAACAGATAGGAGTGGTCAATGCTACCGAAATGAAATCCTCTGTTCCTAGAAGCAATCACACAATTTATTCACCACTTTTGATTGTAATCGACATTAAAACACTTATACTGCACTTTTCAACAATCTCCAAATACAAAGTACATTTAGTTTACTGCCTCCTTAAAGCAGTTTTTATACGCGCCCGTAAATCTTAACAATAGGGCGCCGAACTGTGTGTATATTGTCTCTGCTGTGTGCTGTTAGCTCACTCAGCGGTTGCTGGCGAGACCCAAAGATTCTTACTATGCTAGCTAACGATATTCAACTTACACTACCCAAAGACTAATACACACTACCGCTCGTGGAACCATACGAAAATTTACAAATATTGATCGAATCATCCATAACACCTGTAATTGATCAAAGAAAAATAATTTACTACTACTACTATTACTGCTGCTGCTGCTGCTACTACTACTACTAATAACAAAAATATTAAACGACTGGACGGTTGTGAGAAAGTCACAACCGGCAAAAGTTATTTCATCCTATTTTGTATTCCTTACTTACAGGATCTTGAACAAAATTATAACATCTTTTTCGATCTAACTTCCGACTTCATTTAGTACACAGAGCGCAATAAAAGCACACTGTCTGTTGTCTACTTTAAAGATGTGAAACATTATTGAAGTCATGTTCCTTTGAATGCACACTGGAACCGATATTCCAAGGCGGATGAAAAAATATAAACGCATCAGAGGAGAAGAAAAACCACTGATTTTTAGCCCACATGTTTCCAAGGACAATAGTAGATTGTAATTTGTTTCAAAACTTAGCGTGCTGTACTGAAAAACAGTTATCACTAAAAGATCTTTCTCCAGAATCCTCCTCCAGTACAGTGTTTCCTGAAGTGGTACTGAATGACACCCTGTGACGTCACGCCATATTCGGGCCCCTCTGCAGGCGCTGTCACGATAATTCGATACCAAGTCAAATACAAACCAGAGACTGTATTGCGGACACAGGGGACTTTTTTTCCTTTGGGCTATACGCCTTGTCTTTTATTTTTTATTTTTTTTTACTTATGACTTTACGCCTTATCGACGACGTGGTCATGAGGAGCAGGAGAGAAGTGGGGACAAGGAACAGGAAGAAATTTGGCAACAAAATTTTGAAGAAGTCATCCCGGTATTTGTTTGGAGTGATTTCGGGAAAGCAGTGAAAACCGAAGTATGGAGCTACAGTTATAATTGCGAAACAGTGGGCAGCCCAGTGAAGCATAGCACACCTCAAACACAGTAGAAGAATCACAGTGAATATCCTCATGGCGTGTCACTAGGCTCCCGCTTACGTCTGGGGTTCTCTATGATTTGTGTTACACTATCATGCCTGATTTAATACTACACAAAACTTGAAACGCTTTTTTTCTATTTTTAAAGGAAGGGGAGTTTCCATAAGTCGTAGAGCATAACACTAGGAGACAAACATGCTGGATATCTTTCTAATAAAGCCGGATGATAACAATATGTGGTGTCAAGTAATTGAAGGAATAAGTAATCACGAAGCAGTTATAATGGATATTAGAGGATTCAGTAAACCAGTAGCCAAAACTGAAGGAAGAAATAGTTACTGTATAGTTATAAAAAGTCACAGATTTTGAACTTGAAGAGATTTTTCAGAGAAAGTTTCAGCAAATGGAATTGTGACACAAGTACAGTAGAGCCAAGGTAGGAACATTTCAAAAAGATAATAAGAAAGAGAGAGGAAATATTTATTCCAAAACAAAAAGTAAAAAGAAGTATAGAACCTGCGTACCACAATAGGGAGGTGAAGAGATTAAAGAAGTTAGTAAGAAGCGAACACACCTAAACAGAGTTAAGAGATAGCAAGGTAGGAGGGAATATTTGAAACAACTAAATAAGAAATTAATAACAGCAAAGAAGATGGTTAAAGATGGGTATATGGAGAGTATTATCGGTGCAGGACTACCACTGACTGACTGATGCATCTAGAAATTTCTAGGTCTATGCTAGGAAACTAAGGGGAAGGGAGGTTGTTGAGACAGTTATAGTTAAGGATGGGGATGAAGTTACTGAGGATTTGAAAAAGGCGGAGATTTTAAGTAGATGGTTTAGTGAGACCATTAGGCACAACGAATCAGAAATGGGAGGGTCTAAATCACAGAACGAGCGTAACAACACAATTAGAAATGAGCAGACCAAAAAATTGAAATTCATCCTGAGGATATCCAGGATGTGACATTGTACCTTATCTTGAAATATAATTTAAATTGAGTCTGGATACTTGCTACTTTCAAGAAGACTGGCAAAGTGCGATAGTAGTAACGGTACATTAATTATGAAGGAGAAATAGAGTCGAAAAATTATAGACCCATCAGTTTGACATCAGTGGTAGGTAAATTAATAGAGAGATTAATCTGCAACAGCAACAGAAATATGTGTGAGGAGCGAAAGTGGTTTTAATATTGGCAACTTCGCTTTAGGCAGGGATATTCTAGCGAATCTCAGTTAGTGAGATATATGCAAGATATTTCGGATGAAATGGACAAGGGAAGCCAAATTGATAGTGTTGGACTAGACCTTTCAAAGACCTTTGACAGGGGCCGTTGTTATTCATTATTGTGATTAATGATTGTATTGATGGTTTGCTATAAGAAGAAAGGTTTTCCAGATGCCATAATGTATTTAAAAAAAAAAGGATTAAAACGGTAAAGGACTGTGAACAGCTGCAGGGTGATCTGGACAGGATATATAGCTGAGTTGGTAAACATGGGATGAAGAAAAATGCAAAGAAGACTCAGCTTATTAGATACACAGATAAAAAACTAAAGATTGATTATGATTATAAGGTGGGGAAATAATTGCTTGTTGAAGACTTGAAATGTAAATATCTTGGCGTTACATTTGATAACAAGCTTAACTACGCAGGACATATTGGACAGGCAGTACGAAAAGGTTTCAAAATCCTTCACTTGTTGGAGAGAGTGTTGAGGGGAAGCACGAGAGAAGTAAAGGAATTGGGTTACAAAACTTTGGTAAGACCATTGCTTGGATATTATGGTGTAGTATGGGATCCACATTTTGGGTATTAAATACAAGTGTTGGAGGGAGTGCAAATAAGGGCTGCTAGATTTGTCTCTGGAAATTACCGCAGAACACTATCAGTAACTGATATGAGAAAAGAGCTAAATGGGATTCCTTGGAAGACAGGAGGAGAGTGAACAGAGTGTGTGGGGTGTACAAGGCGTATATTGGCGACGAGGCGTGGAAATATATTGGTGTAAGAATTAAGAGTAAAGCATGGAAGAGAAAAGTTGACCATGACCACAAGCTGGCTCTCGATTTCGGGCCAAGGGTGTGGAAAGATTTTCTTTCGTAGGTAAGCGGGTCAGGAATTGCAATATGTTACCTAGATAATTGAATTGTTTGCCAAAAACATTGAAAAAATTCAGAGTTGAAATTTGAAGAGGGCAGAAGTAGGTGGATACAGAAAAAGGGGAAATACGTATGGGTGTGTTGGAAAATTGCCAGTGTGGCGTGCGCTCCATACCAATTAAATTAAAACATATTTATAAACATTTTTAGTTGTGTTAACATAAATATGGTACCTGTGTTAAGTTTAATATATTCGTCTAATATTTCATTGTTGAACGAGCCATAGCCACTAACCGGGAGATAGACGTTCAGTAAGTAGTAACGTCCGGGCCACGTGAATTATAGCGACTTCCCGCATCTTTACCTGCTGTCATAGTGTTCGTATTACTGTATGTGGCGATGCCTGTGATAGTATGTACGTTTAGTGTACAGTATTGTTTGTACTGTGAATGAGAGGTGAAAGAGAATAAAGGGTAAAGCGTCGTACCGGTCCAAACATGTCTACTCAACCAAAAAATGTCTGTCAAGTTTTATGTCTCCATCAACAGTATCGTATACTCTCACCTTCACTGTTGAGAGGTTTTGAATTTAATTCAGAACTTTGATACACGGTTTGGTGATTAGGAACCAGTATACGATGTTTTTTGAGAGAAGACCGCGCTCAGGATCTGTAACAAAGCAGTAACCTAGCAGCTAACGTTTGAAATAAGAATCAATGTAATCTAACAGATAAATTACTCTGGTACTAGCAAGGCGCCATATAATACCTGAATTTATCTGACATTAAAATTTCCTATAGAAAATTTTATTATTAAAAAATATATATATATTTTTTTTTGATTCTTTGTAAATCCTCTAAGCCATTCCACGGTCTGTTTGTTGCAGCACCATGATGGCCGGCCAAGTAACTATGATGAATCTTCCTTTTTAGGCATAAAATTTTGTTACGAAGTTTCAGGGACGCATAAATTCGGGTACTTTAAGGCAGCTTTCAAGCACGATTTATCTGCAAGTTTACTTTGATTGTTACATCAAAAAAACTTCCATATAGTCTCCCGTGTATAGTAAATCATATTTCAGCCATCGGTCCCCGTTACGCCAGATACTAGTTTTTAACTTTGAGGCCGGCCTCGGTAGCGTAGGGGATAGAGTACTGCCCCGTGTGCCGAAGGTCGTTGGTTCGAGTCCGGCCGAGGGCATGGGTGTTTAAATGTTATGTGTGTAAATGTCGTGTCCTTCCTGTGGTATCCATACTTAGAAGTTACAATCAATACTGGAAAAACTTAATTCACTGGAAGATATATGATATTCAAATTGCGCTGGCTGTATGGCCTTAGTTACCGAATGCCACCAAAAAAAATAAAAAAAAAAAATGACTTGCCGATAGCGCTTTGGCATCACTTTCGGCAGAACTCGGTTTCGAATCCACGCCCGACCATTCAGATTTCGGTTTTACATGGTTTTCGAAAATCACTTCACACTAATGCTTGGTTGGTTCCTTTAAAATACCATTGTCATATTCCTTCCGGCTCCTTGCTACAAGTTTTTTCGTCTGTAATGACCTCGACGTCGACGAGACGTAAAGTCATAAAAAATTCAGTAGTTGGAGGCCGTCCTCTCTCAGAGAATATTATCGTATCCTTATCTCTCGCTGTCTTGGTTAAATAAAGAGACTCAATCTAACAGCAAAAGATCTCGTAACTTGCAGACGCGATATTTCTAGTTAGACTCAGGAGACTGGATTTTATTTAGTTTCATTTTGATTGATGTCGGAAACAGAAATATGATGTAACCAACTGGTTATCTGCTCTGAAACAAGACACTGACACTTTTTCTTCATTTGGTATGCTGGCAGAAAGCAGAGGTACCTTTTTCCAGCCAGTCTACAATAACCGTGGCGCCGCAATTCAGCAATGAATTCGCATGTAACTCTTGCGGTTGTGGTTAACTTTAAATGCGGCCGGTACATGAAGAAAAACTTCACTAAAGCACAAGAAACTATACCAATAACTAGATTTAGACAGTCGGTATCTCGAGAACTAAGCGAGATAGCAAAAAATTTTATCTTCAGCTTCGATTTGTCTGGTAGACAAATACATCATCACATTGCGGCGCCATGGTGCCTTACTCATCGTCAAAATAATGTGCTGCAACTTACCTTAACTCTTCAGCAGAGGGTATTCAGGTACTTTGGTGGAAGTCACTCGTCTTACAACACATGATTCCAGCTGCTCCAGGCGACATCTCGTGCCCCACAATGGCGTTCGTCCCCGCCGCCAGGGCTATTTTCATCTGCTCCCGTGCGCTGCGACTGACATCCTTATAAAGTCCCGTGACAATGGACGATGATAAATCCATGGAAACGTTAATGGATCTATGGAAACCGGCCTGTGTTGTACAGTAGCAATCAACTTACCTTACAATTACAGAAAATAATATTATCTAAACGAGCAAACATCATCAATACACGATTTTTTTGTTATGTTTTTCGAAGATGACGTAGCCAACATCGTCCGTATCGAAAACTTATTATTCAATGTAAGAAATAACAATATATTTTACGGAATTATTAGTGATGATATGGTTATGGAAATAAATTTCTTTTATTCGTATATCACTGCAAAAATGTACGATGTCCTAAATTCTTTCCATTCTACTCTTCCATATTGGTATTCCGAATATCATGGTGAATATGACATGTGCTATACTAGTATAGAGTTAAGTTTTAGCTACCTCAATTATATGGGAAATCTTAAGACACACCAATGTGATCCTACTCTATAATATTCTTCATGTCACTGAATTTGCTTTTTGACGTTTATTTCAGCATGATATACATTGTAGTAAAATTGATTTTTTTTTAACCTACAGGAAGACATAAAAAATCGACTCCAGAGCAAAAGTACGTCTCTGAATATAAGTCCTTTATAGAACCACCAAATTTTTCCATTAGAGAGAAGACCGAAAAAAAAAACCACATACAAATCAGTATTTCAGTATAGTCTTATATTTCTCAATTTTAAAACTCCTTTTCCTTCACATAAGTCTACTGTAATGGATTGCGTGCCTCATTTGTTTCGTCACGATTAATTAGTTAGAAATTTAGTTTATCAGACATAGACATGGTTATACATGGATTTATCTTTTCCCATAACTTCTAATTCTTTTTTAGCTGCTGCTTTATGGATCATCGACAAGAAGTTAATCGAGATAGGGAAAGGATTGCAGTCAACAGATGGAATTTAGGCGATGGTCTAAATCGGGAGGAATCGTTCATGTAGGGTGATTAAAAATTCAGGAAACAATGAAATATTAACGTCCATACCGGGAATCGAACCCATCCTGTCTATAGTGTCAGATTCTAATTTTATCATTCACCTAACAGAATTCTTTTTTTTTTAGAAGTTTCAGTTGAAGGCGATATACATATTGGAAAAGTGTCCAATGAAAAATTGCTAGTGGCTTATATTTTATATGTTCCAAGATTATAATAGGATAACAGTTACTATTTGTCTGCACTAATTCTAATTGAAGTTCTGGTTTCATTTAATGTAATTTCAATTACATCAGACATGATACTATTTACGATATTACGACTTTCTGATTAATTTGTTCTTTTATTCCTTTCTCTTATACGGATACACAAATCCTGGTGAGCTAACTGCGATTTTATCGGTTCATTTCTACGTTTCATCGATCTTCAAATAGTAACGTATCTCATGTCTGGAGAATTTCTGGAAAACTGTAGGATTTTGTTCCATGCAAGTAAGAAAGCGCTTCTGATAAACCTCCGCTGAAATTAAATTTAGACTTGATTATTTGTGGTCGTTGGTAGTTTTGCGCTAGAATTCGTACGCAGTGTAAATGTCTAAAGGAGACACGAAACGATAAACCAGTTGGTTTCGTACATATTCTGGCCAGAAAGAAAGCTGTAGATTTTAATGATTTTAAAAAAAGAATGGTTACAAACCGAGATCTAAAGTTAGAATACTAATAATTCTAATATTTTGTCGGCTCACAAATTTCTATTTCTTTTGGTATCTCCCTTAAGTAGGAAACAATAGACTCTACATTTCACAGCACACTTTGAACAGACGCATTATTACCTGGATAGCATAACAACTCTAATGTAATTTTAGATGTTGATACAAGAGCTGTGAGATGTATAATATTTCGCGGTATTCGACGCTAATCTGGCCTCCTCGTGGCACGCGGGTGCTTCTCGAGGGGCTCCCGTTACGAGCGCTAGTGACGTGAGTGGCGTGCAGGCAGCGGGATACCAGCTCGCCAGGGGCAACCGTAGCAACCCGTTAATTAGCGTTTTAGTTAAAGTAGGATGTGGCGCCCAGTGCGGTTAAACAATACCTACAATGTTCACGTAACGGGATTATCGGACAGAGAATAGCAGACAGTAACAGGCTGCTGACAGAGCATTGTGTTTCGCTCCGACACGACTCTGAATGGGCGATGGAAAGTCGGTCTGCCTAAAGAAAAAGCCGCCTCCTATGGTCAAGATTATCAGAAAGTAACACAGGAGGAGAGTGAAAGTCATCTGACATAACCTTTTGCAATAATTTTATACTCACATCCGCAGATAGAATTTTATATTCGAAGTTCATAATGTAAAGCTGTGTACCTTCGGTGTTTTCATAAGCCACAAGCGTTCTTAAGCAGAATAATAGCATCAGAGCAGTTTCTACAATACCCGTACGGCACCAAGTTACATCAAAGTCCGGTTTCTTATTTGACATTGTGGGAAATGTATGCGAATCAGAATCAGACAACAAGGAAATAGGCAGCTCATTGAAAATTTCAAACTCAAACTAATCGGTGATCGATAACACTGGAGCCTGGATGGACGAGGTTCAAATCCCCGTATAGCCCTACAGATTACTCCTGTCTTCTAAAGGTAATGGCCGAATTTCTTCCCGTTTCTTATACCCAATTCTCTCCCAGCTCTAATGGACCTCGACGTCGACTAGACGTAAAGCTCTGATCTGCTATATAATTTCGTAAGCTCACTCATTCACTCACCTCGTTAGTAATTGGCTGGAGAACGGTGTCACGTGTCAGCTTTCGCTCGCAAAAAAGCGACCAGAGATAACATTACAATAAATTAGTAGTTATGTCCACAATTTAATAGCTAAGCAGCTGATCCTAAATTAATAGCCATAATACAGTCATTAAGTTTGCTTTTCGTAGCGTTTCATAGTTAAAAAAATATTGATAAATTTTGCGGCTGAAAAAAAAAGTGGATCTATTTTTCAGTAATATGTTGCTAATGAAATCTTTTTTTTTAAAAAAACTTTAAAAAAATTAAATTACTCATGATCTCTGCTGTAAACACGAATGACAATTGTCATTTCGGCTTGGAAAAACTTCAACCTAATTAAAATTTTTACTAATGTTATTGCTTGACCAAAGTTTATGCATTACGGTTTATTTGCTTTCCTGGGGATTTTACTGACCACTTTCGTTAATGACTTTTGTTCGTGTTCGCTGTACGTGAGTTAATAGGTTATTTTAAGTGGACATCAGTCCAAATGTGTTACCGAATCGAGTATTAAGGAAATTCATTTATTCGGAGTTGCTCAACTGTTTAATAATGTGGAATGTGTTTTAAGTTCTCTGGCAATTACAGATACTACGACCAATGATTACATTATGAGTGTTTGCCCAGTCTCAATAAAAACAACGTGATGCTTTTGAAGCAAACAGCATTTTTTTTAATTTTGCAGAGTTCACTTTAAAGGTCAAATACAAGTAAGTTTCTATTTAAGCAATTATACGATTGAGCTATCGTCCCTGTTTGTGTTTAATACCTACCTCTATTAATGCTTCTAAGTTCTTCAAGCTCAAGAGATTTTATTCACCCTTAAACACTGGTCAAGTTTATATTTGGTCAAATCAGGTTAACCTATCATAATCTTTCATCTTTCTAGACCCGTGACTATACGCAAAAAACGGTCATGGGCTTACACTAGTATATAATGAAAGAGAAATCTCTATGAAAGTAAAAAATGCGCTTTTTGTCTATGGGCTTCCACAAACATCACTCCCGTCTGCAGCGTGTATGCTTACTGCAGAGGCAATTTTATTTTGAAGGCAGTTAAGTATGTGTCTAAGAAGGGTCGTGACCTAGGTACTCATAATATCGGATTCGCAGAATGTTCTGAAACCTATTGAAAGCAATAATTGGAAAAGGTAACTAGTCATTAAATTAAGACATCGTCCATGAAAACAATTACATTTATTTTATTTGGTCGAGGCTTGTAAGATTGCTCAGCACATAACATACAAAAAAAACTATTATTAGCTTCAGTTAGATCAATATTTTTATTAGTAAAATAGATTCTTAAAAATATATATAAGTCGCCAGGTTGGTGCCAGTATAAAATTAAACAGAAGCGGTCGGGTATTACCAGTAATAAAATTGTCGGCATAAATTTAACGAACGCATAACACAGTACTTAACTGATTTATCAACTCCTTCAGTGCTTCGATGTTGGCTACCAACTGAAGAAGAACATATTATAAAAACACATAGTTATATCTAAAAATGTCACATTGCGAGCTTAAAATAACCTTTCATACATACTTCTCACAGGCAATGATGAGAAGTCAGACTGAGTAGCTCTCGGGCATACTCTCAAACAATACTCATCAGTGGTAACGGGTTTCAGGAACAGAACACGTCCAGCGACAGTAGACTTAATACTTTGCATAGTTTCAAAATGGTGACAACTATTAACAGTTCAGAGGGACAAGCAGACTTCCGCTCGCTCAACATCGGCAGACACAGAGCGAATACACGAATCGGCCTTAGCTTGTCAACACCGTCGAGCTTAAGTCTCGCCAGTGTATTTGAGTGGGTGGCCAGTTGGGTGAAGACTTGTCATAAATGTGACTCAGACAAGTGTTCCCTGCTCTTGAATGTGATAGGGCCACAAAGTTCACCACAGGTACTTGCGAAGGCTCTGGAAGCTTTCCGTTTGTCCTACAAGATCGACACTTGTTCCGCCGCCCTCGACCAGGAAGGAATCTGAAGACCTCAGCCGACGGCGCCGAACCTTCAACGGGACAACTGACGCGTTCCACACGTGTTTCTTCACTGGGTCAGCCACGCGCCACCACTATCTCAACAGTGATAAGGCAGTTTTGCTTTCTGCATAGCCTATCTATGTCTGCAGTGCTTGGTAGATAAATTCAAGTGTTGTTTTACACCACAAGACTCAACCCGTGAACGAAGAGAGAGCACTCAGTATTCAAGGACGGCACCTCCTCTACAAGGCTGCGCTGGTAAAACAGAGACCACCACCATCTCGAGTGCCTCTTCAACCTTTTTTTTTTACTTATGGCTTTACGTCTCGTCGACGTCGAGGTCATTAGAGACGGGATGGGACTGGGATCAAGGAAGGGGAAGGAATTATGGCATTGCCTTTTGAAGGAGGCATCCCAGCATTGCCTGGAA
The DNA here is from genome assembly GCA_031002005.1 of Vandiemenella viatica. Classification (NCBI taxonomy): domain Eukaryota; kingdom Metazoa; phylum Arthropoda; class Insecta; order Orthoptera; family Morabidae; genus Vandiemenella; species Vandiemenella viatica. The sequence goes on from CM061920.1 coordinate 212,366,082, forward strand.
ACCATGGAAAACCAAAATCTGGATGCCCGGACCGGCTTGTTCCCGGCCTCTTCGAGAACCGCCCTGTTTTTACTGGCGTGGACAAAAAGCGGTCAGTCACTGTGAGACGCTAAAACGTTAATCACAGTACTCACCTGCGAAAGTTATTCGTATTCTGTGACATTTGAATGTGACAAATGCTTTACACTGCGCATCTCACAGCCAGACAAGCCGTGACACTTTTTTTAATCTAAATCTCTAACTTCAGTGTAGCATTGGAATGCGTAATATTTCAACTCACGCTTCCCTCTTATTATATTCATGTGTTTGACAAATTGGCTTTGTAAATTTACTTAGTTATTGTACCCACATTGTTTCTGTAATCAGTGCACAAATTAAATCACAGATCTTCAGAGGTTTATGACTGTAACAATTTTGATACTTGCAATATAACTCATTTAGTTTTTTGATATGTATGAGTATATGGAATGTCAGCATTTCTGACCAAGCTAATGAGATTTCATTTGCTTCTAACATACAATCCCTGCTCTTATGGAATAATTTAATTATGAATAAATCTTTAATTTTATTTATCATGACCAATAATGTACTGTACATATTTAAATGGTAAATTACTTTTGGAAAATACATCGCGGCAAAACCTGTAAATTGGTTCGTGTTGTTACGGACTGTATAATGTGAGGAGTGTTTCTTCGCTGGAGTATGCAACCTCTCAGTGGGATACAACAGAACATGTTTGGGGGCGATGGAACATATTTTTATTTATGTGTTTTGTAATTACTGGATTTGCAATGCGAAAATAACGGAGAAACAAGTAATAATTTGTGTCAGAAGTGGCATCATTTGTGCGCAAAGCTATTAAGTGATTTAATGAACTCAGTGGTTCGCGTAATTAGTAATTAAGTTTTTTATTGGACATATTGATACGAATAATTATTGGATTCCGGAATAAAACGAAAAATGCCGAATCTACTGCTCAGCAACCAACTGCGGGCTTCTCGTAAATCTGAGACTATCAGTATCGGGAAGAAACGAGGGAAAGATAGCTCAGTAACAGAATGATGTCAGGGTATTTATTTATTTGTCGTATGGCAAGCAACTAATACAATAATAAATATATACAGTGACAAGAACGTTGGTAGCGTTCACAAGCTGATGTACAATTCTTCCAGCCATTTTAAGAACGAACTTGTAGCTTCAAAAACATTTTCATATGGTCCATCATACTTCCGTAGAGGGCATTCCCTGATAATATGCTCCACACTCTGGGAAGGAGCACCGCAGGAGAATCCTGAAGATCCCTCTTATGCTGCATGGCATTGCATTTCGCGTGGCCTGTTCTTAGGCGATTTAGTTTGACCCACTGGTCACTAGTTAGATGGAATTCTGGAAGTCCAGTTGTGGGATCTTTAATATCTGAATGTTTTACAGATGTGGAGTTCCAGCTTTGTCGCCATTTTTCCATGACATCAAAGTCAAATACATCTTGCCATACCGAATTTCTAGATTTAAGACGAGTGAGTGGTAAGTTATTTAGAACCTCGTGGATTGGGAGATCCTGTGGATGATCAGGATGGTGTAGTTTTATCCACTCACGTGCCGTTGCTTCTTGGCGTCTTATCTCTGGAGGTGGTATTTTGCTGATCAGGTGCAACCAGGGGACTGGGGTGGATTTTAGGGTGCCAGTTATTACTCTCATACACTCATTCAGGTGGACGTCGATTCTTCTAGTATGAATACTACGTTGCCACACTAGAGCACAGTACTCAGCAACAGGGTAAACCATGGTGAGAGCGGTTGTTCGTAGTGTGTTCGCATCAGCTCCCTATGAAGTACCAGCTAGCTTCTTCATGATGTTGTTTCGTGTTTTCAGTTTCTGACTTGTGTTTTCGAGGTGTTTTTTGAATGTTAAGGAGTGGTCTAAGGTGAAGCCAAGATACTTACGATAGAAATTATGTTTCACCCTCAGGTGGCAGAAGTTCACTTTGAGCTGCTGATGCGCTATTCTATTGCTCAAGTGGAATGCGCATACTTCTGTTTTCATTGGGTTCGCACAAAGTCTCCACTTTCTATAATATGTGTTCAAGGTTTCAAAGTCGTTAGAGAGAATGCTCTCACCTTCCTCTAATGTGGCAGTTTGGACGGCGATAGCTAAGTCGTCAGCGTAGCAGAATTTATTGCCGGTTGTTTCTGGCATGTCACTGGTGTACAAGTTGAAGAGCAATGGAGCTAGTACTGACCCTTGAGGTAATCCATTTTTTATTGTGAATGACTTACTTGTCTTATGTCCGACGGTGAGCTTAAAATATCTGTTGGTCAGCATATTCCTCAGGAGCGATGTTAGTTTCCCGCAGGGTATATGTTTTTTAAGTTTAAGTAGCAGTCCATCGAACCAAACGTCAGGGTGAAGGGAGAAGATCGGAATCGCTGTATTTTGCTGATTATTTCACGGAAATGGAAGAAAAAGTGGATACTGGCATGTCGCTCAAACGTAGTGTTATACAGATCATGGTGTTCCTTACGACTCAGATTTCGATTTTCAGTGATTTCTTGAATTCACTGCAGACTAATACCAGAATGCTTCTTAGAAATGCCGTGGCAGAATTCGTTCCCATTCCTAGCCCTCCAGTTATCTCGCCTTTAATGACCTGGACGAATCGGTGACTCTCTAGTCTAATCACAACTCCAATAGCGAAGTGTTATTGCCTACAGTTATAGTTTACAATTGATTATTCGTCATCTTCAACAGATAGTTCATTCTAGACACACATTTCCAGCCATCTACAGAACATGACTGCATACTGCATAGATTCTGGTCTCTAAATTGATGACGCTTAGGCCTGACATTCGTAAGGACCCGGCTAGATCATTAATTCATTAATTCATGGACCTCGTAATTAACTTCACTGACAACAGTTTTCGTTTTCATCCTTTTTGTTCTTGTGTTGTATTATGTGAATGGTAAATTATTTATGAAAACACTTATGTAAATTTAAGATGAGTTTTAATCAATAAAAAAGCGGTTAAAGCATTTGCAATCAAAACTTCGTGTCCTGGGTACAAATCGCGAGGATGTTTAATAATCCTGCTTATTCATATGAGCTACGCCAATACGTTCCACATTGAACTATAAATTCAGTCACGCAGAAGCAGAATGCGTGGTAAATCAAAACTCTGTCGACAGGTCTTATGATCACACAAATTAATTCTTTCTTTGCCAGAAAGGTTCTGCCTGGTTTAATGGGTTATAGTAGCGTCTTCATATTTGTGTTCTTTTTCTTGAATTCTCTCTTTATTACATTCAAAGAGCGTTCACTTGCCTGTTTGCAAACATTTGGCCCAGTTTTGTACGCCGGAAATATTAAAGAACATTTTTAAGATTGTATTAGATTAATCCTCTCTACATAATAGAACCACAATGTTTCAACGGTTTGTCGCTATCTAAAAATCACGTGTTCGTCATTTGGTCTATCTTTCTGATTTATTTACGGATAATTATGTGAACCCTTAGTTTTAATATACTTTTATTTTAAAACGGAAACTGCGAATAAATTAATTCCAGGTCCTTATTTACTTCCAAAAGTTTGATTTATTTTATATAAAGACGAATATTCCATTCAACTTACCATGACACTCAGGACCGAATACCACTAGGGTTGACCGTTTCACGTGTAAGACATAATGTAATACAGTCGGTGAGTTTTCGTATCAAGATATCGCGTGATGTAAAAGACATGTCGTCTGCCCAGCCGCGAGACGAGCGTGCGTGAGAGAGTAAGACGCTACCACGCTGAACTGGTAAGCTCCTCAGAATTCAAGCCCATCGATGACGGTTTTCAGGTGGTCGCCTATTATAATCCAAGTGAATTTTGCCATAATCACAATTTCGCCTAAACAAAATACTGTTACAGTTATTAGCCCAAAGCTTATGATATTTGCAACATAAATTTCCTCCCTTAGCGTAGATCATTTTAAGGGTTCAGGAGGTTAAACTCAGAGGGCAAAAGTGACGAGACAAGGCTGGATTATGAAAACGAAGAAAATGATACCAACGAGGAATGGAGGAGCATTTCAATTGAGATTTCAGGCAACGTCGATGGTGATGGGAATTAATTACCGCCCCTGGGTGCATGTAATGAAGCCAGGCTCCTGCAGAGAGAGCGCCGCGAGCCGATATGAGAATTCCACCGCTTCCACTGCCACTCGTCCACAAACATGCGGACCATCCGCCAGCCGCAGTCACAAATTGCTCTCGTAATGGCATTATTAACAACTCAATTATCGGCCTTGCAACGTGCACGCGGTGTCACCACAACATGAGTGTCCATGCCTGGAGACTAGATCGCTCTGTCATAAAAAAAAAAGAACAGCGCTTCAGAGAGTTTAACGTCACTGTATTACAGCAGCAGCCTATAGAGAATAAATGGTTCTACATCTATGAAGACATAAGCTCATGAAATGTTTTCGTCCTATTCCTTTCACTCCAGTCCTTGATGCTTCATAGAGAAAGAATTTATTTCCAACAGTTCTTCATTATTAGCTGCAGTCAGATTTAGGAATAAAAGATACATTCCTTTATAACGAAAATAAATGTGATTACACTCCGCGATGTACAGACTCTCGCACAATGTTTAATTTTTTCCGTCCTTTTTAGCACTGTAACAACTGGCGTACCTAGCGTACTGATTTTCTTTGAATGTTTTTAGTAGGTACATTATAGTTACGTAGCTTTCGGTGTTTCAATGAAATCCATTCTCAGTTTGCTTTACGGCTAGATAATGCTTACGACATCTCAAGATTTTAACAAGAAGACATAGCGAAATGCTCCGAATATCATGAATGCGTCATTACTCATTGCAAAACCAGAAAATCTGGTCACAGGTTCACACAAAGTAGTAAATCCGTAAATTAATACAAAATAAAGTTTGTTAATGCAACAAGTCTTTTTCATAACTTTGACTACGCCGACGTCGATATAATTAGAGGCGGGAATGAGTTAGAATCCCACAGTATACCTACTCCTCTATTCCTAGATGGTTTATTGTAACCGTGTAAATGAATGCTAGCATGCTCACGATTTTCGCTTAAAAAGAAGCAAATTTTACAAAAAAAAAAAATGGATAAAATTTGTTCAGATAACTGACAGCAACATTCACATTTTTTTTTCTTCCTGTAAAGGTAGCAGGAAGTTACAAACGGCATACCTCGGATAACACGTGAAGGTTCTACAGTAAATTTCATAAGGATAATATGCATCTATGGTTACTTACAGACTTACTTATAGGACCATGACATGTTACTGGCGAATGCCTATCTTTATAATCCAGTCCCTATTTTAGCGAAGCAAAGCTGCTCTAGGAGTGTCCAGGGAGCAACCAGCTGGAAAGAAAGACCATCCTCCCCACTTCACAGAGAGAAAAGTGTGCCCCCTGAGAAACTTCACTCTCCTCCAACTTCAGAATTAAATTCCTCATTGGATAGAGCGTCGACGGATTCGCTCTGGCGACTCCATAATTAATTGGTGAAAAGACCACCTGGTGACGGGCCAGCATCTCCCTTGCGTCTAGAAAGCAGGAGCCGCAGGGGGGTCTATCTATCTTGGATACTGCACTCTGCGAAGGACACTGAGTTATTTGGAAAATATGCGGTTCCAGTAAAAATCTGCCGTTATAATAGCAGTATCTACCATGTCCGTTTGCTCGTATCACTTAACTGGCTGTCGTTAAATAGTACAGTCTTGTCGCCAAAACAAATGTTGTTATCTTCATAGAGTTAACAGTATTAAGACTTACGTAACAGGAAATGTGTTTATTTTCGACAAGCAGTGGTTGACGTTACAGGGGTCTGCAATAGAGCGTCCGACCCACCTTATACGGTTTTTATCCCAATGAAGCCGAGGAATTTCCTCGAAGACGAACCTTCCGAAACGCTATCCGGCCCCGATCAGCCTGCTGTCAGAGGAGCACCGTCGAGGGAAACCCCGAGGAAAATGTAAAGTCGGCATGAGCACCCCACAGCCACCCCCAGAGCCGGGGGCTACGGAGCTCAACCTCCGCAAACCCGCAGCGCGCGGCCTTCCGAACCTGGTCACGAGTTTTACACTTTCTAGGTGGTCGTTGCAGTTATTCTGGAGAAGGCTCTCCATACCCCGTGGCCAGAGTTACCCCAGCATAACAACTTTCTATGCAATTCTGACTGCGATGCACAGTGATAGGTCTGTATATATTAGTTTCGGGGGTAATACTGGCACGTGTGTGTGACTTCAGCATGGCGTGGTGTGCGTGTTGCGAATGAAGTATGGAGGAAGTGAGAGGGTAACACTCGGCTCCGACCTAGTCGGTACCTGCTATTCTGAAAAACACCAAGTTTGTCTTCTCCACTGTGAAGAGGTTTGGGATTTAACTCCAAACTTCAATATAATGTTTTTTAACTGAGCTCAGTCTGAAATTACTATATACTTTCTAACCAAACTTGGAACCATACCTTCACAAACTTTTCAGTTACAATTGTTCTTCTTCAAATGGACTCACTCACGCCTTACTTGGATAGCGTAAAGTGAGAATAGAGCACAAGTAACTTCTCGTCAGTCAGTGGCCTTTTCCGGCCTTCCTATGAAATTTTTAAAAGGTCAGAAATAATCTCAAAACCAATAAATGAAAACAATTAGTTAGAGATAAACTATCACCACCTAATCAGTTTAATACACATATTAATTTTTAGATTAAACTCACCAACCAGTATAATTATGAATTCCATTAAGAAGATTCCACACAACAAAATTTTTCAAGGTAAATTCTTTTTTCTAAAACAAAACGCACTTCTGTTACGATCACAAGAAATTTTTTAAAGCTTCTTAAATACTTCACTACTATACCTACTTCTTTCATTAACACGTAAGTTGCACAGCATTGGAAATTATGTTTTTTCAATAAATGAAGTCCTTAACAGTTTCTGTCAGTCAGTTGTCTTCCTGTTGCCCAATAATTTATAATCGTGTATCTTCTTCAGATAAAAATTCTCAACCTTCAGTTCAAAAAATGTTGCACTATGATGAAATAATACCCGTGCTTCTAAAATACTTTGTGTCCTATTTATTGCTTCTAACTTGGAAAGAATTCGCGATGACTCTATTCAGAGGACTATATGTGCGAGTTATAGCTCTGCAAAAGTCTGAGAGTCGACGACTAATTAAATTGGGATTTTTACTTCCTTAAACTGACTACTTACCTCTTCTGGTCAAATTTAAATAAACTTGGCATGTTACTGGCCTCGACGAAAAAACCTAAACTGGAGTTACATTAGGCAAGCCCTACCTTCTGAAGAAAAAATAGTCAAAGACCAACAATCACTTCCAACAACTAAAAAATGAGAAACTCAGATGGTTTAATCAACAGTCACACGCACACTATTAGATGGTTCGTGGTTTAATTAATATGATAAGTAAACAGTCCACCACACAGTTAAATTTAAACTTGTTTTTATTTTCATAAGCATGGTTACATGCATACATACAATCCAGCGATTGCAGACAACACTTCTTCCACAGACAATACAGTTCTTGGCCGTCGTAAATTGAGCCTGTAAAAACTGTTTCACTGTCTCGGATGTTCGCTTTATATAAGCTCCATCGAAATTTCTAGAACACTACAAAAGCTTCCGACAGATATTTCTCGAACATTAACAATACTTAAACAATTGGAACATATTAAAAACAATCAGAATTAATACATAATCATTTAAAATCATTACAAAATCGTCAGAAATGGAAATTAAAGATACTTAAACCCAAAATTATCCACAGAAATCATTTTAAACTGTAGTAAATTGTCTTTTAGACATCGTAACTTGCATTAATACTTGGAATTACAAACATTTAAGCAATTCTCTTGCACAATTCTGTCCTTAAACATATTAAATGGCCTCTGAATAATTTCTTTTCACAAAACAAAGTCTGTTTACATTTATTTACAGTAAATTGCAAAACAAACATATAAGATGCTATTCAACCAAACTCTAGCTTACTACAAATGCTTCATAAAATACAAATCCATTTAAGTTTAGGTTTGAGGGCTGTTACAATTACGCTATTCTAAACGTTGGCATGGATAACGACTTGCTCTACCAAACGAACGCTTATTCACAACGAAAAGTGTATAAACAGGCAGGTTCTGCGAAAACGTCCCACTCTGACCTTGACGAGTTTTTGAGGTCTCACGGAATTACTGTTGCAACAATTTACCTAGGCGTGAATTCTGATATTGCGGCATGTGGCCATACACGAAACTTACCATAAAATACCTGAATAAAGCCCTAATTACAGTCCTAGAGGCGTCAAAATCAACACCTCTCTTACGCTCCCGACCAAGTCCTAATTGAGAAAATTTCTGCTATCGCAGTACTCGAACCAAATCCCCCTGCAGCAGGCGCTGTCACTGTCACGGAGTCGCAGCGAGGCGGGCTTGCAGGGGAATAGCCAGGATAATGTCAATAAAATAACGGATGATCGTTACGTGGTGTTGTAGAAAAACCAAGACATCAGCATTTTGAATAAAGGGCATTGTCTCGCCAAAATTTTCAGTGTGACGTAATCCTCCCGTCATTAGCGTCAAAGCTTTCTTCCTTTATGTCTAATAAACATAACAACATTAATGTCTCCTTTACCTGGCTGAATTTGCACATTAGATAGATGGGGCAACTTGAAATTTTGTGATTAAGAGTATTTTAAAATCTTATTGTCAGCACACCAATGATAGCGTCAATGGAATACTGAAGTGGTTCTCCTGCAAAGGCGTCAGCTCTAGCCTGCTCACAGCGGCTGTGTTCTAGAATCAGCGATGATTGTTATCCCCACTTATTTCGTTTTAAATTAATGCCACTCGCACGTTCTCCGTATAACGCTAATTCCATTTTTATTACCTGCTCCAAAACAATATATATATTATATATATATATATATGCTGATTCGACTTCATGACAAAACGCACTGTTAGAAATTTCGGAGGTGGAGGGATGTGTTTGAAGTATTGTGCTTGTTGGCTCTAACCTATCAGGCGTACTGTAAATCTTGCACTTTGGCTTATGTGATTTTCGCGTATATGCAATAGACTATTCGCCTTGATAGTTTCTTTTCAGTCTCAAAACTGTTACAGTCATCAGCATAATGTAATGCTGCGCGTTTGAAAAGATTTCATGTTATTATGAATTAAATATTTACAAAACGAAAATAGATGTTTACAAACCATTATTTACATGTACTTATCTTAATTTACAAAGGCATCTAAAGTACTAAAATAAAAGCACTTTTGACAGTATGTTGCATCAGATATTATAAATTGTGCAATTGTTCATCAGGCCCTACATAACGGTGATAATAGACAATGCACAGAATGCAGGTAACGCAGTTTCAATAAATCGAACGGCTCAACAACAATGCGAGTCCAAATTGCGTATATTCATCAGGATGCGGCCTGCTTCGAATAAATATGCGAAAAATCTGCAAACAAGATTATAGCATTACAATAACAACAATAGCAGTGACAGAAAAAGAATAACTAAGCACCAGACACTCATGGTTGCTTAAAATTTCACGGACTGTCCAGGATCGTAAGAATCAGTAAAGGTGACAGATTAACACTACTTCGGAATCATAATGCTAACAGAACATAATAAACCATTCTGAAAGTATCTTCGTCATTTACTAGCATATCGACAGTAAATTATTAGCAGTTGAGCAAAATATTTGCCGGTAATGGTATACAAACTCACTTATTCCGTAAAATACATTTTTAAAAGTGGTTCTACTTGCATTTTTTCTGTCTTTGCGTGAGTTTTTTTTATTGCTTCACAATTACCACAGAACCTTTCCATTTATAAAAATCATCCATAGCAGCAGTTATATTCAAACCTGCAATCACTTGAAATCCCTTTTCCCCCCTTTTAAATTGAAATAACTCCTTCATCGTCAATTTGTTTCGATTTATTAATGACTGGTCTTTGCAGTCCTGCCGGCTCATCAACTTCGTGGGAATGACAATGGAGGAAATTGGATCAAACAATTTGAGTGGCGCACTGGAAAGTTCTGTGGCTTTTTTAGTTTATATTTGTATCGCCTGCTTAAGGAGGAAGCATGCATCTTACTAGTTCCATTAATTGAGTAGGAATTTCTTATTGCAGACACTACTTAATGTGTGTCAATTTTTTTTTATATCAGAATAGAGGTTCAATATTATGTAGAAAAGAGATTAAAGAGTCTAGAACTTAGATTTCTTATTGAGAAAGAAAGATGATAACAGTCATTATTCGCAATGACAATTTATATCTTAAAATTGTTTGTCAGCAATCACTAATTGAAACTTTTCTTGTTCATGATAATTCGCATGTTATCTAATTTATATAAAATGGTATATTTAGTTACTTCAAATTAAATTCTGAATCTACTCTCAATTTTTAGCAGTCGGATTTTTATAAGTCCTTCTTAAATAAGAAAATATAAATTCATTTTAATTGTTCCACTTGATTACATCTCTGTTTACACCAGCTAATTTTTTATTACACACAGAATTTACTTAGTAACATGAATTAATATCTTCCCAAAAATGGCCTTACTAAGTATGTTAACTGTTATGTAAGGTTCCTATCAGTATTCCGCAAATAAAAATAAATCATCTAGTAACATCGCAGACCCAGCCACAGAAAAATCGAATGATCTAAGCTGAATGAACCATCCTCTTACATTAATAGTTTTTAGACAGTATGAATTCTTGGTTGGTCTATGAAAAAGTCTCAGGATTTGTAGGCGCACTATCCGTAACACCCTAGATAGAATTTAAAACAATGTACCATCACGTTATTTTTCTAATCCTGATAGCAACACGTTTTTTTAATTCTAGAATAACCCTTCTGTTGTATTTAATAGGCTACTTTGGGCAGCACCTAATTTAAAATTACAAGTGGTTAACTTGTCTTCAGTTATTCTAATTACGTACAGCGTTGGAAACGCCATGTTGGTTGAAGGCATAGCTGATCAGCTACCGCACCTCACGACGGAAATGTAATTATACCTTCACATAAATATAGTTGTAACAAAAATTCAGACAAACGCTTCAGTATAAAATTTTATACATGCGAACTATATTACAGAAAACATTGGATTGCTGTCTAGACGCGAAATTCGTCTTAAATAAACAAAATTTTCAACCGCAGATTGTAAGATTACTATTTTCTTATTTCTACAAAACCAAATTATACTTACGTGGTTTGAATCTTACAGATTTTTCACTAAAATTACTCAATTATTTTTATTCGAATTCCCTTAAAATTTTTAATTATTTGATTAAAAAAATCATCTCCTTGCGATATTGCAACTCACAGTAGTAACCTATGGTCCAATGATATAATATTTAACTTTTTTTTTACAAACATTAATGATATGTATAAGGTTTTTTGTTATAAATTCCCCCTGAACTGTGTCTCGAAAATTAACTTTAAATTTTCAGAGATTTTGTTAATACGTAAAAATTTTGTATAATTTTAATTTGTTTTCGTAGCAAATAATTTAAAACTTGGAATTTACCGGTTATTAATGCTTAATGAGATTTTCCAGATGTTATACCACTCACTTATAATTATGCCTAACTCCTTCAATATACACTTATATTTTATTCTTCATGTTTCACAACATTTCTTCCTTCGTCTCTTAAATTTAGTCCTCGTTTCTTCTTGTTCTTAGGACAAAAAAATAGAAAATTGTTTCTTCGTTTCTCATCATATTTTTTAAATCTTTATAGCGGGCTTTCTTACTCCACTTCTTTCTCCTTTGCCAAGTAATACGTGTTGTCATTTTCTTCATTTATTTTTCTGTGATCATCATGCTTTCCGTCTTTTTGTGACCATATCTCCCATGGACTCCACCTGAATGTTCGGGGCAAGCAGAAGCTAACGCAACTGATTGCCAGTAGCATCAGAAGAGGCAGGTTGGATGTGAACCCCATCCCAGTGGTAATTGGTGGTAGGACTCAGTCTTTTTTAGGCCAAACGTCAAGAGTAGGAAGAGTTATTTAAGAAATGTACATAATGATATTACAGTCAAAAATAAAGAATGTCAGTCTAAAATAGCTTTGATCCATCAGAACATTAGGGGTATCTCAAGCAAACTTGATGAGTTGATAATATCTATAGAAGAAACCCAAAAATCATTGAATATTAACATAAATATTGTATGTCTGACAGAACATCATCTGAAGAATTCTGAAATATGTCTCCTCCCATTTGTTGGATATAGATTAGCTTCATGTTATTGCAGGTCAGAGATGAGAATGGGTGGTGCAGCAATATATGTAACAGAAAATACTTAAACAAAATCATTAGATGTAAGTAAATACTGTATAGAACAAGATTTTGAATGTTGTGCAACACAGTTAGAATTAGAAAACAAATATCTTATACTGCTGACAGTTTATAGGGCTCCCACAGGAGACTTCAGTAAATTTTGTAATACACTTGAAGCGGTTCTACTAAATTTATCACGAACTAAAAGGGAAATTATCCTCTGTGGAGACTCCAACATAAATGTTGCTGTAGAATGTAACCAGACAGATTATCTTCTAGGAATGCTTAGATCATTCAATCTCTATCAAACAGTAAATTTCCCAACTAGAACACAAACAAATAGTAGTACCATTATTGATAACATTTTTGTAGAGCACAATAAATTAGAAATAAATGGAACAATTCCAATGGAAAATGGTTTGTCAGACCATAATGCTCAAATAATTACTTTGGATATTGTGGGAAATGAAAATAACAAAAAGAAAGGATTTGTCAGAGTTAGGCCATTAAAGAACAATTCAATAAAAAATTAAATGATGAACTTCTCAATGAGGACTGGAGCACTGTTTATAAATTAAAAGGGGTAAATAATAAATTCAATTACTTTCACCAAAGGTTTTTGGAAATTTACGAAAGGTGTCTCCCTACAAAACTAGCTCCAATTGGTCAAAAACGAGTAAACAAAAATTGGGTTACAGTTGGTATCAAAACATCTTGCAGACATAAAAGGAAATTGTATGTAAAAGTTAGGAATACTGATAATATGCTTCTCAGACAACATTACAAAACTTACTGTAGAATTTTAACCAAAGTAGTAAAAGAAGCTAAACGTTTGGTCATAAACGATGAGATTAGTAGTTCAGATAATAAGATAAAAAGTGTTTGGAACATTATTAAAAGAGAAACAACTGTATCATCCCTTGAACATAAACCTATATCTATAAGCATTAATGATAAACTTGTAAATGACCCGTCGTATGTAGGAAGTGCTTTCAATAAATACTTCTTAACAGTTGCTGAAAAAATAAAAGGAAAATGTATTGGGGATATGGATGCTATAGCAATACTTACATCCTTGTCACCAAAAGCAGCACCTATGTCTCTATTTCCCACCAGTAAAAATGAAATTGAAAAAATTATTAAATCCCTCAAAAATAAAAATTCATTTGGTTATGATGAGGTTTCAACCCATGTAATGAAACAATGTAACACCAGCATTAGTAGAGTTATTAGTCACATTTGTAATAGTTCTTTTGAAGAAAGTATCTTCCCTGACTCACTCAAGAAGTCAACAATCAAACCGCTTTATAAAAAGGGTGATACCTCAAAGATTGAGAATTACAGACCAATATCACTTCTACCAGCATTTTCAAAAATCTTTGAAAAAGCAATGTACAGAAGGGTGTATGCACATCTACAAAAGAATGACCTACTCAGTAAAGTACAGTTTGGTTTTAGACAAGGCGTTTCAACAGATTCAGCAATTTTTGCTTTTGTAAACAACATACTGGAATCAATGCATAAAAATTAAATTCCCTAGGTATATTCTGTGATCTTGCTAAGGCTTTTGACTGTGTTGATCATGATATTCTACTAGGTAAATTAGATCACTGTGGAGTTAGTGGTAAGCCAGGACTTTGGTTTAAATTCATACCTGGAAAATAGAAAGCAATGTGTATCACTGAAAAATGCTAATACAGGAGATGTTATAAACTCAGAATGGGGTATAGTTAAATGTGGTGTGCCTCAGGGTTCAATTCTTGGCCCTCTGCTGTTCTTAATCTATATAAATGATCTTCCACATATACTAGGTGATAATGAACACATAGTGCTCTTTGCAGATGATACTAGCATATCGTTGAAAGATCCATCAGCACAAAACCTCGAAAACATAGCAAATGATGCTATAAAGAAAATTAATAGGTGGTTTAATGCCAACAAACTAATACTTAATGTAGAAAAGACACAGTTACTTCAGTTTGTTACAAAAAATAAAACAAAGGACAGCTATAATGTGATATCAGAAGGGAAAACAATCAATGAAAGCAGTTTCACAAGATTCCTGGGTGTATATATAGATAACAAATTGAACTGGAAACAACATATTCAATAACTTCTTAAAAAACTGAATTCTGCAACATTCTCACTGAGGGTAATATCTAGAATAGCTAATATAGAAACCAGAAAGTTAGTATATTTTGCATATTTTCATTCCCTGCTCACTTATGGCATCTCATTTTGGGGAAACTCGTCACAAGCACAAAGGGTATTTAAATTACAAAAGCGTGCTGTAAGAACTATTTGTGGAGCAAACCCATGGACGTCGTGCAGAAATCTGTTTAAAAACCTGGTTGTTCTAACCATGCCAGCACAGTATGTATACTCTGTATTATCATTTGTAGTGGAAAATCCTGAACACTTCAATCTTAATGCTAGGAATAAATATAATATTCACAAGGATTACAAATCACTGTCAATTGTACAGAGAGGGTTAACATTTACTGGAGCTTCCTTATTCAATGTATTACCAACAGAAATTAAATGTTACCTACAAAAACCCAACTACTTTAAGTCCAAACTGAAAGAGTTTCTGCTTCAGAACCCATTTTACTCTGTGAAATAATTTTCTTCTTGGAATTTGGTAACTAAGAATGACTGATAAAATAGTATATATGGTGTATGGAAGGGGAAAGGTGACAAAGTTGTCCACAATTACTAAAATTATATATGGTTTTTCTTTCTGTTGAAACTTTTGACAATTAAGTAATTATTGTGTTTACAAAATTCCACTCATATATAGTAACTAACATGGGATAGCATGCATTCAAAAACTGCTGTGAAAAATTATCATATTAACAGGTTGTTAAGTAATTGACTGCTTATGAGTTGTTGGTAATATAATTGATATTGTTAATAAGTGTGTGTACTGTTCCACATAAATAGCAACTAACATGATATAATATGTAGTCGCAAATTACAGTGAAACTTATCATGGTTACTGGTTGTAAGAAAATAACTGATTATTAGATGCTGGTAACAAGTGTATACACTGTTCCACATAATAAGTATTAATTAACTCGGGATTGTATTTGTAGATAACAGGAGATATTGGTTATACTAATAGGGTTGTAGCTAACTTGTTGTCAATATATAATAACATTAGTCAATTATATAGTAATATTGACATTACAAATAAGTGTATGTACTGTTCCACATCCCCGAGATTATTCTCACATGGGATCAAAGTGAACATATCTATCTATCTATCTATCTATCTTTGTACCAAAATGTCGCCGTCTTTCGTTCCATATGTGTCCTCACCCGGTTTTTTCTTGAATACACTCCATATAATTCAAACATTCATTATTCTCTCTGTTTCCTGCCATCTGTGAACTGCTATTATTATTACTTACATTTCTCCCAAAATACCTCACTTCTTGTTGTAATAGCTTCAACTGCTCACTTTCAAGTTCCATTGGTGCTTTGTAAAATAATAATTTATTATTTTAATGAGAGTATGGCCGTCAAATTGTAATACGAACAACAGAACAATGCGGTGGGGGCAAAATCATGGAGGAAAGAAATATATGGAGAGGAAATACCGCTTATTCTGTGACGCCGCCTCAAAACTCTCGACTGATACTGCGCATGCTCGGCGGCGGCGGCGGCCATATTGCGAATCCATACAATTACTATTTGGAGACACTATATCCCGAAAACTAAGCAAGATATCGAAAGATTTTATTATTTATTTTCGATTTTTTTCGTCGTGTTACATAAGAATCCATCATCAAATTTGACTTTTTGCGAAATTTTTCTTCTGCATTTCAACATACTTTTGAGACAGTATATCTCGAGAATTAGGCAAGATATCGAAAAATTTTATTCTCTATTTTTTATTTGCCTCGTCTTTTTAAATAAGAATACATCATCAAATTTGACTTTGACCCATTTATTTTTCTGAATTTCAACAAAAAACATCTCATATTTGAGACAGAGTATCTCGAAAACCATGCATGATATCAAAACATTTTACTCTTAATTTTTTATTTGTCTCATCTAGTTACATAACAATCCATCATCAGATTGCGGCATCACGTTTATCCTAGAGTCCTTTTGAGGGTTTTGCTCATATTCCCCGTGTCTGTACGGATAGGTAATATGGCGGCCACGCCTCCCCATTCCTCTCCCCCTGGCGTCACTTCAATGCATGATGAAGGTCCTTTGCGACGTCTACCTGTATTTCTTTCCTCCATGCGCAAAATCAGAAGAGGGCATTTCATCGTATAAATAGCACTCCAGTACGAAGAGAAAGTGGACCACAGTTATTCGATACCAGTGCTGTTCTCTTCTCACTAACAATGTCGGCGCAGCTATTAGAAGTTAATGAAAGCATAATTCCTTAATGTGCTTGAGAGCAGGTTTTAGGTAGATTGAAACCCCTCAGCACCTTTATACATCTTATTAGATCGAAGTTTCTCTTGGTGTTGAGAATTAATGTAGCCTCCTCGGGTGTCTAGCCGAGTGAGCAGGGTGTTTTCACACGATATTCAAGCATAATGTCTTTTCAGTATTAAGAACATTATAGTCAAGAGAAGTATACTAATTATTTAACAACTCATTCAAATCAACCATTTCACAATCCGAAACAAAATGGCGACAGAGTTTCTGATCACCGAAATATCGTGTGAAAACTCCCTGCTCACTTGGCTAGTTCATCAAGAAGACTATATTAAGTTATACATCTCCTTTAAATTCCAGAAATTCAGTAGCACAGGAAGAGTGAAGCAATAGCTAAAGTTTCTGAATTTCAAATGATACGTGATGGGTAAGGAATTCACTCAGAACTTTTACTTTAAACAAAACGACGAGGGAACGTTTACATATTGCTGCCGAACTTTTTTTAAAAAGTAAAAGATCGCATATAATTTTTTCAAATTTCTCCAATATAATGGAAAAAATGTGAGATTAACAAAGAAATAGTTTTATTCTTGGACTAAAGTGGTAATTCCGGTGGATACGGTGAACCAACAGTATATCACTGGATCAGAATTTTGATCTTTCACAGAATACTTCATGAAATCACGCACACACAATTCAACATTGACAGAGGTAAAGGGCTTGTAGAGTACTCATCAGGCCTCTATCACGACTAGGATTGAAATGCTTCGTATACAAGTAAATACCATTCCTCCATTTTTAATAAAACAGGTTTAATAATTGACAATCAGTTAATGTTATTAAAGAAATTTTTTTCTAATTCTCGACGGATGCATTAGAGCTGAGATTAATACTACTGGTGACGAGTAGCAAGTGAAGCACTTTTCCTACATTATTTTAGCACTCCTTTATTTTTCTGGGATATTTTCTGAAAACTACTTAAAACATAATCAGAGATCACGAAGCTAATTTCAGAAATAATCAATCCATCATAGGATGAATTTAAAAGAGTAGAGTAAACTATTCTGTACAGAATCTTTTCACATAGTCCTTGAAAGTTTGTGACAACTACTACGTCCAGATATTGAAACCGAAAGTTCTGCTGCTGGAACCTTGCGGTTCACCAACTGATGTCAGTGGTCCGGTGGTGCGGTTGGTTGGTTAATGTAATTTAATTGCGATGGTTCATTTTTTACCTGGTGAATATTTCACTGCGCAATTCTCCCTTAGTGATTAATTTAGTCTTAAATTCTTTATGTGAAATTTCACCTACTTTTGCCTTTTACGAAATTTTAATGGTATTTTAAATTCTTTCAGTATTTTTGGTAAATTTTTCAACTTATTCCAATCCCCGACAAAACAAAATAAAACTTTCCCATTCGCTTACGCCTGAAATCTAGTGCCAATATACTTGTGTTTAAGATGTTGAACAAATAATTCCTCCTCCGCGTACAATCATACATAGAACATTTAATTTCTTTATCTATTAAAAGGTCAAGGGTTCGAATCCCGGCAGAGCTAGAATTTTTACGAATCTTAAAAATGGCATTTACCATTGCCAAAAACTTGTATCTTAAGTATTAAATATGCTAGAACGCTCCATGGTTCGAATTAGGTGCAATCTGTAGGCCCCCTTCACCTGGTATGATTACGAGACCAACTTCGACCGCTAAGACAGAGGCGGATTGCGCTGCTGATAGGATACTCTGTCGTCATAAGACAGCGGGATGTTATTATTACCACCTCGAGTCTCTGCACCCAACTGAGAAAACCCATACTCCACGGTCATTATAATGTGCATTCCAAAAAGTCCATGGTTCATGACTGTGTGAAATAGAAGAAAGAAAATTACAATTTTTATGAAGTTCGTTATAATTTTTATCAAATTTCTTCTACTGGCCATGTGGTTGAACTCTTTTGCTTCTGGCTTTACGCCTTGTCTACGTCGAGGTCGTTAGAGGCGAGGAAGTACTGGGGGCGAGGAACTGGAAGGCGTTCCTTCTGAAGGAACCACCCTGCCATACGCCTGGAGTGATCTATGGAAACCACGGGATCCTGCCTCCTCCCGAATGCAAGGCCAGGCAACGTACCTCGCTACTAGTTTGATTTTTTTTTGTTATAATATGACTTATCACTGTCATGTTTACAGTGTATATGATGTTTTACAGACTGATACACAAGTTTTTATTCCCCGGAAGCCATTAGAAACTCATGATCAGTTCTGTAAAAATTTCTAACGCTATCTTAATGCTAAGAATATGTGACGGTATTTTCAGTTTGGTCACATTAAGGTGTTATTATACCTGTCATAAAGTACTGTAAGAAGATGAGTCTCCATCACGGATGAAATAAAAGGAACAGTGGACACGTGTTTCTCAATATTTCTTCAGCCAACTATAAACGATACGTAAACGTATGATATAGTTGGAGCTATGCCTTTAAAAATGCTTATAAATGTATTCAAACTATCTTAGAAAAAATTTGTTGATTTTTCTATTGATTGTCTTCAGTAATAAGTAATCATGTAGTATTACACTTGATCTATTGTATAAGTGTCATATCATCTATAGTAACGTACGATCAAGATAGTCGAGGGTATTAATTTGTAAAGCCACATTATATTTTTGTTCAGTAATTGGCCTGAGCAGTGACCCTAGTGATCAGCAAGCTTTATTAAATACATCGTTAAAATATTTTCTTTACAACGGTAATACATACCACTTTCTGTCTTTGTCTTCAGAATATCTGGAGTATTCATCTCAGCTTTCCTTGTCTGAATATAATTCTTTCTTTGATGCAAAATCTAACAAAGCCATTCCATTTGGGTTAACTTGTCGTAGGAAACCCTCGTTATTTAAGCTTCATCTCCTAGGTTTTTCTCAGAAATTCAAGTTGTTAGGTTGTGTTTGCGACGAATGATTTATCACGGTCTTAGTTACATCAATTACGACAAGATACTACTAAACTAGCAAACCAACCTCTGTAACCGTTTTACGTTTATGTATCTTCTTCACAGATACTTAGAGTACCGTGGTATCTAGTACTACTGAAGATTACATGGCAAAAATTAAAGTACATTATAATTGAAGTTAGTTGTTAATTAGCAAGAAAAGAGTACATTTTACAAGTGCTAAAGTACGTGTCAAGTGAACCGCTCGTTTCTTTAGCTGTCCATACTTCAACTACAAAGCTTAGAAAGTCTTACTTACTAGTGTGACATATGAAGTTTAAACGTGGTTTCAACCAACTCTGCTTGAGAAATATGATCATCGTATAATCTTATCACTGTGCAGCTATTGAAGTTAGATAAACTTCGACAAGAACATAACATTCAAACCTAGTTTTTTCCGAAGTGTTTACTATTATTACCTGCGTATCAAAGTTCCCCTGCCCGAAGCTTAGTAGAATCCCTCGCATTCGGGAGGACGGCGGTTCGAATCCCCGTCCGGGCATCCAGATTTGGGTTTTCCATGGTTTCCCAAATCACTCCAGGCAAATGCCGGGATGCTTCCTTAAAAAGGCCATGGCCGAATTCCTTCCCATTCCTTGCCCCCATCCTTTCCCGTCTCGAAAGACCTCGCTGTTGAGAGACGTAAAGCAGTTAGAAAAAAAAAGTAGAACCCCCAAGTATAATGCGTGACCCGGCTGTATTTTGCAGATATAGGAGGATCAATTCCTTTTCTCCGTGCGCCTAAAAATAAATTGTGATTACACTCGTTAAGTCCAATTTTGTGTTGCGTATATGAAAATAAAAAAATTGCTAGAACTATTCCCAGTGTCTGCCTTTTCAGGCTTACTCTCCCGAATGACGGAGGGAGGGTGGCCAAGTTCAAATTCTCCAGTTACCAAAGAATCACCACCGGCAGTGTAATATACACACTGCGGACATGGTTTGAATTTAACACAGATGTTTTATAAGAAAAAAGGTGGTCATTATGGATTGTGTCACCATAATGTAATTTTTGTGGCTGAGCAACTTCTGAACGATGAAACTTTTTTCCACTACCACGGCTAGAAACACCTGAATCGACGTCGAGCCCTGCACAGCCCTCCAGAGCCCTGTGAATGGGAAACCACAGCCAACTGATCATATCTAGTTACATGAATTTTATTCCGTTTGATGACGAACTGAAAGAAACTCTACTCTGAACTTTATTATTGTTCGAATAGAAATCCTATCAGCTCGTTTTCAAGCTGTGAATTTTAATTCCTTTTGTCATCGAAAGTGTAATTAAACAATTAACGCACTTAAGTGACAATATCTATACCCTATCTCGTTTACAAATATAACTTCTGTTGATTAAATTCAAGTAATTAGTCAACCGCATTATTTCCTAAAACTTTTTCTCATTTTACTTGACTGTCTGGCGTAAAATTGCTGCTATGAAGTGTTTATGTAACGAATGTCAGTAGTTTCTGTTTATTTTAAGACATAATTTATAATTCAGTCAGCATGATAGCTCGTTAGTGGCAGCAAGAGAAAGCAGTTTTCGTGAGGTAATTACGTAGTTCAAATGGAATGTTGACGACTTAATTAATGCCTCTGCTTGCGTCTAACATGTACTCATTATAGTTAGCAGCTTTTGCCTGGTGGCTTTTGGATTCATGGATATATTAAAATTAAACTGAAGTGAACTTTCATCTTCTGCTCACCACTCAAACCAAATAATTAATTAATGAACCAACCATTCAATTTTTAGCGTGTTTTCTTGTGACGTACATGACACGACTGGCTATCAGTTAATTAATTAATATGTCAAGAAGCTCTTCATAGCAACGTGTCCCATCAATTAATTACACACAAATCAAATAACGTTGCTATCACTGATAGCGTGCGATGACGGATTTTTTTAAAAATAAACTGAAAGCGATTTTCAACATGAAAAAATCTCAGATTTATACTTTTTCAATACTCTTGATGCATAATAGTCCCCAAAATGCTGTTTGTATGTTCGAAGGGTAGCAGTTATTTTTGAATGTTATATTTCGACGTGTTGGGTGATCAATTTAATTAAAAACTATTTTTTTATAACTATGTTTTATTTAAAACGTCCAGCAATTACAATTTTGCTATACAGTTTTGTGATCTTAAAGTTATTGATTATATCGCTGATTACATAGTCTGGCCTGAGGTCAGTCCAATTGGATTCCTCTGTAACTGAATTATTATTACATAACATGTAAAAAAGTCAAGTATGAGTTAAGATATTGATAATAATAATAATGGTAATATAATTTAAAATGTTTTACTAATAGTATGAGAGGAAAATGGGTGTAAGAACTTTATACAGTGTTCAAGGAGAGTCAGAAGGCATCTTGCCCGTCGTCGCTTAAGATGTCTTGTGGTAGACGATACGATTTTAGACGTGGTTGCGTCGTTGATCGGCGGCCTAGATTGTAGTACTGTGCTCCAGGAGTTGCTTCTAGGCTTTTTATAAAGATTTTTGCAGAGTTCATAATATACGTTTTAATGATTTGTAGTCCAGTTTCTCTGTGAAGTTGTGAGTTTCGAACGAACCATGGTGCTTTTAAGATAGTGCGGAGAAGTTTGTTTTGTAGGGACTGTATTCTTTGTAGTTTGGATGGAGCGGCTGTGCTCCATACGGGCGATGCGTATAACATGGCGCGTCGGATCAGTGATTTGTATAGTAACAACCCGCTCTCGATTTTAAGAGAGCTTCTCTTATTAAGAAGAGGATAGAGTTTGGAGATGCGAATATAGGCTTCGGATAGTTTCTGATTAATGTGGTAGTTCCATGTAAGTCTGCGATCCAAGTGTAGTCCTAGATATTTTATTGCTTTATCTGCTGGATGCCATTGTATTTCATCGTCGTTAATTTTGAGTTTTTTGGGATTTCTCGGATGGCGGAGTGTGAAGATTTTGGCCTCGCATTTGGTAGTATTCAGCTTGATGTGCCATTTTTTCAGCCAGTCGGAGAGTATATTAAATGACTGTTGGATTTTTATTACTGCTACGTCGATTTCAATGTGTGAAGTGAAAATCACGGTGTCGTCGGCATACATGGCGGTACAAACAGTGCGGAATGTCGGGATGTATGCCATGTACATGGTGCGGCAAAAAGATCTGACGGTTTTAAAGTAAACACAACATGAAAAATAAAAGTGATACAAAATATTTTATTGCTTATTACAGAAGGGTTTTCATGTAAATTAATGAAAATAACATAGAACAACCAATTTCATCCGTTTAAGATGTGAAGATAACGTCCTTTAAATGACGTCCGTCTTTGACCAATTCATTCTTCCAGCCTTGCACTGAAGCTGTTGAACACTTGCTCTAACTTCGCACGAGGCAGGTTGGCGATTTCTTGGCCAATGGCTTCTTTCAGTTCGCCCAGTGTGCGGGTTTTGTTTGTGTAAACTCTTGCACTAAGGAGCCCCCACATGAAAAAAATCACAAACACTAAGGTTTGGAGAGCGAGCTGGCCATTCAATGTCCCAAAACGCGAGATCACTCTACTACGAAACTTGCTTCTCAAATCTTCCATAACCTCGTTGGCTGTATGGGCAGTTGCCCCATCCTGCTGGAACCATATCCTCCTGTGCAATAAACTATTTCTCTTAAGTTCAGGAATCAGGAAGTTTTTCAACATCAACAAATAACGTTGCGAATTAACCGTAACGGTTCGACCACCCTCTTCAAAGAAGTATGGCCCAATCACACACCTTTTCGTTACACCACACCACACGGCAACCTTAGGAAGTTCATGCAGTTGTTCCGGATTTGTAGCCTACCAATAGGCCGAACGAAAGTTCTGTTTGTTTACATAACCATCCAGATGGAAATATGCCTCGTTGTTCATCATTAAAATTGTTTCATCATTCAACATCGCAATCATTTCTTCTGCAAATGCTTTACGCTTTGCATAGTCATTAGGCTTTAACTGCGGGACAATAGCCACTTTGGTGGAAATGCAGATGGAGACGCAATATTCGTCATATTGAGCGGTCAGACATGTGCAAAGCAGCAGCTTGTTTACGGGCCGACTGCCGAGGACTGGCTTCCACATCTTTTCTTACTTGATTGATATTCTGTGGCATCCAGGCTTATCTTGCATGGCCTGTCGACTTTTTAATGCTGAACTGGTAGCTCTGAAGGTTCTCACCCATAGCATAATTCTGTTACGAGTTGAGATATTCCCCTTGGACCCACATTAAAACATCTACGGAACTGCCACTGAGCAGCAACACAGGAATCGCAACTTTTAAAAAAACACCTCGACAGCAAAATCACTGTACTCACCCGACCACTGCTCCATGGTTACTACAAATGTCCACGTGTGAGCTATGGAATGCGCCTATCCCCACCACCCTCCACCATCTACTCGCTCGACAATACGGCGGCGAAAACCATCAGATCATTTTGCCGCACCCTGTATAAATTGAACAATAGGGGTCCTAAGATTGAGCCTTGTGGGACACCTGCTTGTACAGTTTTTCTAGCAGATAATGTATTGCCTAAGCGTACGGAGAAGTTACCGTTTTTGAGAAAGCTCTCAATGATGGTAAGCAAGTACAGGGGAGTATCGAGCTTCTTTAGTTTGTAGAGAATTCTGGGATGCCATACTCTGTCGAAGGCTTGGGCGACGTCAACAAAGAGGGCTACTGTATGCCTCTTGCTTTCGAAGGCTTTCAGGATATGTTCAGAGAAGCGTTGCAGCTGATGAACACATGAATGTTTTGCTTTGAATCCGAACTGAAAGGGTGGTATTGCGGAGATTGAGTCTAAAAAATATGTGCTCATATTCGCAGTTTCTTTATTATTTCCAAAGAGTACTGAATGGTTCTGCCAAGGATGATATTGTGTTCATTCCACGCATGAGCCTCCGAACCACACAAAGAGATGGTGACTCTCCTTTAATCATGAAAAGGGAACAGATGTGAATCTTTCTGTCTAGTGGGAAATATTTTAAACTCTTGGCCATATCAAAAACACGGTCTCTGCTTATAAAATAAACAGCTCAGAAACTTAAAGAAGAAAATTGAATTCCTAAGAACAAAAAATTAAATTTTATGGTCCAAATAAATCATGACCGAGTGACGTAATCGATAAAATAAGAATTAGACTTTTACTTGACATTAAAGGTTCGCTCTGTAATATTTCGAAAGTTTCTGCTGAGTTTTAAAAGGTTTATAAATGTTAATAGAAGTATTAAAGGCGAGCTGATAAGATCTCACTATGTTCTAGATAGTTATATTCTATCCAGAATTACTTAGATCGTATTTAAGAATTTTCATTGATAATGCTGATGAAATTTTTGTAATAAAGTGTTCTTACTGGACACCAATAAATCCAGAACCAAAATTTTTATAGCGATTGCCTACATTGAAGTTATGAATGAATTTTTGTATTTTTAAAAATTATTAGTGACATTCAGAGGTTTTCTTGCATGGAAACTTTTCCATCATTTTTTTTTTTTTTACCAGCTCCTTAAATATCTTAATTTTGAAGTTTACGGATGGAGTCAATCACTTAGCATAACACTAGAATGTTTACTGATACGAGCTTCCTCGCATTTAAATCATTGTAAGAACGAAGACTTTCCCGGCGTATGACTGCAATGTAGTCTTCACGGGTGTACCGCCAGATAGTGTTGTGGAAACACAATATTTCGACGGCTAGCTCCGCCGTCTTCTTCAGGTGTAGAGACACTAACACCTCTCGTAACTCCATAATCGTAAGTTTCTCTTTGAATTTATAGATACAAGATTGCCGTTTCTTTTATGATGAATGTAAAAAAAAATTGTGTCTTTTAATTCACAGGAATAGTAAGGAGGTCACTATAGTTCTGTCTGTATTACTCGTAGCTGTTTGCTATTTGCTTTTGTCTTCAAGGTTGACATATTTTAGTTGCTGCAGGCAATCCTTATCGTCGCGGTATGAAATTTTTATCTGATATCCTGCGTCAATATTGGAAAATCTTTAAAAGGGGCACAAGCGACATGCAAAACAGCTTTTGAAAATTCAAGATTTTTCCTCATCACAGCATATAACAACTGTGAGCATAAAGTTGTTAATTTTTAGTTACTTATGTTTCGGTTTTTTGCGATATCATCAGCTGTATTATTTAAGGAGTTGAGTCTCTTTCTACACAACTTTTATTAAAAGACGAGTTCAATTCGAGCATGGTTGGTGAGCGGTAACGCTCTGGCCTCGCCTTCGGGAGGACACGGGTTCGAATCACCATCAGGCTATCCAGATTTGGGCTTTCCATGGTTTCCCCAAATCATTCCAAGTGAATGCCGGGATGGTGCCTTCAAAAGTCCATGATTAAATTCCTTCCCGTTCCATTTTCTTTGTCCCTTTCGACGTCGATGAGGCATTTAGCCAGAATCAAAAGGACAACTAACTCGGTCCATGGCAACCGGCTAAGGTTCTATCATTGGGTATATCACTTCGTTCCTTTAATAAATTTGGTAATAGTGTTAGTGATAGAAGCCAAGATGTTGACAACTTGATGACTACGAACACGTTCTGACAGTCAATAAATTAATACTCAACGATTTAAGCTCACCTAGTTGAAATTACAATGTTGTAACCATTGGTCAACATTTTGATATAATAATGTACTGTTGTTGATTATATTAGCTTTTGATAATAGTTATTTTTTAAGTTCAAACAAATTTTGTATTCACATAAATTCCACGAATTGCTTTTACAGTAGCACACAAGCAGACTGGATCGTCAGGATAAATGTCAAACTGAGCTTACTCGATTACACCAACTTTCGATGTTGGGATTTCATGGAATTTATATTATTTTCAGATGCATTGTAGAAACTTCTCTGGTGTTTTTTAAACAAATTTATAAAATCTTCTGTGAGATATATTTTAAGTCTAAGAATAAAACAAGTAAAAATATCCGTGAATTACACCTAAAGTACTAAAATGTAATTTAAGTGTTGGTAAAGTTACCCTATACTAAAAACTTCATCGTAAACAATCATAAGTCATTGTTATTTGATCATTGTTTGAATTTGGTTTATTGTCATCTCATAATGCGTATGTTTCACATATAGACATCTTTCAGCTGACGTAGGCAGATTCGTAAGTAATCATTAAATTTAGAAAAATACTAGCATTTACCCGCTGCTTCACGCGCGCGTGCCTTGGCAGGTGTAGAAATTATTTACCGATTTTATTCTCTTATCAGACATTAACGTGGAAAGGCATGAACTGTTAATGTATTCTGAATAGTTTCGTTTGTTTCGGTTAATACGTTAGGTTCGGTTTTCATACTGATGTCAGAGAGTTGTTTTATTCATATTTTAACGTGATGCAATTGATTCAATAGTAGAAAAGGTTCCTGCAAAATTAACAGTAGTAATTCGTGGTTGTAATTATTGTGCGAAGTATAAACATTTATTGTTTAGAAAGGCTTTCACGGTTCAAACGACATTCTTTCTTCTGTGCGCTTTCAGAAGCTATGGATTTAGCGTATAGAACCCGGTTATAGGTCAATCGCTTTTCTCGGTGCAGGTTACTTTCATTTGCTCTAGCTATTTCATCTCGTTCTCTTTGACGTTGCAGACGATGTTGTCGGTCTATTTCACTCTCATTTAGCCGATTTCGGCGACATCTTTTAGCTGCAGAAGTTGACCCCGACAGATTAGATCTCTTTCGCAAGGGCATATCAAACTTTTATACTTACCCAACTCACAGCACTAACAATTAAAACGTTTTCACAGCTGCAATTATCACTATGCGTGAACTTTGGCTGCGAGTATACAGATGAACATAAACTTGGTAACAATATAGAATATCTGTGGTAGTAATAAATAATATTATTTCTGAAAGCAATATTTAATTCAGCTAAAACATAATATTTTTAAATGCTGATATGGAGGATTCCACGTTAACCGTGGTACCGAAAATTTAAATGGATATATAACAGTTGTAACGTTAAGAAAGCTGATATTATAATCATTATGTGTAATTTTTTTTGGCGATTTTATGTGTAAACTTTGCCTGGGATTATATAGCTAGGTATAAGCTTTGTTAAAGATGTATCTGTGGATATAATGAAAAATATTGTTTCCATGATACTTAACTAAAAAAAGTTTATTTTTAAATGTGGATACCGAGGATTGCAACATAACCGCGGTGCCATAAATTTATGTAAATATAGCAGTAATCTACGACTTAGTCCTCTTGGAAGTGTGCTGAAATATAAAAATTCGTTACGAATAATCACAGCATCTCAATTTTTCTGATTTATTTATTTTTTGTTGTTTGAATATTTGTTTTATTTTATGTTGATACACCATCAATTATTCCTGCTTTAAAATAGAAATTTACGTGAATTGGAGCTACTCTTGATTTCAAATCGTCGTATCATTACTGTCATTATTTCAGTCAGATATAATTAATCCAAAAATGTCGAGATGTGATCATGGTACAGTTTATGTAGTAACGTGCATGTAACTGAAACAATTATTTCTGAGTGGCAACATTATCGCAAGTTGTGAATCGCTTGAAATGCAACCTGACAGCTGATATGATGCTTTGTTATAGGCCTAAGAGACGATGCCTGCAGCTTTATAATCTACGCGGTGTAGCATTAGGATATGAAACATTTTTAATTTAAGTTTCTTTCAATATAGCCGTATTTTCTATGTAATTATTTCAGTCGCATGTAAGTACCTGGCGAAACAACAGCCTGGGCCAGATGACAATTGACTCGTTTTGTTTAGCATCAGGCATAACGGGTTTAGTTTTAAAATTTACGCGGTGTAGAATAGAATTTTAGGATGCCTAGTTATATTTGAAATAAAAATTCGTTACCAATAATCTCAATTTTTTCTGATTTATTTATTTTTTGCTGTTTGGATATTGGTTTTTATTTTATGTTGATACACCATCAATTATTCCTGCTTTAAAATAGAAATTTACGTGAATTGGAGTTAATCTTGGTTTCAAATCGTCGTATCATTATTGTCATTATTTCAGTCAGATATAATTAATTCAAAAATGTCAAAATGGATCATGGTACAGTATATGTACTAATGTGCATGTAACTCAAGCAATTATTTCTGAGTGGCAAAATTATCGCAAGTTGTAAATCGATTGAAATGCAACCTGGACAGTGATGACAGCTGATATGCTTTGTTATAGG
Organism: Vandiemenella viatica; assembly: GCA_031002005.1. Lineage (NCBI taxonomy): Eukaryota > Metazoa > Arthropoda > Insecta > Orthoptera > Morabidae > Vandiemenella > Vandiemenella viatica. Next base: position 212,394,985 of record CM061920.1, read on the forward strand.
CCAAAGGGACGATGCAATTAGCTTTATAATTTACGCGGTGTAGCATTAGGACATGAAAATTTTTTTATTTGAGTTTCTTTCAATATATCCGTATTTTCTATGTAATTATTTGAGTCGCATCTACCTGAATTTTCGGATGCCTAGTTATATTTGCACCTTATAGCCACGAGACATATTAATCGAATAAAGTACTTCCAAATATGTGCAATTCCGCACAAGTCATTATGAAAGAAGTATGTTTTATTACTTGCTGATATTTATAATAGTTGTTTTTCAGACATCGCTCTTCGAGAAAAAACTGAATTTCGTATTAAGTATTGGCTTATTGTGACTGTATTGTACAGCGTTCACGTAGCAATTTTGTTCCAGAGACAAACTGTATAACAGTCTACCAGAGACAATACATGTCTTCAATGTTAGTAATATAACTTTTTCGTAATTCAACAGACCTGTTACGATTCAAGTAAATGCTGATTATACTTGATTCACGTATTCTTTTTATTTTGAAGTACTGTGGTCCAGAAAAATGAATCGCAGAAGTAAAAAAAAAAAAGGGTCTCATTATGAAAGGAGTGATCGTCTGAATGTGTATAATTATCTATGGTCTACAGTTTCACATTTCTGAAGTTTTTTACTGACTTGCTTCTTCCCATGGTACATATTAGTCGTTAGCTACTTCTGCAGATGTTGGTCAGCAACATTAGCTTTAAAAATTTGGAAACACCATGCAAATTGATGCGGCAGTTTTTGCGTTATTAGAGATCAAGCCTCACTACAAACGCAGCTTGCTTACAGATTTATAATAGTATAGATAAAACTGTAATAAGATTCCATAATGGAATTAATAATATGATTTTTTTAATAATGCTAGTTCAGTCACTACATTCACTGATGTATGAAGTAAAAAGAATAAACAGAAACTGAGAGTATCAATATGGGTACGAAGGATTTAAAATATTATGATTCGCTGAAATTTTAAAATCAATTAGGCCTCGTTATTTTACAATACGTGTCGAAAATACGAAGGAGATATATATTCACATCAAGAAAAGTGATAAGAATACATATACATCATTAATCTCACTTCTTTTGCTGTGCGTGTTACATTCCCTCGGTGAAGAAGAGTGAAGTCTAATTAATTAGCTGTCGTCTCCATTTGTGTCAATATCAGCTGCCTTACTTAGCCTATATTTACTTCGCTAGCTTTATCACTATCATTTATGTGATTGTATAAGAGTAACTGACATAATTTGGAATCCCATATCTACTTTTTAGACTGTCTAATTGCGTGCTATGTGTTTTGATTTTATTCATAGAAATAACTCACAAATATCTGGGGCCATAAGTAATTATGGATTCATAATTATCTTCATACGTTATGTTCATCGTTTTCACTTTCAGGAAGAGGGATACAGAACATGTAATTCATTTCTGACGTGATTTATTTCTGCTGCCACTGTGAAAATAAATTCCAAATGAACAATAATCAATTTCAAAGCCTGCTATTACGATCATTGATTGCATCTGCATTTCATCCTCAGTACGAGAATTTAGTTCTATCGGAATTCATTTCACATAATTTTCCGACTCAGTATAAAGCAATCACTTTTGACCTATAGAAACATGATAATAATATTATTGCTCCAACTTCTGCCGTGTTTCCAGTGGCAATATGATGCATATTCCATTAGAATTCGATGCTTAAATTACACGGTATGAAGCATTCTAAATGTAAATAATTTCAAATCAAATACTCTGTGAAATGCTTTTATTCAAAAGTTCATATGGCTTCTTTTCGAGCTTCACGATTATTAGGTGAGTGCTTAAATAACTTTCAGCATTTTTCAGATGATTGTTTTGATAAATCAAAGTTATCTTTCTCTGCGATAGCCGTGTTAACCTCTTATTTTAATACGCATAGTTATGTAATACTGCAGACAAAAGGTACAGATTTGAATAAAATGTCTGACTGGATATTACTGAATTCCCAGGCTTTCTCTTTCAGTCTTTTCTAGATTAAAAACTGAACGAGTTGGCTTAGTTGTTCCTGTTGTCTATACTATTTGTAGGTTTCCTAGACCAAGAAACTCACCAATCCCTGTTTTCGAAATGACCTACCAGCGTTGTTCAAATCTGATTTGTTTTATTTAAGAAACTACACCTGTTTTTCCAAATACTAAAGTAGGTGATAAACTTCAGCTTTTTATTTTATTTTCACTTAAGGTCTTAGTGTTTTTACCGACTATCAGCATTTTCATAACATCTTCAAAGTGTCTTATCACATTTTGTTTGCAAAATATGTTTCATGTTCACTTATGTCTTGTGAGCTATCCTGAGATTGTTCTCTAAATGTGAGCTACCAATTATCTTGGAAATGGTCAGCCCACTGTGAGCTACTACTCCGTTGGTGGATGATGGCGTGTTATTTAGAAGAGACCGGCCCAATTTTCCTCTCTCAACACATGCAAGCCGTTAGCTCGGATAGTTTTAATTAAAAACAAATTGAGAGGTACTATTAAAACGTGTAGAAATGAAAATCTTACTGTACTCATCGAAATACTGCTGAGTTTAATCAACACCGTCCCTTGAAACGACTTTTAAAAGCAATGTAGTCTTCACGGGTGTACCGCCGGATAGTGTTGTGGAAACACAATATTTCGACGGCTGGCTCTGCCGTCTTCTTCAGGTGATGAGCCAGCCGTCGAAATATTGTGTTTCCACAACACTATCCGGCGGTACACCCGTGAAGACTACATTGCAGTAATACGCCGGGAAAGTCTTCGTTCTTACGACTTTTAAAAGACTTGTGTTACATTCAAATCCATTTCACAAGCTTTACAACCTTCTCCAAGTGCTACAACACTGCCTTGCGACAATGCAGGCGCCTACACAGCTGTGATAGCCAGCGTCAAAGATTGTTACTTAGATATAAAAACCCAATGCTTCACTCTTTATTACACAAACTACAGTATTTGGAAAACCAACAATATTAGAAATTAGGTTACAAACATTAATTCTGTTATTCAGGATAAACGCTACATAATTCAATTCTAATAATAGTAATAACAGTAAGTTAATAATAAAAATGATTGGAAGTTGTAGTGATGATGTTTAAGTCTCTGTTTTTATTTCCTTGATAATTCGCTTTTCTTATCTCCAAATCCCATCAGTTGATTGAAGCCACCATATATATCACGATGAATGCAAATTATATTAATCATGAAACTTAAATACACGTTTTGAAATTCCTTGAACAAACTGAATGATTTTGGATTAGTTACTCCATGGTATTCTGCAAGTGATTTAAGAATACAGCACTTGACAATTTTTCAGTTCACATGAAATAAATATGACTCTTAAATATGCAATGTCACTTTTTATCGTATGTTAGTGATTTGTGGTTGTTTAAATCTTTTAGTTGGTAAAATTTGATAAAAGCTTCTGAAAAATGTAAATCTTGTATTTATTTACTAAGTAATATAAGATAATATCACCATTGCTGATTCCGCCAATGTTTTATCCAAACTAGCTCACTACCTTCAGATGATTAAACCAAAATATACAACCTTGCTGTACATACCTACTTCACACATCATGATTTCTCATCCCTTGCCACACAAGTTACATCTCAGCTGAGAGATTCTTTGGCATATCAGCTTACCATTAGAAGAATCAAGTCACAACTATAACCACCTTCTAAATAATAAGTATTTATTGTACATCATAAAACGCAGAGTATATTGTCTTAATAGGCTTATAATTCAAGAAAAGTGGGTCGAGTTTCTATACAGTTTTTTTTTTATACGTAGGATGATTGTTTTCTCACTTTTTGATGTATATTTTATTTCTTTGGTGGATGTTTAACGGTGTCGAATTTTCTGAACAAAGTATGCATGAAAATAGCTTTCTTCGTATACCCTCAATCGCTAGAAATATTTCAGATGAGTATAAAAAATCCTCTATGAGTTTGGTTTATTCTGTTAAATAGTCCAATACAGAATAAGTCTGTCCTTTTTAAGTAATAAAAAAATTCTATACCTCTGGTCTTAGGCCTCGTTGACGTTAAGGTCATTAGAGTCATGAAAGGACTGGCGGCAAGGAATGGGAAGGTTTCCGCCAATGATCTTTTAAAGGAAGCATCCAGGCATTCGTCTGGAGTGATTAGGGGGAAACTATGGAAAACTGAACGCTGGATGGCCGGACGAGGATCCGAACTCACGTCCTCTCGAATAAGAGACCAGAGCGTTACCGCTCACTCGCCAAGCTCGGAAAACATTTAAAAGGCGTTTTACAATACAGCTGCTCGTTCGTTGGTATGCGTTTACGTTCCAAGTAACTGCTGTTAAATTAACGGGCACAACATAAACAGTTTGCAACATAATTGCAGTCTTATAATATTATTTTTGTTTGCTATCAGAATATGTGCACATGACATTATTTGTAGAATAAATTCTAATTGGTAAGTGATCCTTTAACATGGTATTTTCGTATTGGCATAGCTCGCTAGCAGTCATTACATAGCGTGGATTCGCCATATTTACGGTCTCTTTTCGTATTTTCTGTTTTCGAGGAGTATTACAGCTCGCTAAACCCTCTTTAAAGCTCGGCCTTGCGTACGACAGGCAGAAAACAAATTCAGTGTTGGAGAGGAACCTGTTGAGTTAAGTACTCGCTCCAACTCACTTATTAACACTCACTTGGTCATCCGCGAATTTGTAGCTACGGATGAAGTTCATAAGTCTGGTGACTTAGAAACTCTTAAATGATCATTATACGGGAATTTAACGACATTTTTACCATCGTCTACATATTTGAACTAAAGTACTATTTGTTATGTTGTGTCACTTGGCAAGTTTCATTACAAGTAAACATTATTCGAGGGTGCAGGTGAGTCGACGAAATGACGAATAGTACAACGATGTTCAGTAAGTCTTTTTTTAAGTGTTTTATGTCTCGTCGATGTCGGTGTCATAAGAGGCAGGTGAGGGTTAGGAACAACGAACACGAAAAAATTTTGACATATATATTGGAAGAAACCATTCCGGTTTTCACCTGGAATGATTTCTGGAAACAAAATTGGGGTAGTGAATTTGCATTTGAACTGGAACGCAAGGCCCGAGAGTTACAGCTCACCTCCAGGCGCACTCAACAGCCACGCATTATTTATCCACCAAAAAGAAAACAGAACACAGTTAATAAATTTCGTCTCTAACTAGAAATTTACGCACAAAGATTTGTAATCTGATGCATTAAGTAGACGATGTTTATCTTGAGCTATACGAGTTATAAATAAACCTTTAACATGTTCCAAATCACTCCAGGCAAATGCCGTGATGCTTCCTTCAAAAGGCCATGGCCGAATTCCTTCCCATTCCTTGCCCCCATCCTTGCCCCCCATCCTTCCCCGTCTCTAAAGATCTCGATGTTAAAAAGAGACGTAAAGCAGTTTAAAAAAAATTTAACATGTTACCATAAAAGTAATAAATGGAACTGCTCAAGATATTAATAAAATGATCGTTTTCATGTTTGAATCATGCTCTCGAGTTATGTATATGTCGAAGCGATTTTTGAGGAGGGAGACCTGACCATTTACCTTTTTCTTAACTTCTCTCGATTTCCCAGCTCTGCCTCTTCAAGCTATCACTTGGAAACGTGGGCAGTGAGTTATGTTCTCGTGGAACATAAAACACTCAAAACTTCTCAGTAGCACTGTCCTACTAGTAATAAAATAATCTCACTGAGGCAATTATTAATCTAACAGATTTACATTTCCAATTGAACATTCTACAACTTCCAGAAATTTTTTTTTAATAACCAAAAATAAAAGTCATGAAGCCATACTAAGAATTATCTCGACAGTCACGCTGCAGAAGTTATATGTTCCGTGTCAATTGCTGTAGCAATCTACACATACAACTCCACACGGAAATACTAATATTGTATTAAATAAAGAAATAATACAATTGTGCAATGTATGTTCAGTCGAATAATAATTCACAGTAATTAATAGCGAAATACGAAAAATAAGAACAATAATGTATTAGAGTTGAGTGGAACCGTGAAACTAGTAACGAACAAAATAAAATCGCCAATTGTTTTTACAATCTTGCATATAAAATATCAAAGAAACTGTGTTGCAACTGTACCAAAATTTAATTCAGTGTTTTCGATCACATATATATAAATATGTGTTTTATTATTTTTTTTCAGTTGCATTATCCACCTCCCAGTGAAATTATGTCTGCACGTTAACTCTAGAACATTTTATCAGGCAAAATACTTGTATTTAGCTGCCTACTTGTAAAATCTTAAACTGACTACAGGAATGTTTTCCTACAGATAAGATAAAAAAAACAAAGTTCAAGAACAGAGAATTCATCTTGACGGTTCTAATCATTAATCTGATTGGCAGATCTGATCGGATTATTAACTTCAAGGCTGGCTTGGACTGTGTTGTGACTTCGCGTTCTATTGCCTCGCGTCTCATACGCGTTTGTATATAATTCTAAATGGTAGTTCATGACTGTCCCCAATTCTGACCATTCTGTCTCTAGATGTCATCTTCGACTGAAAGTCCGAGAACTGATTCAACTCCCGAGAAAAATCACTCTACAGGCACGTTTAGTCTCAGATTAGTACTAGCCGACGGCTTCACCCGCGATTTTGGTTTACCGGTAGAACAGCAGCTTTGGCTCCAACGCCTCCCCTGGTAGATAGGAAAGTTGACAATGCAGTTCCTGAAGATCGCTCAGAAAGTGACTGAATATTTATTTACACGACCGTTCTGGTGGCTCAGTTAGTAAAAGCCTGTCAATGGAAAAAATGGAGGTCCCCGGTTAGAATACCTGTCTCGGCAGGAGTATTTACGGGCGTTAAAACCGACCTCCAGCTCAGGCAAGGCTGAAAACACAAAGAGAACAGAACGGAGCTCTTTCCCAACCATCACCGGCGGCGTAGTGGATGTTGTACTGACCTTCTGCTCTGAATACAGTCAGTCTAAATCCTGCTTCCAGATAGGATTTCTTTACAAGGAATACTATTCATCTTTTGTTGTACTTATTACGTCTGACAATAGAAAAGAGAGTAATAAACGTAACGGTCAAAACATTCAAACAAAGGTAGTTGGTTGTGTGACTATAAAAGGCAAAATGTCATGACGAATTCCTAACGTCACGCGCGAATGACTTCCAACCATGCTGTCCAATATTTTTAACAACAATCCATTCATAACCGTCTGGGAACATCAGTCGAAGTATCGATCTGAAGTTTCATTGTCCTCACAGCTAGTAAACTAGTCTGCAAACAACCTCTTCATTCCTTCCTTTATCTCGCCTGTTATTATGCTCGATGTTCGTTCTGTCAGTGGCTATTGTCGTTAAATAATTATCTTCCATTGTCAGAACTCGAGGCTTTTAACTGCCAGAAAGCCCGCCTAGCTTTCTCCAACTTTCTCTTATTACCGTGTGCGAGCGTAATAGGGATGTCAGTGGTCGTTTCATTGAAATTTGAAGCTGTCGCTATTTCTCAAGCTACTGAATGCACTTTTGACCTTTCCTCTGGTTTAAAGTAGGAAACTTGTAGAAAATAAAATTTATGAAAGGAGAGAGAGAATGCTACGGAATTTCTTTCGCTTTAGAAGACTGTACAGGGACTGTAAAGCAGTTGGAGATACTGAAATGATAAAAGTCATCGGTTTTCTATTACAGTCCAGCGAGAATATTCTCAGAATATTTGTCACTGAAATATGCAAGAGAAAAAAAAATACATGGAGACTGGAAAATCGAGCAACTCACATTTCCAAGAATGGAAATAAAAGGGACACTTGAGTATGTCGCAGTATATCTCCGAAACCTGTCAACAGTATATTTCTGAAGAATGGTACACAATCGAACATTACAGGAATCCTAACTGTAAACAGTCATTTTGTAAAACTAGCTCAATTTTCGCTTGAGCTAATAACATTTCTTGATATGTGATTGCAAGTTGATGATATTATCTTGGATTTTCACAAAGCATTCGCTTATGATCCATACGTTTGCCTTACATCTCAACAATGATCTAATAATTTAACTTTGTTTGCTTAGTTACAGAATAATAACAAAACGAGATAAAGCTAAAATACATGTGATGCTGATGTCATGTTTTGCAGCAATTAAGAAGCAGTCCTAACGCTGGTCGGTTCTGCTTTTGTGTGTTTTTTTACGTATCGAGTAAGTGAATGTGTTCGACTTGATGGCAGGATGTTTGTTTTTAATCTTCTCGGCACACTGAGAAATAAAAATCCACACTGATGACGATGTTATCCATCCATCATGTCATTTATGATCCTAGAAAATTAGTTATATTTAGGGTGTCATCTCTAAATGATTTGCAAGCTTCATTCATCACTTAAACGCGATTAAGGCGACCAGCAGTGATCCACCCTAATGTATGTATTTATTGACTTTTGCGTTCGTAGCGATTATCTGTATAGTATCATAGGTATCTCTACACAATCCTAAAAATAATGCAGCTGTGAACAAGGTTAGGAATTAATGTTTCTAATCAATCATTTAAAATCAGGGATTATGTTTTGAGAAAAACAAAGAATGTTTGGAAAACATATTTTATTTCAAAAAATAATTGTGTTATATAAGATTGAATTAAAGTTAAAATTAAGCAATATTAAGAATGCTAATGAAAAACACTGTCTAAAAACAATAATTCACGCAGGCATACACACAGATAATACCACATGTAATTTTTCTTATGGTATCTGCTACGGAAACAGTCCACCTGGAAATATTTTTAATGTGGGCGATTTTGTACTTACAGCGTTATAATTAATCTATTTCGAAACTATTGTTTGTGACTAAACATTCTCCTACAAAAAAAGCGATATTTGTATAGTGTAGCTGAAACTGTGTTCTTCCAGTCTTCACTCTCGATGTTCTGCCTTTGTACTATCAGCACTTTAACATCAGATCAATTACTTTTTATAAGGACTTTCCTAAACTCAAGTATTACTAGTCCAGAAGGTATCACAAAGTAGAAAATTATTTAGATTATTCATGAGGTTGGACGACACAAGAACAGTATCATAATCACGTATCTGTAGTCTATAATTCTTAAATTTAAGTTTTTTTTTATTTTTTATGTAATAGAAGAAATGTAATTCTAATTCAGGGGCTGAAGATAAAGCAGAGCGTGTTTTCTTGCGTTCAGAATAAAAAAAATACGCAGAACTATTAGACTCCGCTTTTTTCTGTGCAGAAATATAATCCCACACACTAGTGAGGAGTCTTTCTTAATTAGACGTTGGGTGTAGCACCATCGAAGGTACATTTCTTTCGCGTCTTTGTGTTATCAGAGCAGCTGAGGCCACGCTGCTTAATAGTTTCTTCCTTAAAAAAAACAAGCCAATATGTCAACAAGAATGGATAATTTTACTGTATAAAGTAAAAGAGAATTCTTTGAAATGCCTTTCTAGAAAATAAACCATTTCCTTTATTAGTCGACTTCAGAAAAGTAGAAATTTCTCATTAGCCAGTGTATTTTTTTTTTTTTTTTTAAATTGTGTTCCTGAACAAATTCGTGAAAGATGCACACATTTTTATTATTTTGAGATTTATGCTTCTACTGTAGGGTTATAGTAAATTTTATGAGGAGCTGTGACCTACAGTGGTGGTGTAACGGTTAGCGTTCTCGCATCGCATTCGGGAGGACGCCGGTTCGAATCCCCGTCCAGATTTGGGTTTTCCATGGTTTCCCAAATCACTCCAGACAAATGCCGGGATGCTTCCTTCAAAAGGCCATGGCCGTATTCCTTCCCATTCCTTGCCCCCCATCCTTTCCCGTCTCTAAAAACCTCGCTGTTAAGAGACGTTAAGCAGTATTAAAAAAAAAAGAGGAGATGCGACGGTCTTGGACAGTAAGTTTTGGATAACAATTTACAAGCCGTTATTGATGTACGACTTCAGTCTAGAATTACCAATTCAAGAGTGTTCTGCTGTGGTGACACCATGTAAATTTCGCCATGGTTCACAGGAAGAAAATAAAACTCCTCAGAATCCAAGAATATTCGTATAGTTTTATTTTACGATGGAGCTTCTACTTACCTGAGCAATGTCGTGAAATGAAGCTACGCGCGAACAAGCAATCTACATTTTTTGAATATTATCTGAGAGCACCTTACAAACACATCCCAGAGACCAGTTCTTCGCTTAACAAAGGGCTGAAATTTAAATGTTCAGTTATTATACTTAGGTGATGAGCATGCTGATCTTGGCTTCCGCCCGATAAACGTCCTCGTATTAAATTAATGCTATCAGCATCCTGCTGTTCGCTATTGTCTATTAATCTGTTGTTACCACCACCATAATTTCTCTTCTACAAAACCTGTACCGCTTTCTATTAGATGATTATGCGAATTTATTAACCTGTTATTCTATACACGTTGTTTCATTTCATCATTCGTTCCATCTAACATTGTTGTGGGCATTTTTGGCAGACATATGAATGTTTATAATTTAAAAGTCACCAAAGAATTTTTGGAAAAAAAATAGCAGAACTGTTTTTGAAACACCCAACCTACATCAAAAACTCACTTTCATCTAACAGTCTGCTCCAGAATGAAAAATAATAATATCAGGAAATACAACGATAATCATTAACAACAGTTTCTGAATTAATTGTCAAGCCGCCATCTGGTGGCTCAGTGGTTAAGGTGTCTGACTGAGGAACGAAAGTTCCCCCATTCAAATCCCTGTCTCAGCGGGGATTTTAATAAGCCCTTAACCCAACCTTCACCTTTGGCACAGCTCACTGTGTAATGTGAAGTACGCCAGAACGCTTCCGTTGTTTGGATTCCACCTTAAATTGTAGGTGGTAGCATAGCATTGCACTTGGTAGCATAGCACTACCGGGTTAGGTTAAGGCGGCTAACACAGGGGCGGAGCGCGACCAATAGAAACCAGGTCATTGTGACACACGGAATTATTATTATTATTACTGTCAAGCTAAACGAAAACGAGGAACGCTCTTACGAGTAACAGCAATCGTGGCAACAAGCGTCAACATCAAAAACATTATCTTAGGATTTTATTTTCTGCCTCATCGATGTCGAGATTATTAGACGCAGAAAATTATTGCAGCAAGGAATGGGAAGCAATTCTGAGATTGCCTTTTAAAGCCATCCTGCATTTCGTCTGGAGAGATTTAAAGAGACAATGGACAACTCAATACTGGACGGCTGGACGGGGATCGGAACCTCGTCCTGCCGAATGTAACACTTACTCTGTTTCCATAATGATGCAAGTACTAATAAGAAACTCGTTTTGTTGAGATTGTGTGTTATATTTTCGACTAAAAGTTTATTCAGAGTCATATAGTCTGTAGTATCTTGTGTTCCGTTTACAAATGAGGCCCGACTGTAGCCCTACTGGAAAGCAGAATACGTAACAGTCAGCCCACTTCGTACATCCAGTTATGCAAATACAGAATTGCAGCCTGAATATCCTTTTTGCTTTTGAAGTGCTCGAGGTAAATGTCCAAAAAGAAATACAAAATTAACCGTGCAATAAAAGTTGCGTCTCTGGCGCAGGCAGAGGAGAGAATTTTCCGAAGACTAAAACGCGAAGTCATTTAGCGAGATTGCTAATTAACGCCCGTGAGTCGCGAGGCGGCCGCCAGGTGTTAATTATTAATCAGGCTGTTGGATTAAGAGCGTCGCGAGAACCGGAGGGAGTTGTTTTCTGCAGGTTGGCTGCCCTGAAACAGCGCGCGCAGTATTTAGAGTTCGGGTAAGAGCTTTCACTCTTTTAATTGTTATTTATGAACCATATGCATATGCTGACATCTACTCGTTTTTCTTTCTTTCTTATAAAATATAGTTAACACATTGGTGTTAAAACTAGCTATAATCTCTTAGATAACTCTCTTCATATATAAGAAATGGTTAATCCTTTCTCTAAGCGATAAAAAATCTACCGACTAAATACGTACTCTGAGGAGATTGTAATCATTCCGTACATTAATCGATGAATTTTACACATACGTTTTTTCTTATTTTAACAAAAATTATAAAAACAACGCAAAAAACTTCTACACCTTCATAACACAAACAAACAACATAAAATGCAGCCTTTATAGCTAACTCTGCTATGGAATAAACAGTTCAACTTATCGACTGCCATCCATATACGTAGAGACGGATATGTTTATTAATTTAGGAAATTTAGGCTAAGTACCTAACTGCGAAGGCCCTGAATGTTATTTCAGCAGTATTAATTCAACCAAAGTTACCAACAGTTGTTCAACAAGCAATAATAAAACGATAACTTCTGGTTATCCCTCGTCATGAAAATTGTTGTTCTTTTTAGATGATACTTCAAATGCGTAATTTTCAATTTTAATACGAAATAATCAGATTTATGATTTGATGCTTAAAAGATTATTTGCTGCAAAAGGTCCCGAATAAATGCTTCAGAATGAAAATACATAGCTAAATGCAGCCAGTCTGTAGGTACGGCATGTGATTTCTTTATGCTGTTATATGCGGTAAAGAATTCTTTTGATATGATGTATTTAACATAACCAAGGAATTAATTCCATCTCAATGCCTCGGGAACAGGAACATGTCTGGTAAATTTCATTGTTTCAGATATTTTGTTTAACAATTCGGATAGTATTTGACCACATGAGATTCAGTACGAAAAACGATTCCGATCCCGTGAGATCTGTACTTCAACTGACTCCTTAATAAATACCAGGCTATTTGTAGTTCACTAGGTCCTTCCTAAGGATTTATGAAGTCCTCATTCCTTACTTATTCGTAGCATTTTTGCTTTCATTCCTTTCTTTGAAGTCCATTAAGTTCTTAATTAGATATAACGTACAGAAGAAGTGAGTAGTTTAATTTCATCCACTTACGATAGTATGGACGCTATATTATAAGTATGAGAAGTTTCTGTTTCGAAATAAAAATAGATACTTAATCATAAAATCAAACTAATGAACTGATGAGAATTTAATAATCGTGTTTGTGTCTCTTAATGATTCAAGATTTTGTTTATCTGGTAATTATGGTAATAAATTGATGACGAACAAGAAATTCTCCTGTGTTGATTTTTCTACACCAGTTTCAGAATGCTTCATTTATGCGGTATTGTTTTATTAGTATTGTTCCATAAATCGGCGAAACGTTTACAACTTTAGACGAAAATGTGCAGAAACTAAACATTTACTGACAATAGTCAATTTAATAACAGTAGGGTGAACGGAAATTATGTTTTGTTGCTGTGCTGAATTGTAATTGATTTTAATACGTTGTGGATTCGATAAGTTGTTTAACAGCGAACCAATTTTGATAATATTTCTTGTTTATCAATCTCTGTTGGTGTTTTGACGTGACTATTGTGCACTATTACTCGCCCCATTGAAGAGATATTTGAATACCAGTATTTTTAATCAAATATTCGTGATGACTTTCGGGTCATATAAATGGATTTATAAAAAACACTGAGCTCTTTGTAGACTGGAGCAATGAAGTGTTAAGAACTGTAGATGCATCGAGTTTATTTATTAAGGGAAAACGAATGTTGAATTATTAACAATCTGTGGTTTAACACCTAAATTTTCAAATTCCCTTCTACCAACCTCACATTTACAATTTCCCAAAAACTATACGGAATATGGGTAAGTTCAATAATACTGAGAATGTAGGGTGAATAATCTATCATGAATTGTATCAAAATTTATTTTAGAAATTTACCTGTTAACCGCCAGTTCATTACTTTGCAAATATCCAGTTGATTCAGCCACTCGCAAGTTTGCTGAATTTCTCTGCAAAAGTGCACAGACATGCAAGTACGCATATACCCGTACCGCCATCTACATTTTAGCCTTTCGTGGTTTTTCTAAATCTACAACAAACAATGAATTCTCACTGTGTTAAGCAGCAAAGGATATAGCTAATTAAACCATATGCGATTTGAATTAAGGATCATTATTCCTGTCATCTAATATACACATAGTACGAAAGGGTAATTGTCCGTTGCAGATACAATTTCAGACACCGTCAACATTCTGTGTCGTCTCGTTATTGGCGTACACATATTTCTCCCTGTTAAACAACTCTTCCATTACTATGTTCAATATTTACGGTAAACAAGTACACGGTGCAGGCCCGTTAGGCAAGCAGAATGGGGACAACATTAGCAATATCAGATTCATCGACTGGCATGCTGGCAAACATACATAGACATTTTTTATTGCAACGGTTGATTGGAGAGAACAATACAGAAATTCAGCTTCTTTCGCTTGGAAGATTGATGCAAAAAATGTAAGTGACCAAAACTATGGTCCTGAAACCAGATTTGCTACTGATAGTACTCAGTACCTTGTCTCCTAAATAAAACAAATTTATTTTCATCAACACAACATGTGTCATGAATATACGATTTAAACAATTAAAGTATCTAAAAAATATATTATAAAATTTTTGTTTGATTTAACATGTAAGCCGTCTCCAGTAATAAATGGGACGAAAATATGCTGTTTATTAACATTTGTATAACAATATTTTCTACTATGTTGCTATATCTTGCGAGAAATTATAGGCAAATTCATGATCACGAATTGTAAAATATTTTTCACTTTTGTTTGGCGCCTTTTAGACATTATTCCATTTCTGTTTTACTAACGACAATCGCTTCAAACATGCACCGCGATAGTACAGTTCAGTAAACTGATCTAACATACCATTCATGACTCTCTGATTTCAGGAAAAATGCATTCAGATGCATTGAGTTAACGCATGTGAATTAGTTTTCTTCACACCACGCATTGTGATGAAAGCTGTGCATTGTACGAATTTTGTTGTTCTTATAATCAACGTGATGATGATATAAAGATATAAAACATTTTATACCCCCAGAAAACAAATTAGTCATGATCTAAGATTAACAATAAAATCGTGACTACGCGATCATAAATTCAACATCTAATACAAAAAACTTTGTTGCGTTCAGGTTCGATTTGTTTAAATACCAAAAAAAACTTCTTTTCTGTAGGCTGTTACTATCAACACAATGCTGTTATGTAGCATACACCACTTAAAACGACATAATTAGTGCATGTTAAAATTTGTTTCAGCCATTTTTGTGACTTTTCTTAGTTATCCTATTTTCTGTCCCTATTGGTCCATTACAGAAATACCAAGACCGAAGTCTAGCAGGTCTCAGGAACTTTGACATCGTCTCGCTTCAGCATTCAATCCAGCCACGCTGGAGACATCTTCTATATATTGATATTTCCATTTAATATTGTAGAATTGGATGGGGCTTGCTGGGTAATTTATATTTTAGTAGCATTCCATTTACCATTTTATTAATTTTGATATTAATGATTTTGTTGATCTTATCAATTTAATCATTTTAATCATTTGATTTTAACAAATAGGAAGAGGGTGCAAAGTGATATGTTATCTTGAATCACTAAAAAGTCATAACCTGACAGATTTATTCAAATCAACATTGAATGCCTGCAGACGTCGGTGTACTTTACAGTTAATTTAATACATGAAAATCAAGGGTTCAAACAAAATTAACACCGAGTCTTACAATATGAGGCATAAGACGTTAATTCTAAACAAACAACAGCGACATATTTTATGCGTAATTTAAGCAGTATGTCAAGATGCTTATTTATAATGCTGTTTACAAATACAAGTTTATATAAATGAATTCAAACAGGGCGCCATTAAGTCTTGGACTTAAAATAAAATAATATTTTCTGATTGATAGGAATTTATAACAGTGTTCCCTTATCAAATCAGGTTGCTCATGGCTATTAACACGCTCAGAAACATTGTCGGAGAGTGATACTCTGCTCAGAGGCATTGACGGGTCGAAGAATGCGCAACACTGAGTTCCTTTTAATGACTGAATGTCTTTACCGTTTATACAGCAGCGGCGAAGCCTCGCTTTCTTCAGACAACAGCAACAGGTACCACAAGCCAGAGGTGGCTCAAACAGTACTGTTATAAGTCTCGTCGTAATCGAAGACCGGGCGATGGTGTGACCTCTCTGTCCGCCAGACACCACCGCAAGACTTCTTTCTCTGCTGGTCACTACTGCCAGACCTCTCGAAATCCAATCCGTGGGCTCGTAGGAGATGTGAACTCAGAACACACCAAACAGCTCGTTATTATTTTGTAACATCCACGTGATTCACACTTGGATCTACTATAACTGCCTCACTCCGAAAACGTCCGACCTTCCCCGAGTTTTGCTTCGGCCACCAAATTTTTCCGTTAGCGTGCAGGAATCTCATCTCATGGCACAATAGATCGTCCGGCCGAATTATTCACTTGACCGGAGAAGGGTCAGTTAGGCGAAACTTGCTGCAGATAAGCGGGACTTCCCTCGCTATTGTGAAATGTTTCCACTCAGCTCAGGTATGAAAGGGTCGCGATTCACGGTTACAGGTGGCTACCTCCAGACTTAAAACTAACATACTCTCGAGCAAGATATTCCAACCATTCTTTCAATATGAATTATTGTTACTATTTAAAACATTGTACGAGTCTGACACAGCAGTCTCGTTACAATAATAATCAATAAAAGGGTTCTGTGACTCTTTTTAATTAAAAATAATGTTAGTTGTATTTTTGCAATTAGTTACTTAAATTTTCGGTGAAAATAATATCAATTATATGGTATCAACCGTTTTTTACTTGCGCCTGTTAGTTGATAGCGGTATCTGTACAAAGCATATTACTACCGAATAAAACACGATGTTAACACATTTATGGAACTTGAAGATCTTAGTCTTAAATGTGACTTTAATTAACAAAAGTGGAAAGTAATCCTCAAGAGGCGAGGTCATCTTGCGTGAGTATACCAAAGTAACTGCTCTGTATGCCTCGTGGTGGATGTTGTAACTACCGTATATGTATATAATTTCACGAATAGTTGGACAGAGAGGAGAGGGTATCTTTTCATACAGCGCTCTATATCATGCAACGTACTAATTAAATCTTGTCCTTAATATCTGAAAAAAAATTGTGTTATAACAGAAGGAAGTGAATATTAAGATGCAATGATCCTTCTTCTTTCTACAAGTTAAAAAAAATTGATTGACTGTTAGCTAACGTGAGATTCCTAACATTATTTTTTCTTTCCCATTAATAGTGAGAAAATAAAATTAATAGAGAACAGTGATCTGTGTTTTAGGAGTCAGAAAATGCATTAATAACAATTCTGTCACTGGAGATTACTGAGAAACTTCAGTTTCTGGATATACATCGGGAGAGTCATATGTTGGTTTGTCTTTGATAAATACGCGCAGTAGATCAGGACGAAGCACATCTTCATCGAATGAAGCTCAATAGTTGAGCGTGGCATTTGTTCATACGTTTAATTTAATTTAATTGCAATAAAGCACATGCCCACTGCCAATTTTCCTACAAACCTGTTTTCCTGTTTATGATCTCATTTTTATCTTAAAATTCCTTAAATTCTTAAGAATTTTAATTATAGATTATTTTAGTGTTACTCGTAAGTTTTATGTTACCTCTTGGTAATTTTTGAAATTGCTGGCAATTTTACTAACTAAAAAGATTTTTTTTTTACTCCCTTGTGTTTGAAATTGAGGGCCAGTTCACGGTAATGGTCATATCTTCCTTTCCTTCTACTACATCTATTTCTTCAGTTAATATCCATCCTGCCTTCATACTGCATATATACTTTATACACTCCCGCACTCTCTAAATCCCAGGTCAGCTCCTTTATCGTATTGGTTACTAGTTGTTGCTGCTAGTGTTAGCTTCCTTCTTTTGTATCCCCTCCGGTTCCTGTGTTTGATGCCCAAAATGTGGATCCTATAGTACACCACAACATTTTAGTAATGATCTAAACAAGATTTTCTAACATAACTATCTCACTTCCCTGGTACATCTCCTCATCTTCCTCTCCAAAAAAAGAAGGATTTTAAATCCCTCCCTACTTGTTGCCCAATGTGTCCTGCCCAACTGAGTTTACCCCTCAAATATTATATTAGGTACTTACATCTAACCTCTGCAATATAGATTCCCAAACTGTGGGAGGGGGGGGGGGATTTCAAGCCCGGGGTGGGAAGCACGAGGTCATGTTGGGAGAGGGGGGGGGGGCGCCGTCTGGACGATACCGTAGCTATACACCGGCTGAAGTACTAAGTCTTCCACACCGCCTCTTACCGTTGAAAACCTTTATACTAACATCAGATACGTAGTAAGTTTCCTCTGAGACCTCATTGTTAGTACATAGAAGAAGGCATTTATTTTCTTAATAGTGAAATTGTGGTGGAGGAAGGGGAGCGAGGGTATTTCTATTTTGACGGAAGAGGGGGGAGTGGTAAGAAAAACTTTTGGAGCTATTGTGAAGTATTATTTTTTATTTATCAGTTTCTTGGATGCCTGAAGTAGTGGTCACTGTCACAAAGAGCGATCTCACGTGCGATGAAACATATTAAATACATTATATTCTTATAAGAAAGGATCATGACAGTGGGGAAATCACAAATATGTCAATACTTAGTAATCTGCAGAAGATTTTCAAAGTAAAAAAAAAATAAAAAAGTTTTGGGAATAAAACTAAGACCTTCTCTGCCTTCTGCCTTCGAACACAGTTTATAAATAAACGTTTTGGTACGGAATGTCGCTATTTTGTTTTATGCATCAGCTATGCTTACTTACAAGAGATGAATGTTTTCGCAGCCGAATGATTGTAAAACCTGGAGTAAAGTAAGATTCACAATACATAAAGCGTAATCGTTTTAGTGTGCCAGCAGTAACAGAAATAAGAGCTATATGAAACGAAACCGGTAATGGAACTGGCGGAGGTAGGCAAGCCGCTTACAGGTAAGCCCTTAAAAGCTGTGTCGCACCACTTCCCAGCCAGTCATCTCATTTTGCGAGACTGACTCGTAGCGGGAGATCTCTGCAGCCACAGTTGCTCATCGTAACGCTAATCACTGCCGATTAACATTCTAACGCAATTAATACTTACGCCATATTTTGTCATACGTAAATCAACGAGGCAACAACAACAAAATAGTGCTGATAGTATAAAATTTCTAATAACGGTTATTTTCTGTTTCTGAAAGCTACGACGTATCACGAAAATAATTATCTCACATTAGAGTATCACTGTTTTTCTTCGTAAACGGGTAACCTGTGTCACAAAAAAATTCAGCTCAATTCATAATCGTTAAATAGTAAGGACCATGAACTTCTAGAATTAGGCAAAAGTAGGCGCTAGACATAGTGCAGACTTGTTTGATCTGATTAAATTAAATTACAGGTTTTAAGATACAGAAAACGAAGTTGTTGTGACTGGTGATAGTACGGGATGCAGCAACTACTTCGGAAAAAAAAAATAAACAAAAAACTTAAAAAAAAAATATTTGGGAAGATATTTCTGCGCATTACAGTGAAACACCAATTTGAAATATCTTTTAATAATGCTGCAAGAGTCATTCCAGTATTTTACGTCGTGTCGAGGACTACTGTCATAGATAGTGATCATAAATGCATTATAGTACGTAATATATTATTCCCTTTGGCACAGAAGAGTGAGCTGGTTTTGATGTGTCACTTCCAAGTTGGGTATTCTCTCATATTCAAGTAGCACGACGCATAGCCTGTGTATATCGATATACATACTTCGCAATAACAACTGAAGGCAACCATTTCTCAATCTCGGGTACTTTATCGGCCTCTGAGAATTTCATCTTTTATTTCCGTTTTATGGTATGTGTGATAGAAAAAGTTTCTTGAACCTCCATGAGAATACTTGATAGAAGAATTTTATTAGGCCATTTTAGAGGCAATCTCTCGTGCCTCTATTCAGTTTTATTTCATCCATAGACTACCGCCTAAGCCAACCATGTTGAGTCGCTCTAGTTTTGAATTTATACTGCAATGTTCTGACATACGGGTCGGAGTGGCATGTTGAACCAGGCTTGTAATAATCAGCGTATCGTAAATACTCTGTGCTGTTACTCACTCCAGCTTTTTCCAACTATCGCTGCTTTATGTGCTACTAAAAAATTGGTACCAAATTCATATTCATTAATTATGGAAACAATAAACAAATCAATAACATCTCCTGAAACTTAGTAAATCGTCAACTCCTTGTCGTTCGAATTCTTATTAAAGCTACGTCTAAACACTACGTTAGTATTACATCAGAGATTTTGTAATCGCCTAGGTTAGTCAGAAGAAGAAACTTTGCTTCCGCTTCACCGTACACACACGCAGCGAACAAACTGACAAACAATACTGTGCAATATCGCCGATTTCTAAGGGAGTGTAGGCAGCCTATTCAGTTTTCGCATAGAAAGAAGCGGCTGTATTATCGACTCGAATATCAATATATGAGACTGAGTCTGCGCCATTCATCCCCTCCATCAGTGCAGGTAACCTTCGACAGATAATATTTTCTGTTTACTTATCAAAGTTGATGTAATAAGCAGAGGCAATATAACGGGATATCACAATTGCAAATTTACATGAAACTTTACTAAGCGCAAATACTGCTGTGAACAAAGGGAATAATCAAACCATTACTAGTTCAAATCTAGAAGTTAAGCCATTCCTTTTGGTACGAGAGCACAGTTCAAAACGTGTTGGCGCTTAATGTTCTGCGTGGAAACAAGTGATGAACGTTAGGCGTTTTCTGAATAGTGATTAGAGGACTACTTAGTGCAAATAGTGTGTATTTCTCTTCCTGTCCGCTGAGGCAGCAAATCGGGGCAATATGTGAGAAATTGAAGTGAACGTGCATTGTTGCAGAAATGCGTCAGCTGATAATTTTGAACACGCCAGGCAATTCACAGCCTTTGCTGGTCTAAATCCTGAACATAGGATCATCCGTAAATAAAAAAGGTCGAATATGTAAAATAGGATCTGAGCGTATTCGCAAAGCTCTTTATATGCCAGCTATAGCAGTCAAAAACTTCAACCCTCACTTTCAAAAGTTTTGCCAGCGTTTAGCAAGTAGAGGTAAAACAAAAATGTATTAACTGCTTGTTTCAATTCCTTTTTAATAAAGTCGGAAAATCTATGGCTTACCCTCAGCAAATACATATGAGACTTGTATCTGATTGAATCTGTATCTGATATAATGTATAGATATCCTTAATTGGAAAAATTCACACTGAAACCAATAAAAATTGTGCACAAAGCTGCAACAATGTCGTCCCGCTTGGAAAATTAATTTCACAGTCTTAATCAGCAGACATAAGGCTAAGAATGACTCTACTCAATCAAAAACCATTTTCATCTTACACTATAAAAAAAATCACATAGCATCATACCATTGAAAACCATTATTAGGAATTGAATACTGGATAAACAACATTATTTTTCATGTATTGATGTCAAAATAATATTTCCAAAAAGTAAATTTCGCTTACTCAGACCAGAAACTGACACATTATCTGAAAATACAACGAGTGCGTTGTTTTCAGCAGAAGTAATAGTAAAACGAGATTTGTTTAAAAATATTTCAAATCATCTACAGAACTTATGCACAACTGTAAATTCATAGACGAAACACAGATGATTGCTGGAAAGATTTCAACCAATAGTTGGCTCTTTTATTTAAAAAGTCCTGACATAACAAGTTCAAAACCTTTATTCTAACATAATATACTTAGCGCGTTTCCTCTCAAGCATCATTGTTAGTACGTACTAATAAGTTGAGAATCTGAAAGTAAAATATCGGCAAATCTCTGCAATAACTCAGTGTAGTATTTCAAGAACAGGCTTTGAAAATAAAAACTGGCTCTGCTGCAAATAAGATGTTACTAAAATTAATAAATCAACGTTTTGGGTCGATTATTACAAAGTGTATGACACCATATCACAGCTAATGTTGCTATTACATTCTCTTTACTCAAGCACTCATTCGTGCGAAAGAGAGTTTTCAGCTCTTGTTGAAATAAAAACAAAGTATCGAAGTAAACTTGGATGCGCCAAAATTTATGCTGTGCGCTTTCTAATATCCAAAAAAGAATATGGAATCTTTTAGGAATAAATGTAAGATCATCCTTCCCAGTGATTTTTATTTCTTATGTCTTCTTTTAGTAAATTTAAAATTTGTAATTTTCTATTTTTTACTTTTTGCAGAAACTGTAATTTTGTAAGCGATAAAAATATTCGACTTAATACTAGCTTTTTTACATTTTTATAATACAATTATGTGTGTATGTGTGTGTAGATGGGAAAGGGGGGGGGAGGGATTGTAGGAATTTTTCTATTGATGTAAGATACACGTGATAAGATAAGAACTTCTTTTTTTTAAATTATGGCTTTACTCTCGTCGACGTCGAGGACATCAGAGGCGGAAAAGGATGGGAGCAAGGAACGGGAAGGAATTCGACAATGGTCTTATTGAAGGAAGCATTCGGCTGGAATGATTTGGGAAAACCATGGAAAACTCAAATCTGGATGCCCGGACGGGGATTCGAACCCACGTCCTCATGAATGCGAAGCGAGAGCGTTAACCGTTCACCAGCCACGCTTCGGTGACAGAATTTCTGATTTAGCATGATTGTCATTTCTGGTAAGTAAATTGACATATGTTTCTGAATCGATTATGCTTTGAACAGATGTTTGTTAAGTTATTCTCTTGGTGTAATGTGTATCATTCACCCATAAAGAAGCAAACATTCCAGTATATGAACATGAAGTAAAATTTTTGTGAGAGTTTCTTTCAATATGCGTAATGTTTATTAACCGCTTTTAGTATTTTAGTTGTAACGTTGTCTACCAAGATGAAGTAGCTATTGTCTATAATTGCAAACAGTTTATCATGTCTAAAGTAATTAAAAGAAACTTTAAATTATCTATAATATTATATTAATTAAAATCATCACTGTTCAAATTGGGTGACATTACGAACCTGTAGAATGTTGAGATTATTTAACATTAACGAAAAAAGGATGCACGTGGGGATTAAACAGTTTATGTGCCTGTGGTAGTGAATTTGCACTTTGTCTGTATGGGAAATCTCAGGGCAGCCTGGAGCATCTGGTTAGGTATCGGAAACTCGCAGCGAAAGCGAACTGGATTAGATGTTCATTAGCAGGTAACAATAAACACTTTTACTTCCCTTATGTGCCCTTCCCTTATGCATCACTGCAAAATTATTATAGTTATGGGTTAATGAGTTTCCAGTATTTCATATTCCCTTGAATATTTTTTATTTTTTTGTACAATATTTACAAAACATGAAAAACGTCCACAAAAATGAAGCTGTTAGCATTCAATGCCACAAAAAGGTCGTTTGAAGTTTACCTTGACACAGGTTTTTTCTACTATAAATAATCTCATCAATTTGACAATTAGGAAAGAAGACTTATGTTTAACATTTACACATTGCCGTCACTGTTTCTTATTTGTTAGTCTTTCGTTTTGATGGTCAACTTAGGTCTTCTTTGCCCTGCACGACATCTCCATGCTGTGTTTGCATATTCACAACAAGTAGTATTTATATTATTTGTTTATTCTATTTTCACCGTTCTAACTTTTAACACGACAACGGAGTGAAAACACAAGCTGGCTTTCGATTTTATCCATACATAAGTTGTGTAAGAGGGTTGCTGGCAGACTCTTGATCGTGTAATACCTATTCATTGTCATCGCGTTGCCGCGACATACGGTCCCTATCTTCAGATGGTGTTGGCAGAATCCAAAAACATCACCGATCACATCAAACGGCGGTCCATGTGAAGCGATCCCATGATGTGAATGGCTATCCCAAAACTGGAGTTTTCTGATGCACCGTTCCAGAATATTTATCGGAGAGTCTTCTCCGTTGTCTCAACTCCACGTACTGTTGCCGGCCTCTCGTCATTTCTGTCCAGTCCAATGCATGAGATTTTATCCTAAAAATTGATTCGCCAAAATGTCATGGTGCACCAGCGCTTCTTCGGATCGTTTCAACTGTTAGTAAACAGCGACACTAGTGTTCATTCCATTGTCGACTGACTTTTGTAGGTAGGAAATCCCAAATACACGTTCCCTGCAACTTTTCCCGTATGCATACTAATTTATACATACAAACTAATTCATACATACATAATATTTCAAATTGTATTCATAACTAACCATCTTATCCTACAATATCGTTGCCTTTTTTTCTCCAGTAATCAACAAACATTTAAAAGCGAAAAAATGAATTGAGGAAATACTTTGAAATTCGAGGAGACAGCTATTCGCGTCATCACAATGAGGCCTGAAGTTTCTGACTTTGCAGAAAATTTAAACGAAAGCGTTGCTGCAGTAATGTATACGCAGCAGTATATTCTACACGTCCCAGAAAGAATTTTTAAGAAGTTTCATTGTTGATTTCACTAAACCTAGTATTTTAGTAAATATAAGAATAAATTAAGATACTTAATAATAGATGCTGGCGATACCAGCCCAACCCAACCCAACACCTCAATCTGGATGGCTCATCCAGATTGAGGTGCTCTCGTATCCCTAAATCACTCCAAGCGAGTTTACCAATAGCTACTTTATAATGGCCGTGACTGATTTCACTCCGTTCCTTGCCCTCTTTCCTTTCCCGGATCTTATGGAATAGCTGCCGTCGAGACTTAAAGATCTAAGAAAAAACAAAGAAAATGAGGAGGAAGGAAGGAATTAAAATTTTGGGGAAATGTCAAAGGCTGCCAAAGATGAATAATAACAGCAGATCCACACATAACTGCGATGGACAGCAATTTGAGGCTTTTTGATTTTATACGGACATTTTCTTTATTTTGATTGTTTACAGTAATCAAGAGAAGTGGTCAAGGAACGTTCCGTTGTTAATTAATTAATTTCTTCTTTTAATTACGCAAGAAGCTTTCGCAGTAGGAACAGTTGAAGCGCACACGGAAAGCGGGTCGATGGCCACACTGGTTTCAGTTACTTTGCGTACCTCCATTACTGTCACTGATTCCGGCTTTGACTGCTAAGGCATTCCACAGAAGATTATTGCTTTGAGATGTAACCCCCAATTTCTTTTTTCAATTGTTTTGATTTTATTGCATGTTTTGACGTATGTAGATTAATTTTACTAAATAAGTAGGTTTGCCGCGAAGTTATTTTGTTTGGAACTGTAAATGGGTGTTGATCAGAATTGCAGACAACACTAAAAAGATTATTTTTGTGTATTAGGAATAATAAAAAGACACTTCTTTTTTTAAAAAAAATAAAAATAATAATAATTAAACTTATGAAAATATGCGTTAAACATTTTGACTGCAAACATTTTTTCAATTTCTTTTTTTTCCCCATAATTCAACACCTTTTTTTTATCAATAGTATTCCGTATGGAACACATCATGGATATGACCAGATGGAAACGTCATTATTTTAAAACCACACGTTGGATGAAGTATCTACGTATCATTACAACGTTTTAGGTCAATTCACCAATCATTAAGTTAGTGTCAGCGTCAACTTACCCTTTGCGCATTACGAAAAAATGGTTTTCATACTATCGGTTGTGTTTTTAGAAGACATACTATTCATCACTTTCTGGGATAGAGAACTTTATGATGTTGATTTTAGAGAAACGCGGTGCGGACGAAACGTTACGTTTGATGCTGCCCCTGTAGCTCCTCTGCCAGGTTCGCACGTGCGCGCGGCCTGTTATAGGAGATGCGTATTAGGCGCCGTTATCAACGCGTCGCCGCGCTTCAACTGCCTGCATTATGGGCTACCCAGCCCTTTGTGGAGCTATCAGACCAGCTGTCCACAGTATAATTCACACAACATCAGCAGCCATCAAGTCAATAATCACGGAACACTGAATAAAACGAATTACGAATGCATAATTGTAATAACTTTTAGCCTAGTTTAGCCATTAAGGTTGACAACAAACTGAAAATTGTCAACTAACATCTTTATCATGTTTATTAAGAATCCATAAATTAGTAACGATATGGCCTAGACTGAAAGAGCTTAAAATGTGTGCTTTAAAAGACAAGTTGAATCCTATTCACATGTACACGTTACTCTTACTAATGCATGTGTGAAACTAGTTTCATAATTACCAAAGTGTTTAAAAAATCTGTCACAACATTTATTGAGCTACAATTCCCAAAACAGGCCAGAAAAATGCTTTAATAATACCTATCAATTAAACTGCCCTTGCAGAATATGTGAAAAAGTATTTTAAATACTCTAGCTGTAGAGTCCAGAAAAGGGTTGCGTAAAATAGTCCTCCGCACAGAGACACCTCTACATTTCTTACGACCATGCTGAATCAATAACGTGTTAAATATGTTTCTATTCATAAATATTTTCTATTTTTTAACCGTGGAGCTGTTATAACATTGTGGTTCATAACGAGCATAAGACTTGTAATTCAAAATTAATATTCTTTCAGATACGAACGAGTTATCGAGAAAGTTTATTCGAATGGAATGAATATTAATTTCTATAATTTCTTGTGGAGGGATTTTTAAACCTGTTCAACAAAACCAAATGCCTGAACTTGACAACTACGCTACGAGAGTACCCTTCAGCCATTTTAAAGGATTAAAAACAGAATAGAATAAACAAAATACTGGTCAGAATCACTCTTTGAGAATATTATGAAATTGAAACGTATCCAGAGGTAATCAAAAAATAGAACCATATACTCAATATTATGCTCCAAACAGACAATAAAGCTTAAAAAATACGTTCCATACCGTCAGCTTCAGGATTAGGTATCAAATCCACTTACGGTAGGACTGCATCCCAATCCAGTCATCCTAAAGCCTTCGTATTGCAACCTCAGACAGATTAAGGTCAAATGACAGTAGAAAAGGAACAAAGTGTGGTACGAGTATACAGTATACAATCTTTTGTTTAACAAATCCTCCGCTGTTGTATTGAAGCGGTGATAACGCATTGATGATTCGTCGCAAGTATTAATTACCTTTCACTGATACCTTTAGAATACTTTTTTCTGTTTAGTATGCTAGATAAGGCAAAGAAAATAGTTTAAATAAGAGCACATTACGGAAAAACTACACCCTTGCAATGACAGCTGACATTTATTTCCGAATTCCTAGATATATATATTTTACACATTTCATTAATATTATTTAGTCCTCGCATTTTTAATTAGTTTTTCCTACACATTTATTTACTTATTACATCTTCTAACAAAAGAGAGACAATTGAGGTTTACCAACTGTGAGTCATATGAACTTTATGAAAACGTGTTTTTCTGATTCCACATCATATAATTTGCAAGGCACTATGTGTCTGGCTGGTTACAGCGATCTCTATGGCCGGTTAGCAAGGGCTTAGGATCGAACCACAGTACTCACTCCACAAAACTTCAGAGAATACTTTTAACATTTGTTTGTCTACGATATTTTCAAAGTAGTTTTTATTTATTTATTTATTTATTTTTAACTGCTTAACGTCTCTTAACAGCGAGGTCTTTAGAGACGGGAAAGGATGGGGGACAAGGAATGGGAAGGAATTCGTCCATGGCGTTTTGAAGGAAGCATCCCGCCATTTGCCTGGAGAGATTTGGGAAACCATGGAAAACCCAAATTTGGATGCCCGGACGGGGATTCGAACCGCCGTCCTCCCGAATGCGAGGCCAGAACGCTAACCGTTACACCCCCACGCTCGGTTTCATAGTGGTTATCAACGATCTGAACTCCTCATAATCCTGAGTGTCGACATATCCCCTTTTCGTAATTTGTTACTCCTAAATACTGAAATGGGTCGAAAGGAAAACAAAAACAGCTTAAAAATGATGTAAACGTTTTTCTGTATACAAAATTCATAATTTGATATTAGTTACATAAAACAATATGTTTTAACCAAACTGAAGATGTTAGTAGAATCAAATGCAAATTTTTGTAGTGCTAATTTAAGGAGAACTACTTGGAGTATGAAGAGGAAGGAATGATTTGGGATTTGTTTGGGCGGGGATTTCCTTCAGAGAAGAGAGGAAGTGAGGATTCAGACCGTCCTTAAAGTCACATTACGCACAAAGTTTCAAAAGTTACTGCCGGCGGAACTGGCGAAATGTCATGCAAATCGAATTTGCCGAAGCTTGTGGGATTTGGAAACCAGCAGGCAGGAGTAGTGAGGGAGTTGAGGGAGGGAGGAAGAGGTTGTGGGAGGAGGAGGGGAAAGAGAGCAATCATTTGGTGTCATTCCAATCATTTATTTAATTTAATACTTATGTATTTTTCCTCGCGGGCTGCGAAAAGTATCTTAAAAAACCACTTTGTACATTAAAATGCTAAAACCAGTATAACATAATAAAAAAAAAGAAAAATAATGCTGGCATAATCCCTTCTACCTAGGTTTATCGTTTAGGAACGCAATATAGTTGAAGGAATGGAATTATTAAAGGATTTGATGAGCATTGAGGAACAAGAAAATGATATAGTTCTTGTCAAATCTTGTCAATTCGAGGAAGCGAGCTATATCAAGCAAGAAAAATCAAATTAATCGAACAATAAATTTGCTGATAAAAATATCGGTTGTTTTTAAAAAAGTTAGTTTCCAGATGTAAAACATATACAAATATCGCCATCGATTTTTTGTATGAGAATCGAATTAACATTTGCATCTACTTTTCTTCTTGGGGTCTACTTTATCGCGTCCTGAAATGCAGCATAATCTTTAAACAACGCTCTTTTTGTGTATTGTACTACAGGAGAAATTCTCCTTTTAGGAACTGAATCTGCCCAGTCCTAGGACTTCTTGAAAAGCCACGTAAGAGACACTTTAGCTGCTGTTCCTACCCGTCTATTCGACTTTCATCTCACGTTACCCATACTCCTCTAAGTGTATTGGTTTTCTCCTCTTTCTGCTCTCCTTTGAGTTTCTCCAATTTTTTTTTTCAGATATCTGCCTTTTTTGTGACTTCATAAGAAGAGGTAGAACTCGAATTTCTTTGATGTTTATTACATTTGCATCCAATCCTCATCTTATCTCTAACGTAAGTTTATTATTTCTCTACATGTACAGAACCAAACATAAACCACACGCATCCAAAGAAAGGGCTTACCGCTGAGGTTATAACCATGAAAAAATCGTTTACTCTATGTAATTAAAACCTACTGCCTATAACACAGTAGGGAATAATGTCTCGGAAGACATTGAGCAAGTGTAAGTTTTCAGTACTTTCAGCTCAACGGTAGGAAGGAGTCTCCGGGAGCTTAAAAGACCAAACCCATGTATAAACGGATACCAGAAAGGTTAGGAAGTTGCACAATGCTCATACAAAACTAACTTGTAGACACTTTGCGGTGCTCGCTGTCCTAAATGAACGTCACCCGGCAGCCGTGTTTGCTGCCAGACCGCTCTGGTCTGTTTCGGCTGTAAAGTTTTACGGCGAGTGCTGCGCCACAACAGCGCTGCAGCGAGCAGCCGCATGCAAAACGACCGTCAGTCAGGGAGACGGACAGCGCGGGAATTACCAGCGCCACGGGGGCCTCCACAAGTGGCTATCACGTGCCGACATCAACAGCCACAGCGACAGCAATGACGCTGACACCGCTACCAAAAGAAACCAGTCTCCTCCAATCTCAATATAGTAAGACAGTGTACAATCAAATACAACACAAGACAATAGAAAAATGTTATAAAATAAAATACAGTGTAACCGAATACAGACGTATAGAACAGAATACGATTGAAAAGACTAGAATATTCTGACTGGCAGTTTTTTTTTTTTTTTTTTTTTGCATGTCAGTTGCTGGCTAGAAACTTAGTACAATGCTGAATAAAATAACAGTTTAAAACTAGAGTGTTAGAATAAGTTACTGTAATTCGGAAAGAACAGAAAAGGATAAATCAAATAAAGGACGGAACAAAACGTAAACGAAAAAATGAGAACAGGTTTTAATATGGGGTAAGAGCATTTTTCAGGAAGCAGACGAGCGCACAAAAATGTTTTTTGAAATAAATAATAGGCCTACCGCTAATAAGTTACTAAAACTCACTGACGATGCATTTAAGTCTCATAAACGTACAAATAAAATAAACTTAACAAATTCTTGCCAACAGTACAAATTAACACTCACCAATGAATTGGGACCTAAAGAAATTTCAGCATGTTAATGACCCTTTTATTTGATAAAACACAGTATCTCTAGTAAAATTGAATTTATACTTAAATAAACACACAAGCTGAAAACATTCAGCATAATAGAAACTCGACTATAAACTTCTTCTTTTGTTGAATACGTTGAAATTTATATACAGATCAAACATTCAGCCTTGAAGATCTAATAATACACATCAAATGTAAGTTATTAACTTTATTAGTATCATTATTATTAATAATAATTTATTACAGAGTAACTGAAGTACAGCAAATGCCTTACATACTTCCTTTTTCAATAAACGAGATTTCTCTTTAACTTCTTTCAGTGTCATTATTCATAATATTCCTCGACAATTTCTTCAAGCTTGTAACTCTCTTACCTTTTAATGAAAACTTTCTCACTTCCTTATGCCTAAAATAACTGTTTTCCAAATCTCGATGTACGATCTTTTTAATCATTTTCATTCAAATCCACAGGCAAAATTACAGTAAAATGTGATCTATTTCTTTGTTCTTTTTTTTTTTTTTTTCGAATCACCCATCTTTGGGGTACGTCAGATCAATCACTTCTTGGATGCTTGCGTTTTCTTCTTCTCCCAGTATTTCTTCATTCTATCTGATCTCTTCCTTCTTTCCTCTTCTGAAATTTGAATCGGTTTTCTGGTGTTTATCGCAACTTGGAACCTCTTACTTTTGTCTTTGGTCACGGTCTTGGCTGTACCATTCTTTAACATCACTTCGGTAATCTGGAGTTCTCTCAAATCCTTTTCCACTTCCTTAAACCAGTTGGGCTTAGTCTTTTTTTTATAAAAGAAGTCAAAGATTTTTTTTGTTAATCTGTTAGGATTCATTCGGAATATGTGTCCATAGAAATCAATCCTTTTTTTTCTCATGGTTTCGGAGAGTCTCTCAGACTTTGCGTAGAGGGCTTCGTTTCTGTAGAAAACTTGTTTGTTATTCTGGAATTTGGGACCCATGATCTTCCTCAAAATTTTCCTCTCTTTGATTTCCAATTTCTCCATTTGTCCTTTCCTCCCCATGACTAGTGTCTCTGCTGCATAGAGTGCTTCCGGCTTAATTACTGTGTTGTAATGTCTTATCTTTGTGTTCCAAGAGAGGCTTTTCTTATTGTAAGTGTTTTTGGTCTTCTGGAAGGCTAATTCCATTTTGGTCCTTCTCGCTTCCATTGTTTTACCTTCAAGGTTGTTCCATTCAATCCATTCCCCTAGGTACTTGAAACTCCTAACCACCTCTATTTTATGAGCTCCTACTCGGACTCTCGTAGGAGTGTCTGGTATATTTGTCATAATCTTTGTTTTTTCGAAAGAAATCTTAAGTCCTAACTTCCCTGCCTGCTCTTGTAATTCGGCGATTTGTTCTTTGGCTTCCTCCCATGTTTCTGCGAGCATCGCCATATCGTCAGCGAATGCCAAACACTTAATCGTAACTCCTTTATTTTTTGTTCCAAGTCTAATTCCTCCTCTGGTTCTTGCATTCCATTCTCTCACAACTTTTTCGAGTGCACAATTGAACAACAGGGGGGAGAGGCCATCCCCTTGCCGGACCCCTGTTCTGATCTCAAAAGGTTCTGACAGTTCACCCATGAATCTAACTTTTGAGGTCGTATTTGTGAGGGTTTCTTTGATTATATTCAGGGTTTTCCTGTCCAAGCCAAATTCCTCCAAAATATTGAATAACGACCCTCTGTCTATGGAATCGTAAGCTTTTTGGAAGTCCACAAAATCACTATATATGGTTTCGCCCTCTGTTTCTGGTATGCTAAAATGTTTCTGAGGTTTAGGATCTGTTCAGGGCAAGACCTTCCTTTCCTGAACCCTGCTTGATACTCCCCGATTTGGCAGTCCAGCTGGGATTCTGCTCGTTCAAGTAATGCTCTGGACAATATCTTATAGGTCACATCCACCAAAGAAATCCCTCTGTAGTTGTTCGGATCAGATTTAGAGCCTCTTTTATGTAGAGGGTGTATCAGGGCCATTTTCCATTCCTCTGGAATCCTTTGTTCTTTTATTATTTTTTTAAATTAAAAATAAAATGTAAACGTTTTATTATGTCGTTATTGGAATCAAGTGGAGAAATGTGTTCAACAGCCTTGATTGTTTCTCTTCCATTACCAATAACATATTAAGCAGCGCGTGTAAATCCTACAGATGACATGCCTACAGAATTTTCTCTTACATTTTGAAATTATAAGTCCACATTGGAAAAAAAATTTACGTTATATGTGTCATTATTATTGCGATAAATTTCTGCTCGTGCCAATCGAATGTAGTTTCTTTCCATCTTTCAATGAAATCGAAGTTTGGAATATGAATACCTGCTTTAGCTATTCATTCACGTTTTTGGTAATAGAAAAGTATCACTGTTATCTGTGACTGTATTATTGATGATTTCTCAGACTATATTTTCGGGGTATGCCGAGTTGTTTATCTGATAATCTAAGCTTTCGGCTGCCATTCCAGATGTATATTTGATATCCAAGACCAGTTTTCTTATGCATTGTTCGGTCAACATGGACTATGACAACCCAGTTTTTACGGTGATGGAATCCTTTATGACTCCTCAATTTGATATAAGTATTGTATAAAGTACCACGCTAAACATGCCACGTGAATAGTGTAATAGCAGTGAAGTAACTTCCTTTGTTGATTAATAACTTTAACCACTTGGTGACTTTATCACTTCCATTACATGTAAAGCATTACCTATATATGTCAATTTTTTCATCTCACCAGCGTGCATACATATGTTTAATTAAAAAAATTAAACCAACAGGCAAACATTTCCATCCAAAGATATATCATATGATTCATATACCATGGTGACGATTGTGTGGGTTTTTTAATTGTGTAAAAGCCATTGAAACTTCTTTATTCTTACCCAAACATTTTTTTTAAATATTTGAAAAAAGTCACAGCAAGTAATGTTGCAACTAGAACATATATATTTCAATGACGACATATTGTTTAACAATGTTATTTTTAATACCTGAATTATTCTGGCAGTTCTACTAAACTTCAGAATCCTAATGTCAATCAAAGATCACACTAAAAAAATGATTGTTTAACTGGAATATGTATTTCCTCATTTCCAAAATATTAATGACTCTAAGGTACGGAAGGTTGGCTTTAAAAGCCAATAATCACATCTTATTTGGAACGCTTTAACTATTGAATTGCCATTTGCAGTTCAGTTTGCTTGTCTTACATTTGCACCTATGATTACAAGACTATCTTACAGGTTGCATTCCAGCTTATCTCAAGAGAATTGCTTAACAATGACCTAGTTTTAACACCAGATGTAAAATAAACGCGTTGCAGAACAAAAAAATGTTTTACAGCTTTTGTATTTGAGCCTCTCGAATTCGCAAAAAAAATCGATAACCGCAAATCATTTTACAACAAAGAAATTCACGATGTGTTAATATGTGATAAACACAAGAAAACTGGAAGAATTTTTTTTTAAAAAAGCGCATAACAACAATGTCTCTTCATTCGTACACCGAGTGTGGTACAAAAAAGAAAGGTGTATTGCATACTGGAATTAAATAACTAAAAACTGTTAAAGTCATTTAGGATAAGAAAACATTTTCACATTTGTAGGTAAGAAATTAACACAGAATTTGTAAGAGGTTCCAAAAAATTTTAACCGTGCAACGGAGAGGTCATACAGCAAGAGGCTGGATTTTAAATTCGTAAAAATTAACTTTATGTCATCAGATTTAACTGTGGTTTTTAGGAAGGCCCAGATTTAACTTTTACAGCTTAATCAGTTGAAGCCCTCGAGGGAAATTTCCACCGTAGCATGCGTGTGTGCAGGCGGAGTTTGAAACGGTTTCTTCGTATTAGTCAGGATAGCTTTCTTTTTGGCAGACCTTTAATTGCATATTCCTATAAGGCTCTTATTTTTCATATTCCGGACCTTTTCCCGATATCAATAATGTTTATCTAATATTCACAAAAGAATCTTACTTTCAAAATATATAATAACATTACTGTAAACAGAATTAATACTAATGTCTCTAACTAAAGGAAGGTTATATGAAATTGTGTTGTGTACTTTTGGTTTATGAGGTGAACAATACGCGTGTTATGAATTGTGTGCCACGTAACGTATTCACGATAAAGAGCTTATGGAGTTCACTGGCTTCAACCTTTTGATGCTCCCCGCTGTGAATTCAGTGTCGAATCAAAAATTAAATGGTTCAGACTGAATCTTTGTTTCGGCTTCACCATAGGATATTGTGCTTTAATTACACTACACTTAACTTCACCCAATAGCTAACGTTAAATCCAGCTTTAAATGAAAACCCATTATCAGCACAAAGTGCTTGAGTGAAAAGCAGTGCATCCTTAAATAATAAATGTTTGGTTCCAGCATCTGTGCGGGTTATTTAAAATATAGGCTATTAAGATTAAATGCAGATAAATTTACTTAAAATTTTCGTGCTTGGCCAATTTATATTTGAGACAGAAGTTACTCTCCTTTATACCCAAACAAATGAATGTAAATATTGAAACATTTTAAATTTATTGATTATTTACTTGCTTTTTTAGTAATTAAAATTCATTACTCTTTAATTTTAGAAGTTTCTCTGATGAAAACATCGAAGAGTAGCTAACTGTTATTTTGTCATTATGCGATAATATTGGGTAAGATTTGTAAACCAAATTTTTAACTGATCTAGTCTGCTGCACTAGAATTATCTGTTTCTCCAGTTCATCTGCATACCCTGCATTGCTGTGTGTCTCTTATAAGACAGCTTAAAAGAATTACGGGGCTTACGGCTTAACGCCTCGTCGACGTCGAGGTCATTAGAGGAAAGAAACAGAATCTGATGGATGAAGAGCAGGGGAAACGTGAGAAGCATAACTGGAAGCCTAATGTTATGTGTGTACTGTTTAATTGTTTCATTAGTATACAAGAGACTGTGAGAGATTACACAGGAAATTAACTCAGCAGTTTAAAGCATGTTACACAGTTGAATGTCTCTCCCTGGTCACCACATATTGCCTAAATGATCCGGTCGTAACACAAATGGAGAGAAACGTGAATACATTAGCGTTCCGATACGAGGCAGTAGGATCTCTGACTGTAGACTGACTCTCCGCTCTCACGATTGAACGACAGTCACTAAGCATCAAATCTTCGAGTGAACTCTCAATCACTAAATTACTGCAGTTCCCAAACTAGCCCACATTAATAAACATTCCAGAAGGATAAACTATTGACTTATCGATCTTCTACAATAGAATAATTGTCGAAATGATAAAAAACGAATTAATTTGTAATATTAGGAAACATTAATTACAGGTAGTGACATATTATAGGAAAAAAAATCTCTCAAAAGTTACTAGAATCCTCAGGAATAAAACAGATAAGCGAACACAGTTTCGTTACAACGCTACAATCAACTTACGCATATAATGCTTCAGATTATCTAAGTTTTTATGTTAAACGTCATTAATAGGAGCTGCTACATATTTTCCTAACACAAAACGTGCTAGTACGCAGTACATTACAACGTACGCACAGACTTGAATGAAACACTAATGTGGAATATTGGCTGAAGAAAGAATTTTTAAATAATTTTGACCTTAATAATGAATAATATTTTAAGCATATTTTCATCTGTGCAGCACCTTAAAAATTTTGATTTAGCTAACAAAATGTTAGTAGCACTTTCGTGCATGAAACACGATATCGTTTTTACACGCTTTATATTAGCTTGACTTGTATGTATGAATGTAACGGAATTTTACAACTCCATTTTGACCCACTTCCCGATGTCCGAGCTGTTTGAAATTTGGCACACATATTAAGAACCGGTGACAATACAATAATTTCATAGCTATATCCTTCTATGCTCATTACTTTGACAGTAACAACAGAAAAATGGTTGAATGTCGTGGAATTTTGCAATATAATTTTAACCCAATTCCAGATGTCCGAGTTGTTTGAAATTTTGCTCATGTATTGATAATTGATTACAATACAATAATTTCATAGCTATGTCTTGATATTCTGATTACGTTGACAGTAAAAACATAAAATTTATGCACACGTTTTAAGAACCGGTTGACAATACAGTAGTCTCTTAGCAACGTCCTGCTATTCTCGTTACTCTGACGGTAACAATAGAAAAATGGTTGCCATGTAATGGAATCTTTCATTTCAGTGTTTACCCGCTTCCTGACGTCCGAATCGTTTTAAATTTTGCACACTTATTAAGAACCGATAAAAATTCAATAATTTCACTCTCACCACGTTGTCAGTGTATTCTATACTTGATGGGATTACTGAGTTAGGCAAATGCAGCCGCGACATTAGTGCACAGGTGCGATTCGAGAAATCTTCGTCATTTGGCGGCCACACCCTTCGGAGATTTCCCACCCAATATAGCCATCATCATCATCATCATCGTTCTCCAGTTTCCCGGGTGTGATTTACGAGCCTTGGTTGCTGTAGACGATCGTCTTCTGCTGTCTCCTATCCAGTAACGTTTCTCTGTCTGAAGTCGCTTAACGTGATGTTGAATAGTAAGTATTCGAAATATTACTTCGTACTATTAGAGGAAGTGTTACAAATATGGAATACCATTTTGTTTTTCGTTCATAATTTCTCAGGTTTTCACGTTAAACAAACAAAATGCCTGCAGCACATACTTTGGGATGTATTTTAATGCTTTCTATATTTTCGAATACATACTACATTAGGAACATTTTCTAAATTAAGCTTAACACAAAATTTGACATTTTTGGCTCTTCAGATTATGGGGTACAAATATGGAATAGTCCACTCGTATCAGGTTTGTTAAAGTTAAAACAAATGTCACTTGCAGAAGTCACACACATATCGTCCGTTATCGTAACCTGCACTGCCACATTTCTCTTATGAAATCTAGAGATCTATTAAATGCCTATAAATAAAAAAGTTTGTGAAAGTACGGTAGAAATATGGACTACTAGGGTACAAATACAAGTATTCCATATTAGTGACACAGCCATCTTGAAATTCAGAAACCCAAATAAAATCTAAAATTAAACGTAAATAGGCAACAGATACGCTGTTTTATAGCTTAATGTTTTAGCTAAACGTCTGTTTAGTAAATATGTTAATAATGTATGTATTATGGCAGGAATGAAACTAAAAACCACGAACCTCCAAGAATTCTTCCTCCTAGTAAATTCGTTAAAACAGATTCACTCAATCCTAATGATTGCCAATTGCGTTATGAATGTATTCCAAACAAGTTTACAATTAATGAAAGTAGTTTTTAAGCAGTTCACCAGAGTACATCACTTACGAGGCGAGAAACCATAGTATTCCATATTACCACCCCTATTTCATATTTGTACCTCTTCCTCTATAGAAAAGTAGCCTTCCTCGTTTACCGTGCTATTGGATCTCTTTGTTGAGTTGACCATTTAATTATATTTTACTCGTGGGAATAATAAATTAATAATGAAACTACAACTCAAAGAAAAAGAGAGATTGGCGAAGAAAAGCCAACAGTAAGAAACATACTTTTTAAACTATCTGAACAAAAAAGTTAAAAATAAAATTGTAGTTTAAAAAACTAAAATCACGCTTTCGTAGTAATGTGAACTAAAAGGTTAAAAATAATATTTAAATATAAACATTTTGTTTAACAGTGATAGGACTTCCCACAATTCAGGATAAATTAATTTTTTTTTGATAAGCTTAAAGATAAAGTCACTGATTACAAAATTAACTTTAATGGTAAAAAGACGTGGGGTGCACTCTACATAACTTTTGACAATGACTCTGTCTTTACAAACAGCCAACGACAAAAAATATAAGACAACTGAAATAGCACCCCATGTTTTTTTTTACATTAAAGTTAATTTTGTAATCAGTGACTTTATTCTTTAAGCTTATTCAAAAAAAAAATTTGGGTGGGGTGGGACTTTCTCCACCAGCGAAATACTGGTACTGACCTTTTGAAATTTGGATTAACTACTTCCTTATAATGTCCTCTTCACGTTGTACACTCTCCTTTTCCGGAAAAGTCGCCACGAATTAAATTAAAAATGCCTAAATATGACACTGCAGAACTGCTATTAGTTACCGCTGGCGCTGCGAAATCAATGATAATCTCTTGAAATGTTGGTTTAATTCTTTGTTGTAATATTTTCTTGCCGTTTTAGCTTCACTCCGTTGCAAAATGTCGCATAAAATTAACAAATACAAAATTTTTATTCGAAATGCAGTACTATAAGGCTCACCATCTTGGAATCGATATAACCAGTCAGAGATAATCGATTGCTTCAGTTGTAAACAAATGCACAGTTTGTCTCTGGTTTGCGACATGGCCTGCCGCAAAACGAATTACCCCTAAAATTTTTAGTCTTGGTCCAGGCCGAATTTCAACCTAACCATGATCACTATGACAAAACGAACCTATTTAGGTTGATATGATCCCTGTACCGATAATTTTTGTGTCATTTTTACAGTGCTGCTAACATTTCGCGGTTGCAGAGCATCCCATATTTTGGCATTTTTAATTTAATTCGTGGTGACTTTTCCAGAAAAGGAGAGTACTAAACGTGAAGAGGGCACTATAAGGAAGCAGTTAATCCAAATTTCAAAAGGTCAGTAACAGTATTTCGCTGGTGGAGAAAGTCCCACCCCACCCAAAAACATTTTCCTGAATTGTGGGACGTCCTATCACTGTTAAACAAAATGTTTATATTTAAATATTATTTTTAACCTTTTAGTTCACATTACTACGAAAAAGTGATTTTAGTTTTTTAAACTACAATTTTATTAGTTACACAGAACATATTTTATTCGAACTTACATAAACAGAGATTAATTTAATGGAACAATTTGCAAGTTGTTTCCTTTTATCTGAGAACATTAATAAACAAGTGCCACAGCGGTCAGTAGTGAGTAATGTAACAGCATTTCTTATATTATATAGCCGAGATAGTAGTCTTTGGTTCCAAAGTTAAAACAATGAATTGTAGATAATACAATATACAACTTCCTGCTTTCCTTCTAATTTCTTTTCAAAGAAAAAATGATGTGTTGTTCGCTTCAAGTTCTGGAGTACTCAGATTTAAATAACTGTTCACTCATCTCAAATTCAGTTTTCTTATTTCTCATAAAGGTATTTGGAGGAATGGTGCATAGTTTTTTTGGGCTGTCTCTTTAGGGCAGGTAATAAATCTAAACCTGTGTCAATAACTTGCTGAGAACATATTTCTGAGTTCTTGCATTTCGTTTTATTATTATTACTAGCTGGTACCCACGACTTCGTTGTGTTTGTAAAGAATTTGTATTGACAGCTACCGACAACTAACAACCATAGTGCACGATGGGAGAAAACCGTGCTATTACCACACACAAATCCAGTCATTTGCGCTATGTAGTTCAGTACAAAGTAAATTTAGGGACACACATGTCCTTTGGATCAAATACGAAAACATCCTTGATCTACCACTTTCAACCACCATATCTCCCACACTCCCACAGTTTGCCGAAAATTCGGCCAACGTTGTGATCGACAGGTGACTCTGTGTTACTACCACACACAAACGCCAGTGATCTGCGATAGATAGTTTTGCGCTGAAAAGTGATACACCATGACACAAGCGTCTTTGGCAGAAATATGAAATTGCCGCAGGTCGACCACTTACAACCCCCATATCTCCCACACCCCATAGCTACCGACATCTAACAACCATTGTGCACGTCAGGAGACACGATTCTACTACCACACACAAACACCAATGGTCTGTACTACGCAGTTGTGGCAGGAAAAGAGAAGTATAAGAAGACACAAAGTTTGGTCGAAAATATGAAAACGCCATGCATTGGCCAACTTTAATCATCATATCTCCCACATCCCCACAGCTATCGACATTCGGCCAACGTTGTGCACGACAGAAAACTCCATGCTACTTCCACACACAAGACCAGTGATCTGTGCTTGGTAGTGGTGGCTGAAAAGTGATATATATGAAAACACACGTCTATTTATATATATATATATATATAGATATATAGATATATATATATATGTGTGTGTGTGTGTGTGTGTGTATATATATATATAAAGATTATTATTTAAATTTCCTTCAATTAGAGTCTGGTGGGGATTTTGGCAAGGAAGGTAAAATAAATTCGACCACTGCCTTTTGATGCAACCAGTTTGTCATTAGACTTAAGTGGTTTCGAGAAAGCAGGAAACCGAAACAAGAATAGTCAAAACCGGGGTTTCGAAACGGCGTTATTTCTTATGAAAAGCTTGAGTAGTAACAGTGCAGCAACCATACTCATAGTATTTCTTGGCATTTTCTGGAAAAGATTGATTACTCAAATAACACTAATTCTTAATTTTTGCGTAAGTTACAAAGGACTTTTAAATGTGTTACCTCTAGACATTATGCGTTGCATAATGTAACCTAATAACAACTAGTTTGTTCAAGTATACATTTCCTTTTTATGGCGAAATTATACCGAACAAGAAACACAGCAGAGCATTAAAACACGTAATTTGCATGAAGTTTTCCAGGTGGCTAAGTGGTATTAGCATTTCAATTAGCGTTGTTAATTTCGGAGCCAAGAATTTGTGAGAAGAATGAGACCTCTTTCTGACTGCAAACTGCAGATGGGTTGTCAGTTTTAAGAGACCTGAATGAGAATGGATGTCCACGCACATAGCAAAGAAGCTTAATTGTTAATACAAGATGCAAATTAGTGCATCTGTAAAAAAAGTCCGAATTTTCTCGGATGCTTTAACGGTAAAAGGCAGCTGCTCTGCTGAAGGAAGTTTAATTTTAATTAAATCAGGCGAGAGAAGTCTCGGCGCCTGCGGACGTAACGGATTTAGTTACTCGCACTGCCTCCAAGCTTCCAGTTTATTATCGCTGGCCGAGGTGTAGAGTCCTCTGAAATCATCAGAATAATGCATTAAGGTGTGGAACTGTCGCTCTAACCGTTTAAAGTTAAATGAACTTAAATAACAGGGCAGAAAAAGTTAAATTTTGTATATATATATAGCGAAATTTTTATTCTTATTTAAGGATCTCCACGAATTTAAATTTCCATATAAAATATAAAGCAAAAAATATACAAGTGGGTGCGCAGACTTTCGCGGTCGTTGTTGATGTAATCTTGGTTGTCCGGGTTGGAACCGCGTCAATTTGTCGAAACCTAACGTTTCGGCCATCATTTTGTGGCCTTCTTCAGAGTACTGTGATGACTGGAACTGCTGCCGCCTATATATAGCTCCCGAAGAACGTTTGGAGTGACGTCACTCAAACTACCGCCGCCATCGTGGATGGTCCGATGGGGCCTGCGTCCCGCGTTTTCCTGAGTAGTTTGAGTGACGTCACTCCAAACGGTTAGCGCGTTTTTCGGGAGCTATATATAGGCGGCAGTAGTTCCAGCCGTGACAGTACTCTGAATAAGGCCACAAAATGATGGCCGAAACGTTAGGTTTCGACAAATTGACGCGGTTCAACCCAGACAACCAAGATTACAACAAATATACAGTTTGATACAGTACTCACACTATGTGTAGTAACTGGAGACATGTGTCAACAAAACACTTAGTAAGCAACATGAGAAATCTTGCAGTGATGTGTCAAGTATGGTAGAAGTCTGGAAAGACGTCTTCCAATAATCACCACAACACAAAATCCGGGCGGGTTAAATACATTGACAGCTTTTCCGCACGATAGTGGTATGTTCTCAAAATACAAGAACTGCTTGTTAATAACTAAAATATCGTCATTGAATCGTGTTTACCTTGAATTTTGATTCAGCCAGGTGCTCGAGGCACTGCCCTGGCACTTTGCGTTAAGTTGCAGGAAGAACAATGGTCTAATCAAATGGCACACCACCAGTTAAGGGTCCCCATAATACGTTCTTCAACAACGCTGTTATAACAGTTACGAGAAGACGTTTGCTTGAAGGCTGTAACACAATGGTCTCATATCCCCTACTTATCCAGCAACTGTGGTAATTATTTCGATATTACTTCGTATTCAACAAGTTTAATGTTAATTTACGATAGTTGTAGATACATTTTTGGCACTAAACCTCACCATCTACGCATTTACCCATGATTTCAGTTTGAATACTTTCTGCCCAGCTTTAATTATGGTTTAGAAACCTACAGTACGTAATACAAGATACGTAATTTAGTGTTTCTTGTCATCTTAGTTAGCAAACGTCAGAACACCGTAAATATTTTCCAGTTTCCTGATTACTGTCTTCGAAATGTCTCGATAGCTGAAAGTCTGTAATGATTCATAGAACATGTTAATATACTAAATGATTAATTTATCGACGTCGACTTATACATATTCTTGTTTTAAGCTGCACGTTTGGTGGATAACGAATTTTAAACGAAAATTACTTTGAGCTTCGTGGAGTATCATTTACGAAAGATTTAGTTATTTAATCAATTTTGTGAAATAATTATTAGATATTTTGCTATTAAGTAGTAATCTTCAGGGAAGGGACAAATTCGTTCCTTAAAGTCACAACTTGTGGCGTTTTTCTTGTGTACAACTTATCGACATTTTAAATTTCCTTCATAACAATAATAATTTCGGGTTGTCTAAAAGACCTAGTGGACAGAGGTTCAACGGGTGTGCAATGCGCATAAACCGTAGCTGCCAAACCTAACCTCGTATCCCATCACGTAAACGGCCCTGCTTAAACCTGGCAAAATCAAAGAATTTTCGACGTGGGGCGAGCTACTGTGTCACCTTTACAAATTGCTAAAAAAGAAAGATTTTAAGCCGCCTCTTGCCTGTTGTTGATCCTTTGCTTACACCTCAGCAAGCTGGATTCCGTCCTGGTAAAATCTGCACAGGACAACTACTAAATCTCACACAGTTTATAAAATATGCATTCGAAGCTCGTTGGGTGACAGGAGTGGTGTTTTTTGATTTCTCAGCAGCGTATGACGCAACAACGTTCCAAGGTAGGTAGGACGGTCAACGCGAAATTGACATTTATCACTCCCTCGCTGATCCTCCCCCCCCCCCCAAACCAGGCACCACCAGCATCCGCCCCCGCCGCAGAAGTGGACTCTTCCGAACCACCTGCCACTACAGAAGGCGCGTTGTGCCACCCATTAAGGGCGTCCACGGGGAGGCACGCGGAGCCAGCGCCCGCCACGAACGAGGACGAAGACCCTTCCAAAGACTCTCCGTACAGCTAATAAACCTCTCTGTGTAACCAACCCCCCACCCAGCCAACACAATTGTGGTGGCCAAGCGGTCGCAGGTACGCCCCGACGTGCATTCAGCCACCAATGCATCCTCTTGCACAGGGACGTGCTCCGAATGCGCTTTCACCCACACCCACCCGACACATGTGTCCTGTATGAGTATGGGTTCCCACACACTCGTCCAAGCTCCACAGAGCACCATCGTGATGCACGATACCGCTGCAGAGCTCATACGTCCCCACAGCGCTCACAGGGTGACGCTGCCCCACCCTGGGCAGACCCATGCACTACTAGTCCTCTCGTATTTTGAGGACCTATTATGGCAGCAGCACTCATGCTGGCAAGGTTGCCATCGCCGCCCAATGAGTACGGTCGAGGCCACTTTAGTGTTTCCTCTCCTCCACTTTTACTGCTGAAGTATGCATCCCTTGCCCGCTATCTTCGGGATTGGGTAGCATCACCGCCAGCTTTTCCGGGTAAAAGCTGTGGAGTCTGCACCGAGTTATCAGTATCGGTCCGTACGCTGACGGCCACTGATCTGCCCCGCCTTTTACCCGTTCCGGGGATGGCAACCCCTGACTCATGTTGAGAAGGTTTCCTCCTTCCCTTGGATGAGTAACAGTTGAGGGGGCTTTCGCCATAACCTCTACTCCACATCTATTTGAACGATGCCGCATCCGCTGCCCGGTTCCACTCCGGATTGGGTAGCTAAGCTCGAACTTTACAGGCGTGTTCGTGGAGTCTACGGGTATTAGGGGACACTGCCTAGTCCACACGCCCTGTCCCCCAACCACAAGCCTGTACCGATTAATTGGGATACAAAACAGG
Source organism: Vandiemenella viatica (assembly GCA_031002005.1). Lineage (NCBI taxonomy): Eukaryota > Metazoa > Arthropoda > Insecta > Orthoptera > Morabidae > Vandiemenella > Vandiemenella viatica. The sequence continues at coordinate 212,439,136 of CM061920.1, forward strand.
AAGTCGGGGGGGGGGGGGGGGGGGGAGGGACCCTGGGTGCGCCAAACCCACATCTGGCCAATCGCGATTGAAATCAAATCGAGTGTATGGACGCTCGTACCTTACCCCCATCCCTTACCCCGCTTCTAATGACCTCGACATCGGCAAGGCGTAAAGTATAACGGATCTTACTCATGGAATCCGAACTATGAAACGTAGTATTAGTTTCGCATCCAAAAAGCAAAGATTTTCCAGAGGTGAAAGTCAATATTGAGGACGATAAAAGTTCCAATGATACCGAGATTTCAAGCTTTGACCTTTTGCCTGACATTCCTGTACCATAAAAATTTGAGACACCAGACCCAGACACAGATGCTGTCAATTGACGATTACGAAAGAACAACAGAAAAAAACAACAGAGTAGTAATTTTTCAAATGGAGGTATTTGTCTATTCATGTGATCATCATGTGCTGAAAAGTATAAGAATTTTCTTAAAAATGGAGTATTTGTTACGTGCTATTTCAAATCACGCCATCAGCAAATTAGCCATCCTGGTTACCGGTTACCGGTTTTGGATTGTAAAATGTGATCACCCAAGCTTTCCGCCTCAGAAATATATCTTTTAGAGACAGATTAACAACCAAAAAATGACAGCTCATACTTTGGTCCATTAGGTTGATTAGTGCATAACGACTCCTGAAATGCTGACAGCCATTAGCCTCAGCAAAAGAAAGAACAATGAATAGCTACGTGAGAGCTAAACTTCATTCCGGAACGCTATAGGCAGTGTCGTTTAAGAGCACTGGAGAGTGCAACTAAACGCTAGCAGTCGTTAACCTCTTTGGTTGCTCTCGCTGGAGGTGATGTCCTGTAAATTTCGAACCAAACTCTAACCTTCGAAACAAATATTTAAGGGAAAATAAGTCTCTACTGTAATGATTGATTGGGGGGGTGACTACTTTTATTGGAAAATTGAGATTAATATCAGCTTTGTTAATCTGGATAGCAAGGATCTCGAATACTGTGGAATTACAGGTGAATAAATATTGAATGTTATTAGGTCTTATAACATTTCCATTTTCTGGGTAAATTAACGTTATTTCTAACACAAGTCAATGTAATTGCAAGCAAGCAATACCCAGGCCTTACAGTTAGCAGGATTAGTGCAAACAATAGTTGGATTCTAAGTGAAAATGTAACATCTTGGCGTCACAGGCCAACAACTAGATGTTATACATATTATAGAATTCCCAGGGGCGCCAATTAAAACAAAATGAACATTATCTGAGTCATGTTACAATAAACAAGAAGCTTTCAGAGTTCAATGTTTAGGGGCACGTGCACAATTAAAGCTGAGATTCTATTCCCAGGTAGCGTTTACGGGTCCTCAAAGCCTCGTTAAAACCCAAGAAACCTTGACCTGGCGTCAGAACACATTACCAAATGTCGGCCGCTCCACGGCGAATTGCCGCCGCGAGATAACGATCTCACGGACCGCTCGTCCGCCCAGGCGCCTCTGCGGTGACTGCCTCGCGCCACTGCGAGCCAATAAGCCTCGATCTGCTTCAGGCCACTATCAGCCAAGAAGTGTCGATGTGCATCGGGCCACGACCTGCCAGAAAGTCCTCTCCCTAGTTTTTCAGTACAGCGCCCGTATCACATGAATAAAAAGCTCTGCGTTAACATTTGTCAACCCCGTGGCGTCATGGCATTGGTGGGATATCGTATGCCAAAATCACGTGATGTCGAGGGCATTTTCTATTCGCTCCCGCCAGTTGCGACCTTCAACCCCTCGCTTCTTGGCTGAGAGGTCAGCACCCAGCCTCGGTTAACGGGGATCTGCCTCTCACCTCCCGGCACCGCTATTGTGTTGCTGGGACTCCGTGTCGCCGGCTAAATGTTTTTTCCAGCTATTCGAACATTCAAAATTTTCCACTGACCGCCAGCATTTTTCACCATTTCATATTCAATTTGCTCCTTTATAATAGCAATCTTGCATTAACTATAATTATACACGATAATTTGGTCGCCTGGGCTTATTATTAATAAATTACCTGATGATTTGTATAAATTAGTATTAAAATAATCTGAATGATATACAAACTGGAGTGAGACGTAAAAGCGCCAGTTGCGACCTTCAACCCCTCGCGTCTTGGCTGAGAGGTCAGCACCCAGCCCAGAATTAGTTTTTTTGGTATCTCTCTTAATTTCCGAGATATCAAATGTTTAAAGAAGGAAAATACACACTGCAGTACTAATTATTATCTAAGAAATATGTAGTGTTACCTGTTTAAAATTAACGTAGATATGTACTAGAGACCATTGTTCCATAAAAAAAAAAAAAATATTTCGTGTATATCTTCCATGTACAAACCCAGAAACGACACAAAAAAACAATCAGTAATAAGTTACGCTCAGCGCTGCCATTATGTACCATAGATAATGCTGTACGGTATGCTTCCAACGATTTTGTACCACAAAGATAGCTGTACTATCTAAGATATTATTATTTTTACATATCTGGCATGACTTTAAACTTGTTAAAACGAAAATAATCAATATTGTAATAAATGGCTCTGAGTTGTTAGGAAGGAGTAAAACTTTAACATACAAAATAAAAAATATTGACATATTTACTATTTTTCAAGGAAGTATATCATGAACATCCATCTTCTAGTTATTACATAAAAAGTATATGAGTACGAAAAAGTCGCCCCAAGCGCTGAGAAATTCTTCCTGGACAACTTCCGCGTTGTATTCACATCTCTAAACCACGTGCGCAAGGCGGTTGAGGTTAGGTTGGAAAGCGGCCTGGATCAGAAGGAAAATGTCGTCTATTCTCATCTTTGAGGTTCGTGCATAAGGTGGTTGAGGTTGGGTTGGAATACATCCTGGACCAGAAGGAAAATGTCGTCTATTCACATGTGTGATGTTCGTGCATAAGGCGGTTGATGTTAGGTTGGAATGCGGCCTGGACCAGAAGGAAAATGTCTATTCACATCTGTGAGACTCGTGTGTAAGGCGGTTGAAGTTGGCTGTAATGCGACCTGGACCAGAAGGAAAATTCCTATTCACATGTGTGAGGTTCGTGCGTAAGACGGGTGAGGTTAGCTTGGAATGCGACCTGGACCAAACGTAAAATATGGTTTATTTACATCGATGAGGTTTATGCCTAAGGCGGTTGAGGTTAGGTTGCAATGCGGCCTGGACCAAAAGGAAAATGACGCCAAAGGCACTACCAATTTCCGAGATATCGCTTCTCAAAAAAGTCGTTATAGGGTGTGGTACGATAATTGTAACTTCATAATTTCTTTGTAGCAACATTGCATATATCAGAGATTCCACAAAAAATCATTTGTGGTTCATTACTAAGTAGATGATTTCGCTGTAGAAAATGTAAATGTTTCTACACCCAGAACGCACCACGAGGAGGTATCATCTATTGCGTTCCATACACACTTAAATGTGTAAGATTTATTTTTTTAGATAAATTTATTAATGTTTCATAATACAAAGTATGGATTTTAATAATTTTTACGTGTGTAGAATTTGTAAAATTTTAAAAGAAGTCATTTGGAATTCGTCGTCGTCAGATTGAGCTCCTGATATTAATGTATCTATGTCTTCACTGTCATTTTGTTCTAAATCTTCATCCAAACGAGTTCTTTTTGCCGGCTGAAGCAGGAATTCAATTTCCGGGATTAATGTTGGTGGATCAATTTCTTTTAATGATAAACCTTCTTTCATATCACCATCCGTGTAACCTGGGTACACTCTTTTAATATCTAGGAGAAACTGCATGATTTTAGAGCCTTTGTCCTTATATTTATTCAGTATATTTTGTCGATACCAGTATTGGTGCAGAAGTTTTGCAGATCTTCGACATTTGATACTTTTTTTCAGTAATTTATTCTGATTTTCTAAATCATTTATGGTGTTCGTTTTGTCTGTTTGGTTAACAAATTCCCCTATACTATGATTTGTCTGTAAATGTACAGTTTTTTTAGAGAACATTTTCCCAATACCAATGTATTGTTTTGCACTGTCTGTGCATATCTTTGATGTATCATGATGAATATACCGGTACACATATGGCCACAAGTCCTTTTTGCTTTTTGAATTAACCTTGAAAAAAAGTCCAGATTTGGTTTCTTTGCAGTATAATCCTAACACAGTGATTGTCATTGGTTCCGTGAGACGGCCACGATTATATTTTCTTCTTGTCAGAAATGTCTCATCTATTTGGACTGTCTTACCTTCACCACCCAGTATAGTGTCTGTATGGGAAGATATTACTTCAGTTACTTCCCGACAATAACTATAATAGTCAACAACTGTACCCCAACTGATTTCCTTTCCATTATTTGAATAACGCCAATATTTTAGGTTCTCAAATACATCTGTAATTTTCATATCTATGGCAAAACTAATAATTATTGCAATAGTCTCTCTAAAAGAAATTCTACAACAGCATCCATCGAAGAAAGTACCTTGGCATGGATTTATAGTGTTGTTGCACCACTTCTTTGTCTTCTTAGTCCTTTTTGTGGCACATCTCCAAACCCATCCCAACTTTTTTTTAGAAGAATTTTCAACAACCGTTGGTAGGCCACAACATGCTGGTGGTGTTGTGGAACGTGCAGGAATTAATTTAATTTCTTGCAAGAAAGATATACTTTGTTCTTCGCTTCCAATTAATTTGTTAAACGAGGTGTATATATTAAAATTTTCCAATAGTGGATGCAGCAGTGGATGTTTTTCACCCATTTCGGAATAAGAAACACCGCGAACAAACGCTACGAGTTTTACTATATTGACAAGAATGTTGTTATGGTGACAGTTGATAACTGAAGTAGTTACTTCTACATAGATAGAGGCACTATAAATTTGTATTTATACATAAGCGTCTTCAAGTTCTTAATGGTGACCTTAATTTTTATTCTTTGCTCATTATGATAAAAATACATCAAACTAAATACTCCAAAAATGTCGAAAAATTCATTCAATTCCCAATAGGTTGGCAGACTTGCGCATTGACTTAAATTATTAGCATCGTTTGTGTTACAGTAATCTATGGTATAATATCGCGTGGTTGTACGTAATTTATTACTGACTGTTTTTTAGTGTCGTTTCTGGATTTGTACACGGAAGACATACACGAAATCCTTTTTTCAATGAAACAATTATCTCTAGTACATATCTACGTTTATTTTAAACAGGTAACAATACATATTTCTTAGATTATAATTAGTACTGAAATGTGTATTTTCCTTTTTTAAACATTTGATATCTCGGAAACTAAGCGAGATACCAAAAAAACTTATTATTCCTTTTCGATTTGTCTCGTCGAGATCTATTAGAATCAACCATCAAATCCGTAAAATTTCAGTGCCTCGGATATCGTAGTACTGCCCTTAATTCGCTCTAGCTACTGATTAGCATGACCGCTCCTTCAGAATCGAAGAGGATAGTATGAAGAACGATAAAGAGAGTTTTGGAACTGGAACACGTTGATAAATTCCCATCACTGTACGAGAAGAAAAAGTGAAATTACCTGAGTGCGGAACGCGGCCCGAATAACTAGCTCCATCTATAAGAAGCACTTGGCGTGACAACGTTATTACTGCCTTCCACTTGACTCCCCCTCAAATGCCCAAAACGTTTCAGACACCTCACACCATCGACGGACTTTCAGTTTAAAAATGGTCGTTTATATTTGACCCTCCAGCTAGGAGAAGGTCCAAACAATGGGTCAGAGATAATGAATTCGACAGATGTGCCTCTCAGTACCAAAGAATTATAATTTCCAAAGAGCAAAGAGTTCCGTTAATACGAAGAAATCTCTTCGTATGTGGGACTGTGCCAGAGAAGAAACATGATTTAGAAACCGCCATGGACAGGGAATACATTAGTTGATCGCCACGGTAGTAATTGATATGCTACATACTAGAACCCAAACTATGGGACACCGCAAAAAATTGATCTGGTGACAAGACAATACTGACATAAGTGACCCTGCGAATTTACTTCCCTTAGACTTATCTGCATGACTTATACTTTTTCTGTAAAAAATATAATCTTTATCATCGAACGATAATAATTCAAAATGATGTCAATAAATAGGATTCCATACACAAATTATAATGAGAATCATTAATTACGAAACAAAATCATTCATCCTTTCCTTAATAATTATTTTTATTTTAGTAGTCACTCTGCAACTATCACCGAAAATTGTTTACGGGCTGGCTGCGCATTAATCATCTACCAGTGGCAACATTTAATCGTCACTTTTAAAGAAAAAACCTTAATTTCTTTTTTTTTGGTCGAGTTAGTCATTTATTTTATGAAGTATTTAACTTTAGTGGAAAAATTAACTACTAGCTGTTACCCGCGACTTCGTACGCGTGGATTTAAAATTTGATTGCTAGAATTGGATACACAAAACTGAAAGTTACTAAGATATGTAGGCATAATATGAGGGGAACGCTATCGATATACCATTCTACCGTCGAACTTGTCTCATTTATTGATATCGGAAAAAAGTGTCCTATTTCGTTGCAAATTATACAAAGTATTTCGGTATATCGGTATACATATATAGTCGTCAAACGTAAAAAAAATGAAAAAAAAGACGTAGACTTACTTTCGCATATATAATATTATTAGTTTAGATCACACGAAAACTGCCTGTGGAACCAGTATACTCTGAATAAAGTAAACGCTTAGGGCACTATTCTATCGCCCAAGATTTGCCAGAACATCGTATCCTTACTACAAAATCCTAGGCTTGGCTCAAACTATGAAAAACAATTCATAAAAATCTTTGCTCCCAGAGTGGTTTAAATCCGAAGCCACAAGGGAGTTCTCTTAAAAAGCAAGCACGTTACGGCTGCGCTACACTGCCATTGCTCTCTGACGTTATGCATTACAAATACATGCGTTTGTCTTTCACATTTCAGATATTTTTCATGATTAAATGACAATATGTTCTTATTTATACAGAATATGGTATCCCATGTCTTTCCTAATGTCAAATAACATCTTCTTGTCAAATTTCATCACGATTGGAGTACCCGTGTAGCCCAAGAAACGTAACAAACAGACAGAGTTACTTTCGCATTTATAACATTAGTATAGATCTAGCTACAGCTTTCGAAATTATTCAATACCAACGACTTAACTCAAAAAACCTAGAGTTTCGAGTTACAAGACAATCGCCAGCAAGTTTGGTTATGGTTACTTATTTCCTGGTGAATATTTAATGTAACGACGATGGATAATAAGTCGACTTGCAGACATGTAGGTTTTGTTAATGATATTTGTTTCGCAATCAGTGTGTTACGTCACCTCTAAACAGGTGGCATACTGCGAATAAGAACAGCAATGAATCAGTTCATATCCCATTATATCTCCCACATCGCTGACAAGGCTGTAGAATAAATACGCGTGCATTCCTGATAATGGAACACTCTGTTTTATACGAATAACGTGGTGTGAAAGGTTGTTTTGTTTGCATAAGCTTACACTGTTCCTCAATGCACTTAGAAGGATAAAGAAGTGGAGAAGATTCCCCTCTCTGCTAGGGGACGCATCTCGCCATTAGAATGCATCAGGTGGTCGATCCAAGCCGAGTGGCGGCTACACGGATATTCTGTAGAGTGCAATAACAGAAATGAGCCTCACGCACACATGCATTCTCAGACTACACTCCAACACGCGCTCAATTACATTAAGTGACCGCAGAAAATGTTTCCAGTAGTCTAACTAGCCACTCTCAATATGGTTTAGCCAATTTTTCATAACCATTCAAGCGAATGCTTTATCTCTCGAAAGCTACAGATAACACAAAAAGAATAACAATAGTCACAGTACATTTTTTACGCGGTTCACAAACAAAAGTAAACTTTCAATGACACAGAAACCGAATCAAAAATTGTAAACTACTTTTCGATAACACACATTTTTTATGGTTCTATTATTGACGCTATAGATAACGTATTTGATTTCAAATTTACGTTAAAAAAAGAATTTTTCTGAAGTTTATTGCTTTATGAGAGTATTGAAACAGTTGTCCAAATACCACTACTATTTTCAAAAAATTTCTGTGACGAGATATAAGGCTTAAGGCTCAGATGAATGGATATAGTGGGCATGAACAGAAAATAAATATATTAATACATTTGGAAGTACATGCGAGATAATATCTCTGTAGTGAAGACACTACCTGCAAATACTAATAGTTTTGTAAGCCAATGAATCGATAGTATGGGGAGATAACTATAAACAACTTCTATGTGGGAGAAACACAAAAACATTAATCGAAATGATAAATGCACAAAAAAGAGACATGATTTTAATCAGGTAGTCCGATATCAGAAATGTAAAAAATATGTAAAATGGGCGATTAAGAGTCTCTTAAAAATAACGATTAAAAAACGAAGGGAAGCGAAGATTAATTTGTAGCCATGCTTGAAGCGTTACATGGTTTTCTCAATACTGTCTTGTGACTCTAAAGCTGATTTTGTATTATACACATGATTTATCGTGCCGTCTACCCATAGAAGAATTTTTGACTGTTTCTATGAAATTCTTTGTTTTTAATCAGAACATGTTCCACATTATTCTACAACGAAAATAAATTTTTAGTGCTGATCATAGCCTTGTTATTCCATCAACATCATTTATAAGATGAAATTATTATACATTGGTTTGAAAATTCATTGCATACTTGCCTGTGTTCTCATTTAGTAGTTTGGTAGATGTTTGGACACGGTTTTTCGAAGTAAAGCAGAAATTCAAATATTTAATGAGATTCGAGTTGAATGTTATGATTGTTTTCTTACTTGCAGCACTTCTGCAGTTCTTTCGTATCGAAATAAACTTTAGACCTCAAGAGGACAACGAAAGTGAAAGTATAAAACACTTGCTTTACCGGAAATCTCCATATTCAAATCTTGCACATAACATATTGTATATTGGAAAAGCCTGGCTTTTGAATCTATAATATTATATAAACTTTTGACGGATCTGTTTGTTCCGGTATCGCAAAAAACACAAAAACATTAATGGTATGCCTTGCGATGTCACCCCACGTGGCACAAGAGCAGTAAATCAACATTTATAACCTGTCATAACTTGAAATCAGCTTGAACAATCTTGACGGGGTTTTCACTTGAAACCTTAGGTTCTGATTTAAAATCAGCAATAAAGATACAAGTTTTCACAGTCTAAACGCTTATGGTCTGACCTAGACTTTACGTCTACGTATGTTACCTTAAGTGAGAACGAAGCAGAAAATGTATATCTTATAAAAACATATATCAGAGAAATGTGACGCCCTTTTCGAGGATATCTATCGGACATTCAGCCTCTAAACCTGACAGATGGCCACAGTGCAACGAGGACGACGAGTGGTTTATATTGATGACGATTTATCGATTCTGACAGAAGATTTAACATGGTACCAATTGTTAGAGCATAAGCTATTTACATTACAGTACGCCATCCGCATAATTTCTATGGCCTGGAGTGTTTCACAAAGTTGCAGCATTTCATTTGCACTCGTAGCACGCAAAATTGTGGAATGACATGGTTTCTTCATGCAAATCTATGGTCAAAAATTTATCATCATATATATTAGTTATTAAAGTGTTTTTTTTTTGTTTTGTGACAAGCCCTTATCTTCGTTCATATATAACAAAAATAAACAAATGGTGTATCATTTGTTTTTTAAAATTAAAGTTTCCGATAATATCACAAATTAAAAAAAGAATTTCTAAAAGGTGTTTTTTTATGACAGGCCACTTATCAATGAGGAATCATTTTGAAGATCTCTGGATTGGTAATATTATAACTTAAGAAAGCAATTTTTTTGGAATTCGGCACATTAAGGAGAAAAGTATTAATTAGCAAGATCATGAGAATGAGTCAGCTCACAGTCAAGCCACTGGGCTTTAATGTCGTTGATAAGCACTGAACGTGTTACCGCTAGATAGGAGCTCAACATATCACAGAGATATCTGAAAACTGTGTGCGTCTTTTACAGTAAGGAGCTTTCTCAGATATTTTTTTCTGTTAAGTAATCTTTTGTTTAGTAATATAAATTTCCACAGGTTTGTGTCGTATGTATGTTTTACGATTCTAAAAATTCGTTTTAATTGTTCAGTAAGGCGTTGTAAGTGATTTGTTATTTACCTATTTTAGTTTGCTAAAAATGACCCGGTTCATCTATCATTATACTACAAACCACCCACTTCGCTTTCCATCGTTTTTTTTATTTACGAAATCTAGTACTGTACTCATCTACTGTTATTCCTGATTGAATTGTATTTTGCAAAATGAAAACTTATTAATGGAATCCAAGCGCCCTATCTCATGTCTGATTCTGTGTGTGTTCTATACAGCCTTGGTGCAATACTATCTCCTGTGTGACTGACACTGTCCAGTCCTCAGACTACTTGTGAATCGGACCGACTGACTGAACCGATGTGAGCGCATCATCAGCGATGAGGTGACGCGTCACTCGCCGTTAATACTGACTGTGTGATGTCGTAAATCAGTGTGCACCGAGGCTGCAGGTGATAATTTGTTGCAAGGCGCGCCAGCGGGTTATTAATCACCTGTTAGTGGCGCTGAGCGGCGGCAGCTGCTAAATTGGTTTTACAGCCGCCAGAGTAGGGAAGTCATCAGCGGCTGATGCCGCCACCATTAATTAGCAGGCGGGACGCTCCAAGGAGCTCCTCCCTTCTTAAGGAGCGCCCAGCAAGTGGAAACACCTGCGCCCGTCCGGACAGACGGCCGACGAGGGAGATTAATCCCCACAAGAGTTGCATTTGTCATCACGGGGATACGGCGCTTCCACTCTGCCAGTTGTATATCGGTTCAATCCCTTGCAACAGTGGCTGCTATTTTTACAGTATTATGCCCGGGTGATGCTTGCTTACTTTCATTCAGGCAGATTCATTTTTAAATTTTTCTTACCGCGTACAGTTTATAGGGGGTTAGAATTTTCATTTTTCAAAATATTTCTAAAATTTTAATTTATGCTGAGTGAAGTAATTTAATAGCACAAGAAGTCTCATTGTGGCGCAGTTTACTACATTAAAATTTTATTCATAAGTCATTTTATACAAATAAATCTATGTACGGAATATATATTCTTTTTATTAATTTATTTTGTACTGACAGTGTTTAATAAAGTAATTGGCTAGAATAGATATAGATCACTTTTCTTCGTTTGGTTTCTTTATTTTGCACATTCCTTACTCGAAACTTTCTGCACGATCATACCAGACATCAGTGCAGTTATCATAAAACTAATCCAGCTGCCATTCCAGAAAACGAACGTTTATGGACATCAGACAACCTAAAACCGGATATACCTAAATCATTTCGTTCACCTGTTCCTTGTTTTGAGCTTTTTACATCGGAAAAAAAATTTGTTAAGGATGCCAATGATTGATTTTATTCGTTTGTTAGAGATTTTCAGAATCCCGATCTTCCTGAAGGTCCCAAATGTCAGCACCAACAAACACATATATTTCTTTATTTTTGCTGATAAAAGACGAGTAATTTTGGAACGGTACGTAATGCTCTTCCTGTTTCATCCAGGGTGTTTAAAAAGGCAAAGCATGATGCAAAGAGGAGGATGAAGTCCACCTTAACGAGCAACTAGACTGTAACGATAAATATTTCGTCTCCCAGTTTCCATTTTATTTGAGGCCAGTTCTTGTTGGTTTATTCATTCTTTCATCTACAAATATCCCGTTCACAAAGAAAACAAGCATATTTCCTGTAGCAGTATTCCATTCCCAATATGCTTGAAACTACACTGGTGGAAACTAAAGGTGGACACCCAGACGGCGTTGTCATAAACGAATGATATTTTGCTCCAAGTATTTCCTCATGAAGAATATTAAATGATTAAAAATTAGAAGTTTTACATATATTAGTATGAGAATTACGGAGCTATTTATTATATAAAATTGCTGTGTTTTTTAGAGTGTAAGTGGTGATTATTGTGGAAAGGGGGGGAGGGATGAGGATGGCAATCGGCCTTGGCCTTATACGGAACCATCCCAGCATTCGCCTTGAGTGACTGAGGAAAACAACGGAAAACCCCAGCCAGGATGACCGGACGGGGTTTGACCCCCGTCTTCCCGAATGTCGGGTAGTAATGTGAATTCGCACTTCTCCAGACTCAGCCAAGTACCATATGCCAAGGTGAAGATTGACGACCCTCTGCACCTAAATTTCTAACTGTGAGAGAGTTCGGAGAATTGGCGTCTTGAATTTCATTTCGTGAAATCTCCCGAAGGATTGGCCATAGTACAATGTCAGTATACAGACTTGTTACTTAGTAGATGAAAGAAGGCTCTAGTACTCATAAAGCAGATACAGTTCAATACAGAAGGACAACAGCACGTGCAGATAGCCAAATGGTGTGGGTGGCAATTGGTGGCAGACGGTTGACTGCAGGGCAGTTCCAAGCAGTTGTTACATAGAGAGTCACCCTCCAGATGAATACAACCCAATTGCTTGGAGCTTAGTTACACTCTCTGTCTCCTATGCAATGTGTTCCATTAACCTAATTTCTTTCCAGCAGCGTCTAATCTTGTGTAATGTAAAACGAAAAAATGGACACGCGAATGGAGTTGTATTTAGAGACGAGTCTTGATTCTGTCTGTGTCAAAGTGATAATCGACAACATGTACTCCGGCGTAGTGGAGAAACTGCTTACCCTACTGTGATTTCAGAACGTCACACAAGTGCAGCCATTGGTGTCATGGTTTGGGGGCAATCAGTTTCGACAGCAGGGCTAAGTTGTTGAAAGCACAATGACAGCCCACCACTATGTGAACCAGGTGCTGCACGCTATTGTGATACCCTTCACGCACACCATCCAAATCGCATCTTCCAACAGAACAATGCCTGTCCTCATACTGTGCCCATCACAAAACAAGCCTTGCAAGGGGTTACGATCACAATTTAGACCGCGCGGTACCCAGATTTGTCACCAATAGAGCATGTCTGGAATATCAGCAGTAGACACATTGGATAACATGGTCACCCAGCACAAACTGTACAACAGCTGACTGCACAAGACATACAGACGTAGAGAGACATACTCCAAGAAAAAATCTGAACACTTATTGATTCAATGTCAACAAGTATCCACGAATTTATATGTTCACAAGGTGGGCGCATTTCTTATTGACAACCATATCTAAAGATAATAAAGATAGCCTGATCGATTTCAATTTATCATTTCCTCTGGGTATGTCGCTGCATATATATAAAAAGCTTCCAAAAATTCCATCATTCCTGCCTGGGATTGCACTTTTAATTTCCGCCGGTGTTTATAAGTTGCTAAAAATCTTTCTTCTTTATTTAAATTGTGATTAATTCAAATGAAAATTTTTAATAATGTTTCAAAAGTTTTGTTCCTCAATCTAGCATTACCTACTGCAACAGTAGGCATTATATTGCCATTGTGTAGTTTTTAATACGTCTATTTGGATAACAGTGGAAGTACGCAATCTAAGCCATAAACGTTGTTATGGTGTTTTGTAAGAAGCAAAATAAATGACATAACTTTTCTCTAAATTGGGCAGTATTTGTATCTGATTGGTGAAGACTGCGTCTCTTAAACCCAGAATCCAGCAGATTCGTGTTTTGTTTGTTCAGACCATACAAATGAATTTTAACAACATATTTATTCGGCAAAGAATTAAAAAAAACACACTTTGTAGAACAGTGTTATTAGAAAGCATTAAATGATGTAAAATAAATAATTGAAATAGAATAGACAGAGTTTATGAATATGTACAATTTCAATTTAAAGTGCATTACATTATGGAGGGTAGATTTGTACCTCTAATAAGCGGTTACATCTTCTAAAGAAGTACTGTAGACTGAACCGACCATACACAATTCGAGTAGTCTACATCCACCTAAAGTTGTCTAAAAACAAATGGGGACATCCAGCCAACCATACTATAGCTTCGAGAAACTTAATAATGACTGAAGCTTAAACTGATCGGTTACACTGGCAATACACATTTCTGTATTCTAATAATTACAAACGAAACAGAATTGCGTTTTCTTGAAACACTGTAAAATTTTGCTAAAAATCTTTCAGTGATAAATAAACATTAAGGGAACTTTATATTAGACTTAAATACACAGTGTTAGCAATCCCATATTAACGCGTAACTGTTCCAGAATATAAGTTCTGGTAGAATATTTCGTCAGTAATAGAGACGATGTACTATAGTAGTGATAAACTAAAACAAAACAAAATAAAGTTTAATATAAGCAAATTACTGCATTTTCGATATTAAATCAAAGAGATTTATTTCCTTATCATTAAAAATGTTTCATCAGTAAATTATATTTTTAAAAACGCTCTTACTCTTTCAAGAATTGGGTTAAGTTTATCAAAATAAATGCAGCAATTATACAGCATGTTTAAAGTTAAATGTCTGTGTTAAATCGATTATCGTAACACGGATAGGGATAGAGAAAGGTTTTCGTGTACAGATTCGTACATGGTGTGCCTTGTATTCTGTAGATTCAGAAACTCAGCAGGCAGTCCCGCATCTGACAGGAAGCGCATAATTACGAACTCTCTGGAACAATAGCGCGGAAATTCTGTTATCGTGAGGTTATTTCGCCGTAGAGACGCTAGCTTGTTCTGCCGAGCAGGAGGTCTATAGGATGTATTGTGGCATCGAAGTCAATGACACGGCCAGCCAAGAGATCTGCAGCCCTCAAGAGGAAGTTGATAAATCGGTAGATTCGTCATTATCTTCGTCATGTTCCTTTCCAGTGTTAGGCGGTGAGGTCAGTTCGTTTTGTTGGAAATTCTGATATATTTGCTGACTCAGTCCTAAGTAAAGCTGAGGAAGATAGAATGAAGTCATATTTCGATTTTTTTTAAATTTAAGGGCGCGTCGACAACGGGGTCATTAGCGCTTCAGAAAAAAAGGGCTATTAAGATTTGTTGCAAATGATATCATGTGCCGTAGTGGAGATAAATATTCCCTCAGAAAAGTTCTTAACAAAAATGGAATTTTCTATCCTTTTTTCTGTAATCCTTAACGATATTTCATAAATGAATGGCAGTAGCCGCTAACGTAATGAATTCCGGCTTGCTGCCGTTAAAGATAACTAAGGCTGGAGGAATTAAGTATTCCGTTATCTTTGAAGTTCTCGCGTGTCAGCACATAGTTACTCCAGCACACTTGTAGATTAATCACAATTATTCGAATTGCAGGGTCAAACTTGGTGGCAACAGAGGAATGATGTCTGATCAGCGACTGAAAATAATACTGATGCTGGCACACTGTTGTGTGAAGGACAGGGCTCTGGCGTTATATAGTCTAAAACACTAATGTCTGAATAATTGTAATTACACGTTCCAGAGTCTTGTGTTGTCCTTACAAAGTATATCACAACTCTGAGCGTCTGATATTCCTTCCGCAGCTATCTCAAACATTTTGAAAGTACGTACAATATACGGTATATATTATACCGTTATTATAAGTCAGAAAATGATTCCCTGAACAAAACAAAACACTTTGTTCGTGTAGTTTAGCACCCATCAGTCTTATTATTAGTAGCAACAAATTCACTCGGCGGATTTGTAGACATACATGGAAACTCCTGCCATTGCCTCAGCGCCAACTTACTTTCATTTGGAGTTGGACTATTTTTAATGTATGTGTAATCATCTACGTCAAAGCTGGACTGGTTCCGAATTCCTACCTTTAACTCATTTACATATTTTTACTGTGTGAAAAAATATTTAAAACAAATCGCATTACATACAATACAGCGTCATTTTTTCCAAAAAACAGTTTTTTCGAAATGAAGTCTTCACTTGCGTACCGCCGGTTCGTGCTGATGCCGGGAAAGTCTCCATTCTCACATTATTTTTTACACTTTTTGTTAATAAGGTTACTGTTTTATGCGTGTTTTTATAAAACAGGTTTTTTTTGCTTTATTTCATCTTCGTCGTTTCTATACTTGTATATCATCAAGAAATATTCTGAACGAGATACATAACATTGAGAAGATCCTTTTTTCTGTTTTCTACAATCTATATGTTTAATTACAGGTAGTGGTGACATGTAAATGGTTGAAAATAAAACAATGTCCATGACGAAAAATGGTGAAAATGGAAGGACAAGTGACATCCGCTTATAAATGTTGAAAAATGCTAATGTTGGATTCGAATTTACTAACATATTAGCCTCCTGACCAGATTTCTTCAGTGGCTGTGGGGGAGACATATTACAAGCCATAGTTGGTATATTACTCAAAATTGAGTTTATTGTATCACTTATAGGTAACGTGATTCGTTTTAATTATTATTTCAAGCAATAAAAGGATGTAAGTGAAGTTGAAATGAAATTTAAAATTACCGAGCTCAGCAAATCTGAAGACAAAAAAAAAAAACTATTGCCATGCAGGTTTGAGCCGGAGTCTTAAAATTACAGAGCAGATATGTTACCACCTGCATCTCTTGGCCACGAGGAAATACGCAATTATTCTGATATAAAAGATACTTTGGGATTTTTTTAAATGTGAATATCTCAAAAGCTCGGACGCATTTGAAGAAACGACAGTACCACAGATATATATGTGGGGTATAGCCTTCAGGTGATTGAAGTCACTTCTTAACACGTCTGATGGTCTCCGTGTGAGTTCCTGCCCTGCCTGTTAGGCCCGGCGTAGCTAATCAACTGGAGAAAGTCTTATAATGCCATCTTTCTGTGAAACGTGAAACTTCGTGTATTCTGTAAGCATATTTTTTCTTTGTGAAATGTGTAGTTTATGAAGTAGATTGGGGCCCGTCAATCATTCACCTTGAATGCCTAGGTGATTGCGGAAAACAGCATAAAACTGCACTCAGGACGGGCTCTACGAGGGTGCCTGGGCCCGATACAGTGTGCGGCGCCCCAGCGCACTCACCCACACTCGCGGATTTTCCCATCAGAAAACTAACATTTATTTCTGTGAAAGTGTCTTCTATTCATATATTTACAAGAAACATTATTTTCATTGTTACATATGTTGCTATTAATAAAAAATATTTTATTTTCTGGGAAGTTACATAACTTTTAATACGCTTACAAGGACTTGAATTTAAACAAGTCAAAACTCAATCACAGATTTTACGATCTTAAAAATTGTCTCAACATGGAATGATTACATTAATGTGGTGAACTTTTTACTTTTTACTTCCCTTTCTTGTTCTTTTCCTTATCTTTTTTTTTATTTCTTTTTTAAACTTACGAAACATTTTCCTGAATTTGTAAAAGTGTTATTAAGATATTTCATGTAACATTGACCACATAATAAAAGTGGTATTAAATTTTACTAACTTATCCTTAACACGGTTAGAAAACTAAACCCTGATCACTTACGGATCTATAACTTTCCAGAGAGATACAAAATCTCTTTTGGATCTGAACATTAATGAGCGACTCAGTGACATCCGTCGTACTGACTTCTGAGACACTCCGATTCGTGAAGGAGGCAGCACCATTGAGATCCAAATCTATTAACTAAGAGACGTAGCAACAACCAAAAAACCACATTCCTAGTAGTAACAGGCGTATTCACTCAAACCTGTTAGTTACGTCCATTCACTGTATATGTTTCCCAGTTAATTTTACGACTCCAGTTTCCTTACCGAACTTGAATTTTCTGCGAAAGAGAAGTACCATTAAAATTAATCTTTTCAGGTGTTGGTTGCATATTTTAAACCACTACTGTTCAATCCGGAACAAGTATTTCATTTCAATACAAGAAACCTTTCTATTTAACTAAGGTACAGAGTGATTATAATTAAAGTTTAAGTTTCAAAAAACGAACTATTGAGTAGAATGACGTAAAAATTGAACGGCGTATTATTGAAGAAGGGGGAAAGAACATGAACCAAAAAAGCATCCATCCAATCGGTTTTGAATTGCCCTGAGGCCAAAAACCGCATAAAAAGCATCCATCAAATCGGTTTTTAAGTTTCGCGAGACTGGCGTGAAACATGTTAAATATGCTGTCCACCGTTGTGTGCAACAAGATTAACTCAGGAAACAGCATGTTCCACAACCGATCGAAGTGTCACCGCGGTCAAGTTCAGAATGTGTTGCGCAATGCGTGTCTTCAATTCAGCTACCCTGGCAATCGGAGTACTGAACACAACATCTTTCAGATAACCCCACAGCCAGAAATCACACGGACTAAGATCAGGTGATCGGGCCGGCCAGGCTGTAGGGAAATGACGACTGATAATTCTAGCATTTCCGAAATGCCGCCTCAACAACTGCTTCACATGATTTGCAATGTGCGGAGGAGCACCATTTTGCATTCTTGTTCTTTCTCCCTTCTTCAATAATACGCCTTTAAATTTTGACGTCATTCTAATCAGTGGTTCGTTTTTTAGAGCGTTTTGAAACTGAAACTTTAATTATAATCACCCAATTTTCTAGAGTAAATATATTTGGTGGCGATAGTAATGATCAGTTTGAAGAAAGTTTAAAATTAGTTTAAAGTCAATATCCTAAGTGAAATTTTTCGTTATTAAATTACCACCGTTAATAATCAAAGCAACTAGAGTAACAAAATGTGTTAAATGGTTCGAAAACGCGTGGAATTTCTGTCATCTTTCTCCACTATCTTTTTCGTTTTACGTTATTAACTCGTGGAAACGTTGGAACTAACCTACGGTAAAATTCCACTGGTATAAAGTCTGACTGAAATGTTAGAGTGAACTAGTGGAGTAGACAGGTGATAAAAGAATTACTTCACCGCAGTATAACTTCTTCAAGAGTCTGAAGAGAGGAAAGTTTCGGTCACTGAAGCAGTGTACCTGAAACCACTGTGCATTAGCGAAAGTTTTCTCGAAAGAAATCGTCTTTTGGCTATTCGATGTGTAGAATGCTGCTTTGCCAACAGTAGACCTTAAAAATCCTTTGATTTCCATGTTCGATTCATCGCTGAATTTAATTCCATAAGTGACTTCGTTACCATTGGTAACACTGATTTCAGTCACCAA
The DNA here is from genome assembly GCA_031002005.1 of Vandiemenella viatica. Classification (NCBI taxonomy): domain Eukaryota; kingdom Metazoa; phylum Arthropoda; class Insecta; order Orthoptera; family Morabidae; genus Vandiemenella; species Vandiemenella viatica. The sequence continues at coordinate 212,458,182 of CM061920.1, forward strand.
CGGTATTCACTTCAGTAGATATTTGACAAATGGATTCATAAAATAATAAACTCAGAAAGTTTTCTATTGAGACGCTACATATTATGCATTTTTCTACTTCAACAGTTTGCCTTCTGACTATTATGGCATCAAAGGAGACTGTAAAAAATAGTTATAGAGAACTTAAAGCAAACTCCTTTATACGTCATCGCTTGATATTTTATATTTAATTCATATAATTCTGTACATTTCCCATGAAAGTCTGATCATTATGATGTGTTTTTCCTATTCGTCATTCACAACATTTATATAATCTGCATTTGTCGTGAACCTGATATTACCTCGCCATCTAAATACGCCCATGCTCCGAATTTTAGAAAATGGTTTAACTATTTAACAATTATTTGCAATGGATAAATACTTAAATTATACCTAAATTTATTTAAAGGGTTACAGATTTCTCCAGGGAAGACTAGTAATTGCAGAGTAATAATTACAAATCAAAATAATGTTTTACAGAGGCCCTTTTCGAATGTTTTGTTATGAATTACGCTACGGCATGGAATTCGCTATGTACCCAGTGGCTCCATAAAATGGATTTTATTCTTCCCAATCTGAATCTTGCAAGTGTCATGACTCAGTAATGACCAGGATAATCATCATTCGGCTTTCAACGCCCCAATTCCGATAGTCCTTGAGAAGTTTCACTTTTATAAAATCGGTCAAAATTTCATGGGAGACCGATTTCAAAACATCGCATCAAAGTGACGCGATCCCCTCGGTTGGAGGCCCGAGAATATTCTATTCAATTTCACAACCGTCTCAAAGTTCTAGTGAGGTGAATTTTGATATCTCACACTTTAAAAATATAACCTGATGTATCCAATAGTAGCACAATAGTAGAACAAAGCTCAGTATTGTTCATAGCTCTCAGCAGTGGTTTCATTATGAAGTTTTTTTACTTTTTTGATTTATTAATTCGTTGTTGATTCACTATATTTTGCAGAAGCCTATGTGTTAATGGGTTAGATATGTTGTTTATAACACCGAGGAGCTGAAACTTCCATATACGATTTTTCTCCCTTTATAAAAGCTGGAATAATTAAACGTTTTTCGACTACACAATAACGACTTACTACTTCGTCATTTTGTATTAACTGTAGAGGTAATTTTTGTCGTTTTTTCAATTGCGTCTGATCGCACTTCATTGCAAAGCAGCTTCTTGTCAGTCACAATGCGCTGCTGTGCAATGCGGGGCAGTGTGTCTGACAGGGGCATCAGTTAGCTGCCACTGTTGGCAGGCCTGGTTCGGGCATTACAAGGCACGGCCTAGTACATGCGCCATATGCGTTTGATCCTGTGTGTCGCGGAATAGTCTCTGAGCTCAGACGATGCTAGAATTTGTATAATTAACTCAGTAACAGCAGAATTTATGGCTTGAAATTTATAAAGAGGAAAATATGCTGATGCTTAGAAAGGAAATTGGGAGAAATATTGGATGAAGTTCATTCTGAGGTATAGTCCTGATGCTCAAATAAATCTTGAAATTAAAGATCAATGGAAGGAAATGTCAAGACTTCTGTAGGTTTATGTAAAGCATCTGATAACATGAGATGAGACAGCACATACAGATTTTAAATATTTATGGTTAAAATATCTAGTTAAAGGTGTGGCATATGTGACTGTAACATGAGTAGAGATACTATCATGAATTAAAAAGGGGTTTGGCAAGATATTATTCCACCTCTATCAATATTTTAGCTCTAATTATACACTCACAAAAGTTTAACAAAAATATCAATTTGATGTAATGATTTAAGAAGAGACAATAAATGCACAGCGATTTGTTGATGATACTAGATTTTTAACAGTGGATATGTAGTGAAATAAGTTAATTGCATGATCAAAATGCATCTAGGATAAACCAAGTTACGATAAAAGAAACAAAGTCTAGCAACAAAAGTAACAAAAATAACGTACTAAGTCTAAAAATAGGAGCCGATTCAGAAGAAGAACAAAAGAAATCAAACTTTGTTTCAGGCACCAGTCTGGCAGAAAAGCTCATATACCAACAAAATAGACAAACAGTTCAGCCAAACAATCAGATTCATGAATGGGGCGATTTAGTGACTCAATGTTTTTTTTTTTTTTTTTTTTTTTTTTTCGAATATTGCTCTACTAGAGTTACGTAGACACCAAAGAACTGTTGCTAAGATCCCCAAATACAGCACAGCCTTCCAATCCAATCCACCAACTCGCCTTGGATGGAGGAATCTAATTTGAGACGGAGAGGACGTGGCAGGCAAAACAGCGTGGGAGGAAATATGGCATCAATCGCCTTCAAACAGTTGGCTACTGAGGATTACAATTAACAATGTAGCTTCCAGGAAGGTGAGATGAATCGTATAAGAAATGGTTTTGCAAAATTTAGAAGTACAAAAGGGGGAATATCAGCTTACCAGAATGCGATTGCGGAACTCCAATTCAAACTGTTGACCAAGTCGGAAAAAATGTCCCAATTTGAGTTTTAATGGATATTGAGAAGAGTTTATACAAGCTGCGAGAGATTAAGAAACCGAATAATAACAAAGTAAACAACGAAGATCTGTAGAAAATCCCTAAATATTCAAACAATTGACGACTAAGAATAGTATTTTTGTATTTTTCTTCAAGGAAAAATATTGTTCTTTACCCACTGAAGACTAGATAATGTGCATGATATGGAGAAAATGAATATATGAAAATTGTTTAGGAAGAGAATTTGATAATAACGAAAATCTAATCTATACTCTCCACTGTATAACAAAATTGCTTTAAATTTTTTATTTATTTTCTAAATATTTAATTCTCCCCAGACAACTAGGAACGAACCGTTTGGAGGATAATATTTTCATTTTCGACTAAGTCTATTGATTTCATTCCTTCCAGGTAGCGGCTTGGAGAGGGACTGCTGTATAATCTTATGCACCGCTTTCAGCCAAACTTATCTAAGATGAAAGAATGGAAACGAATTCAACCATCACCTTCCCATTCCCTCCCCTTAGGCTAGTTTGGCTGAAACGAGATCATGAGACCTTAGTGTCTTCTTCGCCAGTTTCAGCTTTAAAGCTGGTTGGTTGGGGGTTCTTGTCCTGAGACATTTCCTCCCTCGATTTTCTTTATTTTTGACATTTGATTGATCGTCTTGTTGGCGTAGTATTGATTATCTTTTCGATCCGTCAGCACTATTGGTCTGTTGTGTTTGTCAGCGGCAGTTTGATATTCGCCGAGACAACTAACTAGTGGATTGGAAGAGTGGTGTGCTGTACTGTAGAATTTATAGGCATGTTGCCGGAATCTGTCAATGAGCTTCACTGTTCCTGACGCCTCGTGGACTGCGACAGTGGGAAAACGGTCGGGCAGATGTAGTGATCGCTTCAGTGTTTTGTTTTACAGTACTTGCAACTTTTTCAGGTGGAAATTAGCAGCGTACCCCCAGACGGGGCAAGCATATTCAATTACCGGCCTAATCTAGGAGCAGTAAATGGCAACTCCTAGATGTAGTGCCAACGAGCTTTCCCGGTTAAGTAGCAAGTAAAGAGCATAGAGCCGAGCATTTATCCTTTGCCTGATGTCGTTGATGTGAGCTCGCCATGTCAATTTACAGTCAACTGTTACACCAAGGTAACGAGCAGTCGGTGCCCAGGGGATGGTTCTAACTCTGAGCTGAAGTTGCGTGTATGGTAGTTGCTGTCCGTGGCGTCCTAGGCGTCGCAACAGCATAATCGCTTGAGTTTTGACGGGGTTTATGCTTATCCGCCACCTCCTAGTCCAGGCTATCGTCTGCTGAAGAGCTTCCTGCAATCGTCTCGTGGCGATGGCTCTGCTGCGGCTGGATGTGAAGAATGCCGTATTGTCGGCATACGTGGCCGTTTTCACATTCGCTGGTGCTGGAATGTCGGCTGTGTAGAGGGTATAAAGAACAGGACCCAGCACTGAACCCTGTGGTACACCTGCACGAATGCGCCGTCGTTTTGACACGGCATCTCCAACCCTGAAACAGAAGGTGCGCCTCGAGAGATAGCTGCGGATCAGTTTCACGTAGTTTCCAGGCAAGCCCCATTCATACAACTTGCAGAGCAGACCGGTATGCCACACTGAGTCGAATGCACGGGCGACAGCAAGCAACACCAAACCACAATAACTTCTCTCGACGGCCCTTGTAGCTGCCTCCACAACACGCATCAGCTGCTGCGTTGTGGAGTGCCTTGTATGGAATCCAAGTTGGTGATCGGGTAAACACCTGCAGCCTGGATTTAGGTGTCAATACACTTCAGCAGAATTCACTCGAACACTTTGCTGCGCGCGGGAAGCAGGCTGATGGACCAGTAATGATGGGGACCGAGCGTGGTGGGTGAGCTGTTAGCGCTCTGGCCTCGCATTCGGGAGGACGGTGGTTTGAATCGCCGTCCAGGCAGCCAAATTTAGGTTTCCCATGGTTTGCCCAAATCACTCCAGGCCAATTTCGGGATGCTTCCTTCAAAAGGCCATGGCCGAATTCCTTCCTGTTGCTTGTTCCCAGTCCCGTCCCGCCTCTAATGACCTCGACGTCGACGAGGCGTAAAGCCACAAGTAAAAATAAAATGTAATGCTGGGGAAAGACTGGATCTTTCCCAGCCTTATGGATACCAACCGCAATGGCATGCTTCCATGTTCTCAGTAAGGTCTGATTTCGCGTATTTGATGGCTCCTGGTGGTAGATTTCTAAGTGCCCGATTATCCACTTGGTCGTGACGAGGGACCTTTCAGTCCGGCGATGCAGCTAGCTACCTACTGGGGTCCAATCACGGTGATGTCATGGTCATCATCGGTTGACATGTACCGTCGCAGTCGGCGACGTACTGCGGCAAAGTGGTGAGCATCAACGTCGTCATCGACAGGCTGGAAGTTTTTCTCAAAACTGTTTGCCAGCGAGTTAGCCTTGTCTTCCGGTAGGAATGCAAGACCGCTTTTGCCATGGAGTGGTGTTATCATCTTACTTTTACGGGTGAGGCGCCTGGTTTCATTCCACGTGATGCCATCATTTGGACGCAACATTACAACAAGTGCGGACCACTCACGATTTCGATGTTCTACCAGTGCTGCCTTCAGCTCTCGTTGCATTTGATTGAGGAGGCGGCGAGTGGCACGGTTCCTTGCTAGTTTCCACTCCTTGGCGACCCGACTTTTTATTCTGATCTGCACCAGGAGGTGCGGTGGAAGCTGACAGCTACACTCCATGCGTGGATGAGCCAGTGATGTAGCAACTGTTGTAGCTTTATTTACGGTTCTGATGAAGAGTCTTAAATCCTCCTCAAGATTCCTGTCCACTGCACCACTTTCCAGTTCAGTCACTACGACTTCCATAAACAGGTCCCAGTCGGTGCGTTTGTAATCAGGAATTGGTTGATTCTTTGGCTGCCACTTCCCAACGGCAACCTCAAGTAGCGCAGGAGAGTGGTCCGAAGATAGTCTGTTAAGGGTTGTTGCTGAACCAAACCCTGTGATTCCTTTTGTTACTACAATGTCAAGAACATCTAACCGGCTTCCATTTGCAGGATGATGCGTTGGTTCAACAGGTGGCCACGCACTTAGTTTGTGGCAGTGAGCTAGGCGTTTTAGGAGGTTTTCAGCCGAATTAGCAGTTCCGCTATGCCAATCCTGATGCTTCGCATTCATATCTCCCGCAATGAGTATTTTACCAGGAAGTGTGATAAGGACGGTGATGTCGGCTTCGTCAACCGCTCTGCGTGGACGTCGGTAGTCTGCGACGACGGTGATAGCACCTGAGGATATTTTCATCCAAACAGCGACAGCCTCTACCTGCTGAGGTGGAAGAAGAGTGGGACATGGAGTACCCAGAACAGTGGCTTATCAACGGGTTGTCCTGGCCTTTCGGCCTTATGCACGCCCTCACAGACCATCTGGTATCCACCACCCAGCATCCGCCTCCACCGCAGGAGGTGAGACTCTTCCGAACTACCCGCCATCACAGCGGGGAGGGTGAGCAAGGCGTGCTTAGCCACCCATTAAGGGTGCCCACGGGGAGGTGCGCGGAACCAGCGCCCGCCACGACCAGGCCGAAGACCCTCCAGAAAACCTGACCGTATAGCTAATGCTCCTCTGCGCATCCAACGCGCACCTGGCCCCGCCCGCCCCCGTAGGAGCAGGGCGGAAGCCGTAGCGACCAGACAACAGCGCAGGATAGCCCCCAGCCACGCCCCCCAACGATCGACCAGCAGTACAAAGCCACCAGCCGTCCACCAGGGCACGCGACAGAGACAGGCCCCGGCATGCTTCCCCCGCACACCAACCATCAGCATGATTGCCTCTCTGAAGGGCGCGGGTTCTACACACCAGGACCACACAGAGCACCGTCATAGTGCACGATCGCGCCGGAGCGCTCAATTGGTGTCGCTGCCCCACCTGGGTCAGATGTCCGGACCCTTGCACTATCAGTCCCCATATATAAGAGGACCTATTTTGGCAGCAAATAACTCATACCGGCTTCAAGGGGAGCACAAGTTCCTTGATCACTGATCACCGGTCCCAGCGAGGGCCATTCTATACAATCTGAAGATGACCCCGGCCGTTGCCAGATCACGCCAGCTTACCGGTACCGAACGTCGCCTCCCATCAGAGTCGCGTCACCTCTCTGCACCCGGGTCCTACTGCCGTGATCCTTCGGTCTTACTGCCCGGGCGTTGGCAATGAGTGCTATCGGCGGGAGGGCTGCACCACATCACTCCACAATGATCTCAGTCTTCCAAATACCAAGATCCCCGGTCCGTTTGGTTGGTCCATACCGGCGGCAGGGGGAACCACTTCACCTGATCACCGAAGCCCGCCTCAGCAGCGGCCGCTTCCGAGAACCGGGAATTCAACCCCACCTTCTAGCGACAGACACCGGCTACCGGTACCGTTTGGGTGCAACCGTTCTGCAGGGCACACACTCATCTCCCTGAACCCCGTCCGGCTTTAAGTCGGATATAACCGAGGCATCGGCACAGTGTGCATTCCCAGCGGCAGGGTGCACCACATCCCTGGGTCCGCCCGGTCTACCCGGGAGGGACCTCTGGTACCATCCGCTAGGCACCTCCAGCGCGGCTGACAGAGACCTCCTCACCACTTACTGGTACTGTCTCCTTGGCGTGGCAGCGCCGCGGACTCTCAATCCTTCGCACTGAGGGTGCCCTCGGCGTGAATTTGCGGACCTTCCTCCCTAATTACTTGGGCAGTTTCCACGTCGAGCTCGGGGCCCCGGGTTCGCCATGCCCGTATCCCAGCCCTAAAGAAGGCCGGAAACCCCTGAGTATCGTCTGGCGCCCCAGGAAGCTCATACCAACCGAAGTCGCCCTGGTACTCTTGTTAGCGAAGCTACCTCCGCAACGTTTGAAGAGTTGCCGTTCGGGGACACTTTCGTGATACCCCTAACGCACATTTTGTTCCAGCCCGGGATCCCGTTACCCAGATACCTGGGATAGGTTAGTCAACTCGACTGTTTTACGGGTTTCCGCCGCGCTGCTGCCGCCTTCAGGAATGGCTTTAGATGGGACTCGCTAACGAGGTAAATGTACACATCTTCATCTCGCAGAAATGGTTGATATTCAAGCAATTTCCAATGAATGCTGTTGGAATTCCACACACAGAAAGTGATGCTATGAATGTGTGTCCTCCTATTCATGGTTGGGTTGTTGGGTTACGGTGGCGTTAGCAAGCGCCGACGTCACTGCAGAGGTGATATCCGAAGACATTCTATCAAGCCACGTTAGGAGGCTGACCGTCATGCTGAGCATATTCTCAAGCATACTGACTAGCCTCCGGAAGTTGGTCCCGTTCTTCACTGCTGCTTCATCTGGCTACTGGCGTGGTAGACCTTGTTTTTTCTGACGCTTTGGTGGTGCAGTCTGCAACGCCATCGGTTGTTTGGACTTTGCAGTTGGGCCTTGTTTCACCGCCTGCTTCGAAGTTTCTTGGTGCTGTGGCAGTTTGGGGTAGAAGAATCAATCGTATCTTTGTTATCTCGGTGAAGGATAAGTCTGATTGCATTTTGGAAGGTGCCAGTTTCTTGCCCTTCTGCTTCTTCGTTTTCTTCAATTTCTGGGGATTCGATTACGTTGAGTCAGAATTTGATATTTTACTGAACTCCGACATTTGTTGTTGGTTTGGCTGCTGCTGTAGATGCCTCTGAGAAGCCTCTGTCCTGACTCCTCTTTGACGATCGCGGGCTCGCTTATAGGCTGGACAACCTGTCCAACTGCCAATCTTGCCGTGGCAGTTTCCGCAGATTGGTGGGTCACGGTCCTTCTGCGTGTGGCAGTGCTTTGCGTCGTGTTTCCCCGCACACGAAGCACACCGGACCCATTTTTCAATGGCGGGCCACATTGCCAAACAACTGAGAGTTGAAAGAGTTGAAACATTGCTGCGGGTCAGCCGGCGATCGCAGTTTCTCTGTCGATACTATGAGATGGCAGAGCTTGTAAACCTCAAATATTGTGCGATTTCCGGGCAGGTCTGGTAATACTACTAGGAAAAGCGGCGTTATGTCGTTACTGCCGGGAAAACGAAGTTGAGCCATTGCCCTCGCGTCGTAGCCCATTTCTGCCAGCTCTTCTTTCAATGTCTCTGTTGTTGGCAGAGTCCTGGGAATGCCACGAAACACCACCTTCAACAGTTTCACCGCTCAGGTCGGAAAAGTGTAATACTGGATGTTGCACTGTTGAAGGAGAGAAGTCATGCTGAATTTAATTTTGTCACCACCTGCTGTTTTAACAGCGATTGGACAGCATCCACCCGACCATGAATGGTCTTGTAGTTTCCTTCGAATTCCACTACTATATGTGGGATGGAGTCACATCTCGGCTCCATTCGTGGCGTGTCGTCGACAGTCAATTCAGTGAAACGGTTTTCTACCTCCTTCGCAGCTGTCTTCTTCGGCATTATGAAACCTTCCTGCTCTGGCTGCCAATTATGGGTACGGGAACGACGCCCTCTGACTCCATTCCGCCCGGAGATTGATGCTGCAGTATTGTCAGTGGCTTAAATGGTCTTGTTATTTTGTACCTTAGCTTTATTTGGTTTCTTGGCTGTACCAAGTTTCGTCACTGCCAGGCTGGCTCCAGTAGATTTGCGCGCCTCCTCCTTCCTGTAATTGACGGCACGTGGATGTTTATTGTAGGTCATTTCTGGTGGAGTAGTGGGACGCTTTCTCGGGGTTAAATCTTTGGTCACCATGTATACGCTGAACTTTTAACACAGCGGCTGGTGTAGCTTCTTCATCCATTTCGATATCCCTTTCCGTTGGCGATTCGTCGCACTTGTCACAACGGCCGCCGGCAAAACCGAGTGCAATGAGGCGCTCAACGCGCGTGGCGCGGAAGTGCATCGCGCGCTTTTCTCGTTACCCATTCCTCCCAACCACGCTGAGTTCTTACTGATGGGTGACCGAGCTTAATTTGCTGCCAGCAATCGCGAAGCAGAACCGAATTATTCAACTTCGACACACGCAACACGGAATTCCTTCGGTTACCTTTGTCAACAATACCTATCTATAACAATCACACACACGACTCTACGAATCTAAACAATGCATACACGTGCACTCATAGATATCATTGCACACAATATGTTAACAGAAAAGTGCAATATACACTTTTTTATTTTATTTTATTGGCATTCGGTTTAGCCCAAGGATGGCCAACCCGTGGCCCGCGATAGGTCATTTTGTGGCCCGCGGAGCTGGATCATTAATTCATTTTATATGTAAGATCATCGCTCGATTGATCTTGCAGCGATGGAAAGTGCGGGTGTATAACCGAGCATTATCACAGCTAATGTTCCTACCACTTTCAGCGCGTTAGTGGTTAGCCTGACTGATTCTTGGAGCGCTTGTGTCGGTTATTGATCTCCTAGCAGTTAATGATCCCACCCATAGATGGAAGTACACTCTTTGCTTTGATTGTTGTATTTGATTCGAAATGCATTGTCTAAATTCCACGTGTCTGTTGTACTGTTGTATTTGTGGCGTTTTGTCGTGATCGACTTTTAAGAACTAGTTTCTGTTTTATATACGTCGTGTGTATGTAAGTATTACTGTTGTTAAAAATACGTGATATTTGTGTTGTTGCATCTTTACCGAATATATTCCCGGTATTATTATTTATAAGCGTTGCGATTGTAGTAGTTTCTGCAAAATACAAGCACGTGACTTTTATTCATTTCTCTTTCTAGTTCAATTAAATAATGGCTTCAACTAGCAAAGATGTTGGATCAAAGAAGCGAAAAGCTGCATATGAACTGAGAAATTTTCAGGATAAGTGGACAATTAACAATTTTTTTGTAGAATTTAAAGCTAAGCCCATATGCTTAATATGCAAAGAATCTGTTTCTGTATTGAAATACTACAACATGAAATGGCATTATGAAACTAAACATGCAAATAAGTTTGATGAATACCAAGGACAATTTCGATTAGACCAGGTAAATTACTTAAAAAGAAAACTTTCTGCACAGCAACAGATATTCACTAGCACTGCTGCTGAGTCAACATGCCACGTAAAAGCGAGCTATGCAGTAGCTTCAATAATAGCCAAGAAATCGAAGCCGTATTCAGATGGTGAAATGGTGAAGGAATGTTTGGAGAGCATCGTTTTGAAATTATGTGTCCAGAAAAGAAAAAGGAATTTTCAAAAATAAGCCTCTCTCGTCAAATTATTACCAGGCGTGTGGAAGACAAGGGAAACATATTGAAGATAATTTGAAAAGCAGAGCGCCTGATTTCGTATATTATTCTCTAGCATTGGATGAAAGCACAGGTCTAACAGATACTGCGCAACTGCGCAAGTAGCGATTTTCTTAAGAGGTGTTGATATCCATTTAAACAAAACAGAAGAATTAGCGGCTCTATATCCACTTAAGAACACTACAACTGCACGCGATTTGTTAGTCAGTTACAGCAACGTTAAATCGTGACGACGGATGGAGATCCTGCAATGGTTGGAAAACATGAAGGTTTAGTAAAACTGATTGAAAATGAAGCCTGCAAACTTGATAATACCTCATTATTAAATTTTCATTGCATTATTCATCAAGAGAATTTATGTGCCAAGTCTTTAAAAATGGATCATGTCATGAACGTGGTTATCAAAATAGTGAACTTCATTAGATCGAAGGGGTTGAACCACCGTCAGTTCCAAGAATTACTCAAACATTTGGATTCTGACTATAATGACCTTACATTTTATACTGAAGTAAGATGGTTGTCCCGTGCAAAAATGTTAAAAAGAGTGTTTGATTTGAAGGAAAAGATACAATCATTCTATGCGAGCAAGTTGAAAAGTATCCCAGAGTTTGAAGACGTGGCTTGGGTTTATGACTTCGCGTTTCTAGTCGACGTAACTAACCATTTAAATAACTTGAACATTCGTCTGCAAGGCAAAGACCATTGGTTAATGATATGTTTGGATACTGTTGCCGCGTTCAAATGAAACTTGGGCTTAGGGAACAACAGTTGAAAAATGAAAATTTCACTCATTTTCCCACGCTATCATTGGTAGCAGACGTCACACAGACGTTGGCGATTAAGTAGTTCATTGATATCAAATTTAAAACTTGAGTTTGAAAACCGAATTCAAGATTTCAAAAAACATCATATTCTTTTATCTGCATTTTCGACGCCATTCTCCGTTGATATATATTCATTGCCAGGAAATTTTCAAATGGAATTTTGTGAATTGCAGTGTGACGCACAACTCAAGGAGAAATTCCACCAGGTTGGTTTGGAAGAATTTTACAGAAAATATAATTCATTTTATAAACATGCTTTGCGGATTATTTCCCTATTTGGAAACACTTATGTGTGTGAACAGCTTTCAGCCGGATGAACAGTATTAAGTCTCAAAACAGAACACGAATCACCGATGTTCATTTGGAGAACTTTATGCGTGTAGCCACAACTTCTCTCGATATCAACATTGATGCCCTTAGTTCTGTAAAACAATGTCAAAAGTCGCATTAAGATAAATGTATATTTAATACTTCATTAAATATCTAATTTCATTTTAAGTGTTTTTTTTCCTTAATATTAATATTTTTCCAAGAAATTTATGCATGCGGCCCGTTAGAGAGTTTTAGTTCTAAAATTTGGCCCGGCTGCTGAAAAAGGTTGGCCACCTATGGTTTAGCCAATTGTATTAATTTAAATAAGCATATCCCATGAGACTAGGGCTGTTGATAAAATATCGATATATCGATATATCGATATTTTTTAAAAAAAATATCGATATTTATGAGTGATATTTTTTAGGACGATATATCGATATATCGATATTGAAATCTGGATATCGGAGTCCGATATTTTTTAAAAATAAGTGGTTATTTTCCGTTTTCCTGGTAGAATATTCCAAGATATTATTGGAGGGAAAACGATTACCTGTGTTGCACATGCAATACCATTTTCATAGATAGAATTTTAAGAAACAATGAACGATACGAGCACATGGCAGAAGCAGGGCCGCCGTAAGGGGGCGTGCCAGGCAGCATATTATTTAGCGGGCGACCCTCCTTTTTTTTTAGGCTCAACAGCTGCTACGGGCGGTTCGGTGGCGACACTGGGGATGGCAACAATGGGGGCAGCAATCTCACAGTTTTTTGACCCGTTTCGGAAATTTCCTAGATCCACCACTGGCTGTAGTTAAACAGGGGGCGGCATAATCGCTATTGCACGCGGGCGCTCAAACAGCTAGCGGCGGGCCTGTGGAGAAGTAAAAAACAAAGGTAAAATAACTCATCAATATTCCATTAGAATTCTTGTCTGGACATTTTGAAAAGTTTTTTAAAATTTGTCTTCAATCAATGCAAAAGTATTAGCATTAAGAAACTAATCGTAATGTACCAGGTATGGGTAGGGTTGCCAGATAGCCGAAAAATCAGGGAATGTCCCGGAATTTTGTGTCTGATCTCGTGTTCAGGAATTATGCGTTACTGTCCCGCTAACATTGATGCTCGAAACTTAAAGCTTTTATCTTACATATCCATGGACAAAGAATTTAAGGAATACGTTTATATGTCAAAATACATAATATTAATCTAATGATTGATATGTCAATTTAAACGCAATACACACTGTCAATTAAGTTATTTGCGGATGCTTAGAAATGTTATTAAATAACGTGCATAACCAATCGTGTCGTCATTGCACGACGTCATAGAGTGGCGTCATGGCGCGACAGATGACGTCATCGATGACTAGTTTTTTTCTCAAACTCAGTTCACCACGGTGGTCATGAGGCCAAGCCAAGTATCCATGCTTGCAGCGGGAGGATGGAATGTCCCTTAAATCAGAGGAATTGAAACTGAAAGGAAAATACTCTTTGAATTTTCTGGGAATTTGAAATTCTAGATGCAGTTAACATTAACTTCCTTTATACAGAGTTCACATGTCTGAAACGTGTTTTTCAGGTCCTTCCAAAAGACTTTCCAAACGATAAAATCTGGGCCAATTTCTTTACAACAAGCGTTTTTAATGATTTTGAATATTTTAAAAAAATAGTTGGTTTTGTTTTGTCAATTCCAACAAGCAATGACTTTTACGAGACAAGTTTTAGCCCGTTGAATAATTTATGAAATAAGAGCGAAACAGAACGTTCATGGATTCGATCAAGGCTGAACTGCAAACTCAATCAATTTTGAAGACTCTTGCTGAGAAATTTTATCAGTTTTGCAAAGCAGTGACGGAGAAATATTTATGAAAATGGCAAAATCTAGTAATAAATATTTTAAAAGTAGATGATTAAGATCTATTTGATTGATGTTGATTTTGATTTAGCAAAAGATAGATGCTAATTTTTTATTTGTTGATAAAACCTGATGTTGATTTTCTGCCTAATTTTAATTAATGAGCCTAACAGAAGTGTTCAGTTTTGGTTTAATATTTTTGAGATTTTGATTGATAATACCCGATGTTGATTTTGTACCAAAGTAAAAAATTCCTAACGAGGTGGTCAATTTTTGTTTTAAGTTTAGTATTTTTCCTTTTGATTCATAATACCTGATGTTGACTTTCTACCATAGTTTAATTAATAAAGTTAAAAGAGGTGCTATATATACGTTAGATAGCATATTTACCTAAAATAGAATTTTTTATTAATTTGCATTTTTGTTCACTCTTTAAACATACCGCTAAAATACTTTTTAGACCCAGAAATGTCCCGGAAATTATAAGCCTGTATCTGGCACTCCACAGTTAAATATTTCGCGCGAATTGGATACGCTTCTTGTTCCATACCAACAGAAGAATTGAGCTCCAAAATTATGTCACAGCCAGTTTTGTTATATCACTTACGAATTTATTAAGATAAGAAATTGAAAAAAAGAATCTACCACTTTTGGATTGCCTTTACAAAGCGCTATGCTAAAAACTTATTATTATAGATTGGTGCCTTTAAAAACAATTAACGCCAAGGGAACTGCCTTGACAGTAGCGGCTCTAGGATTTTTCCAAGCCGGGGAAAAACTGAGATTGCCGCCTCTTCAAACATTGTTGCCAGCCAGACCCCGAGAATCGCCTCCTTGATTGTTGGCCAAACGCATTGATGTCGCCACTTTAACTGTTTGCCAAACGCATTGTTGGACACGATTTATCGCCCAGAGCAAGTACCCCGGTTTGCCCCCACCCCTCGCCCTAAATCCTGCATTCCACCTAGAATCTCAGCTTTAAAAAATTGTATTATGGTAAAGCGTTACCCATTTGCGAAGCAATATCAAAGAAGGGGAAATTTTCAATTAATGTAGGGAGTTCTCCATTCATAGTAGAAGAAACAACGGGAAAAACATGAGTTCATGCTCTTGAAAAGTATGTCCAATGAAGTTTCTGACATGAGTTTTGGTGCAAAATTTTACTTCATTCACCACCTTAGTTTGGAATTTTTTTGGATCTGAAACTCTTTTAAATAACTATGACGTTCTCTCATCATAATTCTATGCAACATCCAGTTGTCCTAGAAAATGGTAATTTGGTACACATACTTGGTTTCATCCCCATAGTATAAGAAAAGTTCCTGTGTTTTTTCAATGCCAATCTAAAAGCTGAAACGTCTTAGAGAAAATTTGTAGGTTAATTGCTTTCTTCTTGATGAGGCTATATGCCTTGAATTTCAGTTTTGCACAAAGATCAGGAGCATAAAAAACACAATTAATTTTACTTTGTTACTACATTTAATTTGGAAGTTATTGGTAGTCCTACACCGATGGTAACAATGCAGACACGGCGAAGCTCGCACAGAACGAATCGGACTCGAGCCCGTTGTTTTACATGAGCGTGCGTTGTCGAGGAAAGTATTTTGATGAAAATTGGATGTAAGCAGGAATATTGATAAATTCGGATACACAATCTATTGCTAAGGTGCAAACATTTGGTCCAAAAAAGTAAGAAGACTCAGAATAAGCTATCAACCTACAAAAAGAAATTAAATTCCACATAAAACAATACTTGTAAAAAAAGTGACTTGGTCATTATGCAAACTCTGATAATAGAACATCAACCTAAATAAATGCCTCTACAATGTTGCATTATTGAGCTTTTAAACTCACAAAAGCCAAGATTTCCCTCGATGCTCTTTCTGGATTCACAAGTAAATCATAAACATTCTGCCTTTCCTTTTAGTAAAGTAGTAGTATAATGGCTAAATCACAATTTTTTAAAAAAATATTTATCCGTAACGTCATGAAAAACTATTTTTTTTTGTTTTCAGAAAATCAAAACTTGATTCAGAAAAATATCTCACAACTCTTCATCATTAAATAGCCACAAGACTTTTTTAAAATGATTTGTTTTTGTAACATTGTTTTTATATAATGGGGTCGATATATCGATATATCGATACTTTTTCTTCGATATATCGAATCCGATATAAATATTTTTTAAAATATCGATATATCGAAAATCCGATATTTTTTAAAATATCAACAGCCCTACATGAGACCTTGAACGTCTGCACTTATTATTTATCGAAAAATTGTATTTAAACTACCTGCGAGAGAAACCAAGAATCTTGTGTAGCTGTTCACACGATACCACATTACAGAAACTTACACGCGCATTGTTTGCCTGTATGTCTGCCCATCAAGAAAAAAACGCACAAATGAATTGTGCATAGTGATGGCTAATGTCATCAAATAATCGTAGCATAATTTTTATCCCCACTAACGACATATTTCGTTTATAATACAGCGGCCAAAATTTTAAGTTTTGAAAATGTTTGTATTTGTGTGCATGAATCAGTCAACAACCAACCATTTCAGAGAAATGTACGTAGTGATAGGTTATTCCACGTTAGCTATACTTCGATGTGGTAACGACACTGCGAGATACTAAAAAGAAACGCTAAGTCATTTGTTCAATAACAGAGAGTATATATATATATATATAATATCAATCTGTTCGTACACACACCAGACCCGTGTGCTTACAGAGAAGTTGTGTGAAGATACTTCAGGAGCCTGTGAGTCATACTCAACCGTAAAATATTCAGAATTTGGTTGCAGTTTCAAGGGGTGGTATAAATAAATGATGCTCCGAATGTGTTTAAAGCATTTGCTGCAACCTAAATTTAGAAGGAGATTCAAGAAAGAGGATAACAAATGCAGCTGCTCCTCAGCTTTATTTTACACAGGGCATATCTTTGAATAGTTTATCTGTTAGTTCGACAGCACAGAAGTCAGATTCTTGCGTCAACGAAGTCGCAGGCACAGCTAGTAATTAACACAGATGTAGTGATTGCTGGTAGGTCATACGGTTTTATTAGGGGATTTCCCAAGTCTCAGTTAAACACAATTTTGTCAAACACCAGTGTTTATTTTGGGTCTAAATGTTATTACAACCACCTAAACAGAGTGTTCTTGGGGAAAATATACAAAAATTATAAATTTGTTTAAAACATCATATTCCAGCACAACACCCTGAAGCTACGAGCGTTGCAGGCAAATTTGGCGTCCGAAAGGTAATCAAAGATTAGTTATTACTTGAATCACATCATCAAGAATTGAATATATTGCAGGAAGGCTTAATACAAATTAAAATATCAAATTAACACATCGTTTATAGTAACGAAATAATTTAAATGAATTTTATTATTATCATTAATTATTATTCTCCATTACTCCTCCTTTTCAAATCCTCTTTATTAGAAATTTTAAACATGAAATTTGTTTTTACAAAGACAAATTAAAATGAGATTCATTAGGTCGTTTATGTATTCAGATCTATACACAGGAGATACTTGGTAAGCGATGATTTGGTTAGCAATCCCCACTGGTGCTCAGATGTTGGAGTGATTTCCGACCGTCATAATTCCACTGTGCGTGTACGTTGTCCAGCGAGGCGTTGAAACGATAAGTGTTTTTCGCTACCGAGAGGGGAAGTTCCCAAGGGTTAGTCGGAGGGACCTCTTCCAAGTTCAGGAAGTGTTGCTGATTGCAGTCCGGACAGGCTGTCTGAAGAAGTTATGAGAGCCCGCGGTGCAAGCACTAAGAGCTGTTCTATATTGTCTTTGGTGTGCAGCCAGGACTGTTATGAGGTGCGTTGAGTTTTAGTGTGACCTATCTTTTTCTTTCCGTCCAGGTGACTTTTTCTCTAAGTGAACTTTTTCATTGCAGTTTTTGTAAAATAGCTCTTCTCTTCCAATCTGGTGTTATTTCACTAAGTACGACAATTCTGAAGAGGCGTTCACATGGGTTTCGGAACCAGTTTGTCAATAGTGAGTATACAATCTGTCAAGGAGAGTCGTCTCCATAGTGGATTTCTACTCGCATTTCCTCCATACAATTAACACTGGTTAGAGTTGTTACATGAGAGCCGTGAGAAATGCTACCATCAGCGAACTAGTTATGTTCTGAATACCAGCTCAGTATTAACGGAACGGGCCGGCCCTTAGGCTCAGCTGGCTGCAGCACCGTGACTGTGTCTGCCATCTGACACCTGGTTAGCTTGTTCGAGTCATGCAATGGAAGAAATCCTGAAAATCAGGACTTGTTTGGCAGGGACCTAATCACCACACTGTGCACCAAAGTCCTGCGTTAAATGCGCAGTGCTATTGGAGTGAGGGCATATGGTGTTGTTGATGGAGATTCGTCCACCGTAGGCTTGGTGGCCGCGTTGGTATCTTCCGGAATTCACCCTTTCCCTTTTTTTCTTCTCTGATCCACAACATTCTACTGTGAACACACACACACACGCTTTCACTGTCATCCTAACTTACGAGCACTGTCACACTCCAGTTCATCTTTCCAGATGTTGCCACGAAAGAGTAAACATCCCCATGACGCGTGCCGGCACTCGGACACGAGCAAGGAGTTCATAAGAAGAAGACAACTTGTCCCTACAAGTTGTTGCCGCCGGGCTGCAGACAGCTGGCGAGTTGCAAGCGGCCGCAGGTGGTTGTGTCGAGCGCCGGTGGTCCCCGCCCAGTGATGGCTTGTTTTGTTTTCGGCTGCGGACACGTACAGCAGCAATTTCCGATTCCGTCATTTGCGGCGCGAGGCCCGGAAATGGCGCTTTAATGAGCGACCAGGGCTGCTGCGCGGTTTTGCCGACCTTACAGATCAGCCTAGTAAAAATCGATAGGCGTCGGTCTATTAAGACTGTTGGCGGACCCTCAGCAGCAGCCTACCACTCAGAGGCAATTGCTGTTACCCGTAGGTTCTTACCTCGACGAAAGCTCCCTAATACGGAATATTCTGTGAGTTATCTCGTACTGCCAGCAGATCTGCTGCCGCGAGACATTATTTCGGAGACGTATAGCACTGATTTTATGCAGCGTTATTTGATGTTCAGATAGATGACAACTTAAATGACAAGGATACAGTAGATTATTAATGAAGTTAATTATACAGTAAAAACACCCGTCTGTGACACAATACCTCAATTAATGAATCATGTTCATTCCCATTGTTTCCAGTCAGATACATCTTATTAAGTGAGTATTTTGTGGATAAACGGATTACATTTAAAAAAATTCTTCAGCATCTTGACATTTACTAGAATACGATCTAGAAATTTTTGCAGGGAAATATTTCGAAAGATAAGTATTCTTACAACGACCCCTGACTACAGATAATATCTGATGTGCTGTGATCTAGAAAAATCTCCATTATATACTTTAAATTCAAGAAATGAGAGTAATTTGCAGAAACGTTGATTATTGCCATTAACTAATGAAACAAGGTATTAGTTATTTACTTGCTAATAAAGTAAGCCATTACAACCATTTTTAATTTTTCAATGCCTTACGCGTTTACCTCCAATCTAGGACTAATCAGCGACGAATGTGTGTTCAAACTCGTGCGACAACAAATAATTTAAACTATTTTTATTATTAAATGATTTTTTAAGGTTTCATTCGTTCCAGGTAGATCTTCGAAGGTGGACTGTTGTGGGGTCTCATGGACCCTTTTCAGCCAATCTAACGTTAAGGGAGGGAGTGGGAAGGAATTCGGCCATGGTGTTTGAAATGAATCACCTTTGCATTCACCTGGAGGAACTGCGGAAAACCACGGGAAACTGCAGTTATAATGGCCGGACGGGGATTTGAACTCCTGTCCTTCTGAATGCCAGGTAGGAGAGCGATAGTGCATTCATCCCGACTAGATTATTAAATAAGTTACAGTAGCTTTATTTTTTGAAAAGTCGTGAACTAAACAACTGCATACTACTACTTATGTCTTCATTTTACACTCGCTCGCTAAGGCCTCCATTCTTCATTTACCAAAGTAATTCCTTTAAAATTAAAGATGTTTTGCGATAGGTTTCAAGGTGCTCATTTATTCGGCAGTTTCAGTATCAACACTAAACATTAAAGGGCAAAGGATAAGTTCAGATATTTAGCATGTTTATTACTGTAAGTCACGACAATGAATCTTCTTCCTGTGGACTGGTTTGGAATCTTCAAGATATCACGTTGTTTCCGCTATTACTGAACACTCCATAAACAGAACTGTAGGGACAATCACTTACCTCCAAACTTCTTTTTAGCCTCTGTTTGTGTCATTTTTTCAAATTTACCTCAGACTTCGACGTGCTAGTTGGTTATCGTTGTTTTTTTTGTCTGGGTTAGAAGCATCTCCATTTAACACGTCATCAAGGAGCATCGATACTTGCATCTGATTACGTATTTCTTGACATTCGATGGTTGATAACAGGATGATGGAATAAAGTGACAGTCACTGCATTTCTCTGTGAATTCACTTTTTTCTTAGAAACTTCCTTGATCACCAACCACGCTAACATTACATAACTGTTTGAAGACGCCCGATAAAGAGAAACGAATCGCGAGTATTTACAGATAAATAGTGGAGATTCTATGGTAATGGAAGGAATCATGCTCTTCTCGAACACGGAAGGACTACTCGATGATGTTAACTGCTTGGCCAATAGAGATATTCTCCCCGCGCTAGCCACCAAAAGCAAAATTTGCAAAAATTGGAGAAACTGAAGAGCTTTTCTCATTATTGCTTGTCGAACCTGTTTTTAAACAAGTACTATATTACATTGGCCTATGACAGTTCATAATGATGAACAGGTCTCATCCATTTGCCCGTAGATACACGATTGTTATATTGAATCGAACGCATATTATCTGCTGTAAATTGTAAGAGATAAGAGATAGGTTATAAGTGATTTGTTTTGTTAAAGATGTGTCGCTAATAAACTGTTTATGATTTAATTAACTGATGATTCAGTTGTAGTATGTAGTATAAAAGCAAACAACCAAAGAACTATCACCATCATTCGACATTTCGGCATGTGAGGATCGTGCGGCACATCGTTTTCTGTTTCTCACAGTCAGTCCAAGATACTTCCTCCAGTACTGATCTCCAGTCAACTTCCTTGCCTCTCTGTCTTTCTTGGCTTGGCCTATCCATATTTTCATGTTCCTTCACTATATATCCTTGTCATTGTTCAAGAGCGCTAATTTCCGGGCCCTCTCTTCCTCCATTCTCATGAAATGCCTCAATCATTGCAGTCACATAGTCGTAAACGTTGACAGTTAATGTTTCCATAATTTTTTCGTTTCTTATTCTACTTTCTTGTGAAGTTTCCTATGCGTCTCAGAAATCTCATATTTTGGCACTAGTAATCTGGTTGAATCTCTCTTGGAGCCACAGGTCAATGTTGATTGATGCTACACTTTATACAGGAAGATTTTTGCTTCCTTCGCTACGTTCTGCCTCCAGATTATATCAGATGATATAACTGTTCATTGTTCCTTATTATCGGCATATTATATTTTCCATTTTCCCATTCATAGTTACTTTGCTTCCCTAGTAAACAGACCACTAAACCTACTCCAAATTCTTGCCTTCCGGTCACACCTTCTTTGATAGGGCAGATATTCAATGTTTTATTTTTTTCCGCACTCCTCTCCAAGCAATCTTCCCCCGTTACAAGCACCATTTTTCCAGTTTTCTTTCCATATTCTGTTCTGTCGCCTCACAACTAATTATACTATCTGCGCATACAATCACCTTTATCTCTGCTAACTTTCAGCATCCCTGAACTCCTGCAATGACTTAATCTAAAACCACATTAAACAAAACAGGCAACACGTTCTTAAGTTGCTACACTTTTCACCTAAATTGTAGAACAGTCTTAGACTTTTGAAATTAAGTATTTGTCACAAATAATATCTCAGGAAGTGACTGTTTTATAAGACACAGCGTCGTTAAGTAGAGCAAGACGTTCGTAGCATTACCACCTGTAGCGAGACAGTATTAGCTAAGCTTAGCAGAGAAAGAGTGGAGAGGCGATCGTACATTTAGTGGATTAATTAAATATCTGAGAAGCATAAGATATTTAGAGAAGTAAATAGAATTAATTATTTGTAAGGGAGCGTACATAAACCACGTAGCTCCATTTTGGCCTCCTGTGAACCCGCTCCACCCACGTAGCCCTGCGTGGCTTTTGCCTCTACCCCCCCCCCCCCCTCCCACGTAGCTTTTTTCCCTTTTGATTCCGGTAGACATTTTGTACTGTTTTCTCTTGTCAGACGATTGTAAATTACATACGGAGATAATTAACTAAGGGAAATAAATATTCACATGCTGTTGTGTGTTCTGTTCTTCATTTTAACTGTGATAAATGTTATGAAAGGAAAGCTACGTGGCCTGGCTCGGAACCCCCCCCCTCCCACCACGTAGCCCAGCGTAGCCTACCAGCCAACCCCTCCCCCCCCCCTGGACCGAGCCACGTAGTTGGTGCACGCTCCCTAAAGGCCAAGTCGTTTCCACGAAACATGTTGAGCGCGGAGGCGCGCAGTAAAATAAAGTAATTGTTGAGGGAGTCTGAAGCTGACTGCCGCGGGAGACGGATGAAAAGTTATGGAGCGGCAGGTGTAGTTGTAAAGAGAGCCAGGTTTCCTTTAATTAAGTACTGAGTGGACAAAAAGCAATATGAGGCTGTCCGTTAACTTTCGTCAAGTGTTTCGTGGAGAACGACTAGCCGGTAGTATTTCAAGGTCGGAACGCAGTGTGTGAATTAGCTAGCCTGAAGCGTGGCCAGAATCTGAAGTCAGAGGAGAAGAAGTACGGTAAGCCTTATTCACGGTCAAGGTAAAGATTCTACTTAGTGGTGGTGGTGGACAACCTGTATGTGTGAATAAATACAGAGTGATCTTTACAGCGAACCGTGATATTACTTGTGGAACAAGTCGGATCTGCAAGCCTAACAATTACATAACCACATGCATTATCGCAAGCCCACGTGCATGCAGTCTATTATATTTTTATATCCACAAACGATTTTAAAGCCCCACAAATACATTTATTGCCACACACTATTGATGGCTTTTACCTAAATTCTCTTGACGCCCTCATAGGTTAACATGTAACGTTGAATGCGATGTGAAGAGATTGCAAATCTAGACACAGTAAGAGGCTAGAAAAACAGTAAGGCTTGAATATTTCAACAGAAGTCGTCGACAATCACACGACACTGATGACTCAAGGAGAATAAAGCGAAGGAATTAGTTTTTATACGCCTTTCTTCGGTAGGGCTTTACAATCCGGCGCGGCATCAATCACATCAGTATATTGGAGCTAGGCTGCTGTCCACAGCCAAAGCGTAGGCTGGGTCAAGGAGGATACCAGTCACACAGAACATTGGTATTGGATTAATCCCAAGATTACTTAAATTCAGGCTTTCTTGATTTCACATTTTGAGGTCTTGGGCTACGAATTGATGTAATTGATTTTACTGTTATGTTTTCCATACCGAGAGTGATGGGTGAGCGTAAACTTTCAGGCTTCACATTCTGGAGGACACATGTTAGATTCTCTGTTAGGCCATTCAAATTTGTGTTTCGCACGGTTTCCCAAATCACTACATGCGATTTCTGGGGTAGTTTTTAATTAGTGATACTGACAAACAAAAGTATAAAAATTCATTATAAGTAGTCCATTTGTCGGAGTAATTTTTATAAACAGAAACAGCAACAGGTTCCTTACCAGCATATACTAGAGGCTGAAACAAAATATGAAAAGCTCATAGAAAAAAAAAATACGCCAAAAAAACTTTTATGAATGTAAAATACAAGAGTTGTTACAACGCGAAGATTTATTGTAATGTAAATAAACTATTAATTCCTTTTTGTTGTTATTGCTGTAGACTTGTGATTGTTCTTTCGTTGCCAGTAAAGATGGTCGTTGTAACGTAACCATGAACGTTACGGTTATATTTGGAGTGGATAGTGTAATCTGAGAGGTATGTAAGGTCTTTGGCGGTGGGCAAGCGCCGAGCGCGGTGAGTAGGGAGTCAGTGATTGTCAGTGGTAACGTACGGAACAGCCGGCGGGAGCGGAAGGTTTACGGCAGTGTGTTTATCCCGTGAATACATCGTACGGCCGCTTGGCGTGTGTTCCGTACTAAAGAACACTGTGGGATGTGTGCTAAAGTATATGTTGGACTATGAAGGTTCTTCCGAGTGACCTGATTCAATATAGACTGTGTTTAGTAAACTACTGCAGAATCGGACTATGGCGATTGTTTGTTAATTAGTTTCGAGAATTGTGCTCACTGCTTATTTATGTTTTGACTGTACTTGAATCTGCTATCTTCGGTGACGAAGAAACATTAGTATTATTGTCTGGTGGCATGCTTGTTGACTGTGTAGTCTCAGAGGAATAAATCTACGAAAACTAGTACGCATATGTGTTCTTCTTCTGTGACTTTAATTAACCAATTAGCATAGCCGAAAGACTGGCGACCGCACGGCAAAACGAACCTTTAATTAAAAGAGTAATTAGTGGTGGAAGAAAGCTTAAGAAAAATCGTGTTAGGAAGTGTAGCTGCTCAATTGCTTCAACGAACTTTTAACTATACAAACACGAATATCGTGAGTACACGTTACATGGCTCAACGTGACAGGACAAGTTGCAGTTAAAATTGTTAAGGACGGACAGTGATTAATATAAAAAAAAAAAAAAAAAAAAGTGCTGGAAATAATAAGCAGTGAGTAGAGCGGGAAGACAACAATCGGCGATGGTACGGCTACTTCGAGGCGGCGAGTGCACAACAATGTAATAAACGAGAGGACCCGAGCTTTCACGATCGGAACCGAACAACGCAGTCTGACGGGAAGCCTCACCAGAGCAACAACTCGACACCGGGGCAACGCGGTACAGCGGAGAGACGCGACAGCGGAACAACGCGGGCACGCAGAAGCGGCGCGGCGTCATAGCGGTCGACGGCAGCGCGGTCAGCAACTGAGATTCTTCGAAAGGGAAGTGCGAACAATTTTTTTAATTAAAGAAAGACACAAACTGACATTAAAATAAAAAATAAAAATATACCGTTTCGATTGGAATCACATTTCCGCGGTAGTAATTATTTCTTTTGCATTAATGAATCTTCAAATGAGCTACTGACTATGCGGATTGCAAATTTTATGCATGCAAGCTTAATGTTATTCTGATTTGGGGCAAGTTATGTCAGTTTCTGTTAACGAATTAATTTGTAGATTTTTTTGTTGATTTTCCAAAGAAGTGCAAGATTTATTTTTCTTTCTTTGTAAAAGCACAAACCGGCACGAATAATTCGCGATTTTTTTAAGAAAAAATTAATTATTATTATTTTTGCATATTGAGTAACAGAGGTTTTTTTTTACCTTTTCTTTCGTTAACTTATTAAAGTTGAAATGCCGGAGAACTGTGTAGATTTGCTTAGCAAATTATTTTTCAAGGAAAAAAAAAAGAAAATTATTTTATTTTGCTGTTAATTGGAATCGGAAAAAAAAGGATATTTAATGTGGAAGTAATAACAAACCAGATATACGCCAGCTGTAGTTGAACGGGTTTGCTTCAAGAGTTTGATTTCATAGATAGAGATTTCTGTAGAGTTTCCGTAATTTTTTTGGTCATTGATAGTAGTGTATGTATTCAATTGAAAGTGTATTTTATGACATGGGGTATATCTTGTTTGGTAGTTAAGAGATTTGGAAACAGAATTTTACCTTTTTTTGTGCTAATGTATACTGGTGTATTCTGTTTGCTGGATTGACGGCGTTGGTTACTTCTTGTCTTTTCTACAACGGAAGATTGAATTTATTGTGTGAAATAATTTCGTAATATGGCATCTGAGGTAGAGGGTGGTGTGAATGGAGAGATGGTGCGGGGAGGTGAGTCCCTTGGTGACGCACCCAGTGTAGACATTAATCAGTCCTCCCTTACTGTGTCTAATCATTTACAGTCGATGACGAGTTTTGCTAGTGAATCAGAAGTTGACGAGTCAAGAGAAGTGGTTAGGGAAAGTAATGAGGCGTCCATGTCGGAAATGTTTTGTGCTTTCCAGGGACAATTTGTCAGGTCAATTCAGTCCCTTCTTGAAGCTAAATTCAATGAAAACAAGAATTCGCTTGAATCTAAATTAACTTCACTTAAATCAGAATTGAAGGAAGATAATATTTCCCTTAAATCTGAATTAAGTATTTCACTTGAATCCAAATTAAATGAAAATAGTATTTCACTTGAATCCAAACTAAATGAAAATAGTATTTTGCTTGAATCTAAATTAAATGAAAATAAGGAGAGTATCGAATGTCTTCGGGATGCTTTTGAATCGCGACTAGGGCAGTTTAGGGAAGAGTTGACCCAATATAGGGAACTTTGTACACAACAAACTGCTGAAATATCGTGTAAATTGACTCAGTATCGTTCGGACTGCGAACAAGTAACTAGTGTTTTGCACCAAAATATGGAATCCCTAAAGAAAACAGTCGAGCTTATAGAAGATAACCATGATGAAAGATTGTCGAAGGTGGAGACTTTAGGAGAAACCCTTACCGAAAAATACACGGTAGTAAAAGAAGAAGTTGACCATTTAACAGTTGGCGTAGAGAAATTGTCGTGTCAGGTGGAAAAGGTTAAGGCTTCCACTGCAGTGTGGGTGAATGAAAAGTTACAGTTACAAGAGAAGCAAATTGAAAAAAGTCTAAAGTTACGAGTTCCACAAGTTGTGCGAGAAGAGGTTGTCAAATGTCAAATGTTGCCAAATGTGAATGCGCTCACTGCGTGCATGGTAGAAGAGAAAGTGGACTGGGAGGATTTTTGTGATAATGGGGGGATACACCCAGTTGATTTTGTGAAGAAGTTTGAAAATTTTGGGCCGTTCTGTAGGGCCGTAGAAAGAAAGAAGATAGAAATGTTCAGTAAACATATCAAGGGGAATGCCCGAATGTGGGGAGAGCGGTTTGCAGATAATTGCGAGACGTTTGAGGAGTTTAAGTCAGCTTTTTTGGAACATTTCTGGTCCATCGACAGGCAAATTGCTGTTCGGCGGAATTTAATGATGGGAAAACCATACTCGCCGGGTGGGGGCACTCAGCAAAATTTTTTCTTGAAGTGTGTTAATTCTTGTAAACATTTAAGTTCACCATTTAGTGAAGGGGAATATGTGCGGATGATTAGTGCGCGTTTGCCCGAGTCGACACAGCTTGTATTTGTCAGTCACAATATATGTACCATTGACGAGGCGGTAAAGATGTTGGGTCGGCTGGACGAACAAGAGAAAAGTATAAGAGCAAAAGAATATGGGGTGAGGACACCCACACATTACGCGGAGAAATCGCAATCGGAAGGCGATAGAAGTAGTTCACATCAGCAGCAGGAGAGCTACAATCATTTTGATAATAGGAATCGAGGCGGCTACAATAACCGCGGGCAGAGAGGAGGGTTTGGACGTGGTCGTGGAACAGGGGGAGGAGGATTTAGAGGTGGATGTCAAGGACCAACTGGAGATGATCGGTCCCGAGAAGAGTCTGTAAATCAGGTGCAGGTGGCCGTTGTGGAGAGTGAGCCACAGGTAAACTAGGGTCTGTCACTGCTACAGCCTCGGCGGGGACAGGAGACGATACGAGGCTATCAAAAGAAGAACCAGAAGACAATACGAAGGGGGGAGATGAAGATAAGATTTCTAATGAACCAATTACAAACGATCAAGGAGAGGAAAGAGTGATCTGGACGAATGTCGGAGATTGTGCTAAACTGTTCATCGCTAAAGTGCGCATTCATGAGGAGGAGAGTGATGACTCGTCAGAAGAGTGGTCAAGTTGGAAGGAGATAAGGTGGTTCGGACAAGAAAAGGCAAAGATAATTTCAGAACTAACTTATAGATCAAATGGAAGAGAAACTGTGAATAAAAATGATGTTTGTGAGCCAGATGAGCAGGAGAATGCTTGTGTGACTGACGACAAAATTGTTAAGAAAGATACTGTAGTAAAAGAAGAAATAAGGTCAGAAGAAGAAGATGTAAGACAGCGAGAAGCAGTCCTTGAGGTGAAAGAAACACTTCAGGAGATAGAAACAGTGAAGCCTGAAACTTTGCCGGAAGGGAATCTCGAAGTGAAACATTGTATGGTGGTAAATGAGAACTATCCATTATGTAAAGACACAAAACAGAAGGTAATTAATGGGAAGAAAGAGACTAGGCAGAATAGAGGATACTATGTGAAGCCAGAAGAAAGGTATTTGCTGAGAGAAGGAAGTTGGAAGAGGCACAGGAAGAAGTTACGGTTATATGATGAAGCAAAGAATGTAAATAAGAAGAAAGGAGGAGGAAGAGAAGAGAGTTGGAAGAAGCGTAAGAAGAAGAGGGGTTTAATGCTGTTTGGTGAAGGAAGGAATATTGTAAAGAAAAAGAAGTAGGTACTTTAGGTAGAGAGGGTGAGGTACAGTCTTCAGTTGCCTCACTACGCATGATGGAAACATCCATGCATAAATGCCTTAGCGTTATGGTAGGTTTAGGTTTTCAGGTTGTTTGATCATCACAATTATTTCTTCTATGGTATTGTACAGTTGTTGTATCAAATGTCTTTTGAGGTTGTGCGCAGATTAGCGACCCGCACACGGTTTGTTTTGGTGCAGGCACCGGATAGAGGGGCCCATCTCACAGCACTGTCGCATCTACCGCACCTCCAAGCTTTAAGTGTTGCCATGATTTAAGTAAGTTTTCAGTAGTTTCTTGTAACAATCAATCGCAGTCGCAATTAGAATGTGTAAGAGGCTGTGTCAATAAGTTAGTGGGGAAAGGACCTTTGGTAGTTGGGTACAGATTGGTGACCCACGTAGTATTAATACACAGTTGCGGAAGGCATTCTTGCTGGTTTGTGTTTCCCAGTAATTTTAGGCCCCGAGGCTGGACAATGTACTTAGAAGTGCGGTTTCCCCTTTCATTAAAGTGTTAAGATGATTTAAGTGTGGCGCAGCGCAATGTCAGTTTGCGTCTTTCCGCGTGTGGAGTGATCAGTGTTGGTGTACAACAGTCAGTGAATGAGGCACCTGCCTGAGCAGGGCACACTGTCAGTGCACTGTCGAAGTAAACAAGGCACGATTCAGTGCATGTGTCATACATCAGAAAAAAAAAGAGAGGAAAAAAATTGTTGTCAAAATATATTGTAACTCAATTTGTAATTTCTTGGTTATATGTCATGGATCTAAGCAAGGACATATGGACATTGAAAGGTTTGATGATTTGTTTCATGCTGTTTCAGACTGTGTGTGTTATTCTTAATATGTATGTAATTATGTTAGTTTAAGGATAAGCAAGCAGCCACCCAGACTTCCCTTTATGTTTGGTAAACATTTAATCTTGTATTTTTTTGTAACATGTTTCTATGTATATGTGAACAAGTGTGGTTTGTGATGACAAAAGTCGGTGCTTTGTCAATGCCGACTTTTGCCACATTGTAACGGTGGGGGTGTAACGTAACCATGAAACGTTACGGTTATATTTGGAGTGGATAGTGTAATCTGAGAGGTATGTAAGGTCTTTGGCGGGGGGGCAAGCGCCGAGCGCGGGGAGTAGGGAGTCAGTGATTGTCAGTGGTAACGTACGGAACAGCCGGCGGGAGCGGAAGGTTTACGGCAGTGTGTTTATCCCGTGAATACATCGTACGGCCGCTTGGCGTGTGTTCCGTACTAAAGAACACTGTGGGATGTGTGCTAAAGTATATGTTGGACTATGAAGATTCTTCCGAGTGACCTGATTCAATATAGACTGTGATTAGTAAACTACTGCAGAATCGGACTATGGCGATTGTTTGTTAATTAGTTTCGAGAATTGTGCTCACTGCTTATTTAGTTGTTTTGACTGTACTTGAATCTGCTATCTTCGGTGACGAAGAAACATTAGTATTATTGTCTGGTGGCATGCTTGTTGACTGTGTAGTCTCAGAGGAATAAATCTACGAAAACTAGTACTCATATGTGTTCTTCTTCTGTGACTTTAATTAACCAATTAGCATAGCCGAAAGACTGGCGACCGCACGGCAAAACGAACCTTTAATTAAAAGAGTAATTAGTGGTGGAAGAAAGCTTAAGAAAACTCGTGTTAGGAAGTGTAGCTGCTCAATTGCTTCAACGAACTTTAAACTATACAAACACGAATATCGTGAGTACACGTTACATCGTCTCTGTAATAGTTAAAGACTATTTATAGGAATAAACTTTTTATTTTTGAAATTTAATTCCTTTTCTTTATCTTATACTCTCACGACGATTCCTGACATACTAATAACAATTCTGACCGTGTTAAAAATACTCGGACAACCTTCCGATTCGAAAGATCGCGAGGTCCACTTTTTACGAAGGATCAATTAGTTCATAAAGTTCTCTATTACGCCAACAATAACTCACCAAACACATTCTATTTCTGAACATATGAATCTAAAGGAATACTCGCTATCTCACCTGCTACTCTTTTCCCTGTCAATTCTAGGCACATTTATTTTCTGAATTATACTTACATTCAAAAATATTATTTATACCCTTAATATTATGTTCCCATCTAAATGTGTAGATTTATATAAACTATCTCTGAGTAATTCTATTTTAATGGCTTGCTATGTCACACAGTTACGTTAAAAAACAGAGCCAGGGTGATACGAAACCAAGCGCAGGTAGAGCAAGTGTGTAACTGAGTATGTTAGTAATTTCATACATATTAATGAATAACGTAAAAATATACTAGGCGAGAAAAATTGGATGGTGTCGATGCGAAAAGAAGTAAAATTATAAAGCCTTTGGTTACAACAGGAATGGTGGACACTTTAATATCAAAATCTGGAAGGGACTCTATTGCAAGGAGTAAAAATAGATATATAGCAATATTGCAACAATATTTTTATATTAAAATCGTAACGAAGCAAACAGTTTCAAATTTCAAGTGAGCAAACTATCGGAAAACATTATGAAATGAAAATTCAGTATTGTAATGTAATGAAGGAGCATGTGTATGGACTGCAATCTGCGAGCCATCCAGTAGATGAAAAGACGTGTGGTCTGACGACGTCAAAGACAAACATGGTAAGGATGATGATATAACCCTGTGTTGCCAACACACTGCGCTAACTGTTGCAACATTGGGGTAGCGCGTCTGACGTGGCCACCTCACCTGTTACCAGAGGAACGTCGACTGCCTGGAAACAAGAGAAGGCGAGGGGGCCGTACCGGTGGAGGGCATGATTTATGGAAGGCGCGCCTCCTGAGCGATGCTGAGCCGTTAGCTGTCGATCCATTGGTTTCTGCTGCCTCTGCGGTGTGCCTGCATCTAGAGGCTCTTACGCTTCGGCGATGACAACTTAATGCGCCCCAGCAGGTGAAAAGAATGGCAGCCTCGAAACGGGACCATCAGCGCAAGCAGCGAATTTCTCTTCTCTCTGGTTGGTTTGCTGCTTCCTTCAGCGTGGTCTGGTGCACTCCGCAAAGTGAGTCTCGGAGTGTGCGTTCTTCCACGTCACCGAAACCTCAGAACGTGACATCATCATCAAATACGAAATATCTGCAAGTTTTTTCCTAACTACAATTTTCGCCAGTATTGTGTTTGATTACTTTTCTGAAAATGGGTAAAATTCTGACGAAAACCTCAAAACTATTAACAGCAGTCAGGCGACGTTTTCTCTGTCATGCTGGTGCGAAGCAATGTCATCCATGCCTCCCCCACTGCTAATATACAACATGCATCTGGTGTTGTCACTAAGCTATTTGGAAACAGTAATGTACAATAGCATAAATAGCTGTTATAAATGTTGAATTATCGATTTTAATTTCCCTCTAACGAAAAGGGAGCGCAGATTAAACCATTGATTAACTTTTGAAGAATATCAGTAATTAATAAGATTCACAACAAACATTTTTCACTGTAAAATTTGTTGTCCGTTTGAGATTCTAAGAGACAGACGCAATGCACTTATTACCACACATGATAAGTAAAACGGTAGTGCGACCGAGTGACAGTGTTTCGAGTTGACGCAAATACGCCTGAAGTCGTGATTGCCCTAACCTAACCCAAAAATCTTACCAGGTAAAGCGGACATAAACTTTTACATGGAATCTGAACTACAGAACATCCGGTTGTACTGAAATGATGAAAGCAAAGCTCTGCCAGAGACGAATTATACGAAACAAAAGTATAGGCGTTGATAATACGTCTAGCGAAACTACTTCGCAGTTTTAAGAAAGGTTTCTTCCTGCATCTATAAAAAGCAACTGTACAATTCAGCAAATTCTCCAGCGTCCACTGTGTTTGGCATCCTGCTCGGAAGATGATAGATATGAGGCGTCGGAAAATGCACTGGATATTGCAAAGTTTTGGTCCAGTACAATTTGATGTATTTGATGTGTGTAACAATGTATGTTTTTGACGCGACATAAATAAATAAACTGCACGATGATTTCTGAGCTACTAATAATCAGATTCACAGCAAATTTTGTATTTATCTCCTTGATTCAAATTGCCCTTTTCATTTTTAGGCTCTTTATCTGCCATTTGTAGCTTGTATGGCAATCATTCCGTCAGTATTGGTGCGGGAAAATGAGACTATTCACAAGTTAATAGCTTCGCGTTATCGTAATAATATGTGACGAAGTGTTATATTAACTGCGCTCATCGCCTGCGTCGTAGCCAGCTTTCCTACTTAACAATACAGCAGAATCTGATATGTCTTTCTTTTTCTTTTTTAAATTGCTTAACGTCTCTTAACAGCGAGGTCTTTAGAGACGGGAAAGGATGGGGGGCAAGGAATGCGAAGGAATTTGGCCATGGCCTTTTAAAGGAAGCATCCCGGCATTTGCCTGGAATGATTTGGGAAACCATGGAAAACCCAAATCTGGATGCCCGGACGGGGATTCGAACCACCGTCCTCCCGAATGCGAGGCCAGCACGCTAACCGTTACACCACCACGATCGGTTCTGATATGTCATTTTCGCTTGGGGACAGTTTTCCTTCACCAGATAACATGTAATTAAATTGTTTCAGTATCATGAAATTTTAAACAACTTTCACACCGATTCTTCACTGTGATTAAATTTCGGAGTTTGTATATCCATTTGAAGTTACTTATTATTTTCTACCTGATAATATTGCTTCTAATTTCTTTCACAAACTATATCAATTTTATGCTGTAACAAACAAGACGAGATATATATCGCAGTAATAATTCTTAGACAAGTAAAAGTAATTTTTTATTTTTGTAGCGTTATACGTTAATTTTTTTTTTAAGGCCTTGTAGTATTTAAATCTAGGACATAATGTTACATTCGTGATCATTTAGGGACTGTAGTGTTTTTTCCAACTGTCTGGTAGGCATGAAAGCTTTGTTAAATGAATTTTATGTTACTTTGTTTGTTAGCAGGTGGTCACTGAAATCACCGACACACACAGCTTTCACCGAGATGCAGCTGAGTGTAGTTATTTTTTTAAAAGATTAATAATGAGAACGTTATGCAAGTGCATAGAATGAATCCTGCGCCTATTAGCTCACTGCATTTAAAATACATGGGCGTTTTAACAGGCTAGTTCAGTATCTCTGGTAGCAAACCACATTTAATTAAGTACCACTTAGTACTGAACAAATAACAAAGAATTCTTGAAATAATGAATTGATCTAAATGATTACTAACGATCTTCACATCTGTTGCTGAGGGTATTATTCGCTCAGATGGTTATATTTTTTAAATAATTATGTAGATATAATTATAATATGTTCTTGATCACGTCTAATTTTGCTAATAAATATCATTAAATTTTATGTATGCGTCAAAACCTAAACAAATAATTAAATAAAACAAAGGAAATGCAATAACATTGTTACGGCCTTTGTGGCCTTACGCTTTCATTTTCGACTCGAGGTCATTACAAGCGGGATGGGACTGGGGACAAGGAAGGGGAAGGAATTCGGCCATGGCCTTCGGAAGGAAGCATCCCGGCATTCGCTTGGAGTGATTTAGGGAAACCATGGATTACCCAAATCAGGATGCCCGGACGGGGATTCGAACCGGCTTCCTCCCGAATGTGAGGCCACAGCGTTAACCACTCACCCACCACGCTCGGTGCATCAGCTGTATCCGGGCCCCTCCTATCGCGTGTTGAAGGATCCCAGAGTTCTTAGCGAATTGAAGACGGCTGGCGCCGCCATGCTGGTGGCGAGTGATCGGCGGGAACTTCGAAACCCTCGTACAGTCATATAACAAATCACTGCAAAATTTGAAACGTTTATGCTGTTAAGGGTCTTTACTTGCTCAACGAAGATAAAATGGTAAATCACAGGCTAATTACTGAAATTCAACTGACTATATTACCTTTTTGGACTTGTTTTCTTCAGTCCCAGCAGTGGCAAGATTTTTGTCCTTCTTCAAGCAGGTTAATGTAACTGATCCAGAAAGATGTAAATGTTATAATAATAGTAACCCATTTATAAAAGTTACGAAGTAAAACCAATGAAGTAGAGGTACACACATTTAAGAGGTCCAAACTAAGTTTACTTCTGAAGCCGAGACACCATTTTCTGTTCAGTTCATAGACAGAATCTGATATTAATCACACTGAAATGAAGAATATGATGAAACAGTTCTTTCAGTATAAATACAACAGAAGGAAATGTGAATATTTTTGTTCATTGTTTAAGATCTTTCCCTTCTAAAGACTTAACAACTTTAGGAAATATAAGCATGATTTACTCATTGTTAATCAGATTTTTTAAAGGCCAAATAAACATGTTTTTCACATTATATACTACTAGAATGCAGCTACATCCCTTGGTATGAAATTAAAACATTGTATGTTAAAGCCACTTTCCATTTATTTCTTACCACTTTTTGTATAGACTACCACCAGTTGCAAATGCCTGTATTAATTTTATACCATCATTCAGTATCTGGAGAATGAAATTACAAAATTAATAACAACATCATTTATATGAGAATAAAAGGGAAGTAAAGAAAATAAATTAACATTTTTACTTCTTTTATTGATTATTAAACAATACAGTTTTGTTTAATTTTTGTCTGATTGAAACTTTCTCCTTTTCATTGTGCATTTTTGCAATATGATACAATCTCAGTCTGACAAACAAATCAATAATTTTCTTAGAAAGTAGTATAATATGATTCTCAGGATAAACATTTTCAAACATGTGATCCGTAAGTTCACCAAACAAATTATTAAAATTACATTCCTGCAAAATAGCTGTTTTTAGTTTTTGCTTTAAATCACCTTTCATTACTTTCAAATCAGAGCGAATGAATTCATTCCTTACACATTTTTCAACAACTCTGCATATATGTACCACACTTGCTGAGGTATAATGTAGTCCACCATTATCCTTAGCAGCAATAAACATAAAAGTAGAGGAAACAATCTTTTCTGTGAACAGGGAAGATGTACAAATATTGCAAGAGAAAGTCTTTGCAACTTTTGTGGCTACAAAACCTGCTATATAAACAATTACATTTTCAGCATAACTGGAAAGATTTTCTGGGAGAATATAATCTGAAAACAATTCCTGATCAGTCATAGTTGATGACATTTCCAAGGAATCTTTCCCTAACAATTTGTTTTTAGAAAACAACACAGGATCCATTTCCAACGAGATTGTGTGCCCACTCTGCAGTATTACAGTTGTATCTTGGGGAGTACAATTACCACAATTGCTTGATTTAATGCAGTTAAATACAAGCAGCTGTTTGTATGCAGCTTTGAACTGTATCACATTAGGGTTATTGTTCCAACCTATACGGCCTCTAATACAAGAAAAAAATATTTCCACATGGTCCTGACTCATTTTGTACATGGGAATATATAATAGTTTCTTGCTCTGAATTAAATCTTGAAACAAGCCCCTAATAATATGAATGAGACTTAGAAATCCTAAAACAAAAACCTTCCTCGGGGCCTCTACCAAACAAATCCCATCCTCCCTTTTAAGATTTACTATATATGATTCTGCTTCTTTTGAGGAACACATCAACAGTTTGAAAATTCTTTTCAGACAGAGCTGATTTGAATCCCTTAGCAAGATTATTCATTGAATTTCCCAAGTCAAAGAGCCTGTCAAACATTTCACAATATTTAGCAGTTGCTGAAGATTCTGTGAAATTAGGATGTTTTACATCCCTTTCCAAAAATTCCAGGGTCCTAGCTACTGAAGAACTTAACAACTGTACTGCTAAATTTACTTTCATTTTTTGTGTTGCATAAATAACATGCTTTCTCCTTAACATATTTGAAAGAGATAAACCTTCTTTCTCCTGTACAGTACTTAAATCTACAATATACTGCCATGTTATTAATCTACCCTGCTGATCTTTCAACACTTTCATGTCTCCCAGGACATTCCTTGCCAATTTCATCATATGGCAGGGATCCAACAAAACATAAACATTGTCCCCAGTGACAGGATGTTTAAAAGATGATCAGAACTCATTTGCACTAAAAATACACCCTAACTGTCTTGCCATACTCAGGTTTGTGTAAAGTCCATCACATGTCACACATACAACATGAACTCCAACATCATTTAAAAGTTTCAGACTTTGTAGTATAATGTTGCATTT
The DNA here is from genome assembly GCA_031002005.1 of Vandiemenella viatica. Classification (NCBI taxonomy): domain Eukaryota; kingdom Metazoa; phylum Arthropoda; class Insecta; order Orthoptera; family Morabidae; genus Vandiemenella; species Vandiemenella viatica. The sequence goes on from CM061920.1 coordinate 212,494,551, forward strand.
ATCACTGCTACTTATGCCATCACCTAAAAAATAACCTATAGGAATTTTCCAAGAAGCATTAATAGCAACACACATAACCACCAATGCTTCCTTTGCTTCTCTTCCTTCTTCACTGGCAGCACAATGCACATGACCCATGTTCACAAAGCCCACAAATTCTTCACCATTCCACATAACACCTTTTCTGATAGCCATCTCATCTAGTATTAAACTTCCATATACTTCATATTTACAGTGAGAGGTGAAGTATTTAATATAAGCTAATGACTCTGCAGTAAACCCTGGATTGCCATCAACCACATTGTACCATCTACGAAGTGTAGATGGATGAGGTTAACAATTGTCAAATGATTCTCTTACAAATTTGTAACCTGCAGGTGAATGAAAATACAAAGATAAGGCAAATCTTTTTTATGTTGTTGCTGTAACCTGCATTTCTACCAGATTTTGAAAGAGCAACCAGCTCTGAAAAAACACTAAAAAAAGAGTTCTCTAACATATGGATCACATCTCCAGTAATTTGGCACTTTTCTTTTAACTCTTGCACCATCTGTGACATAGATTCTATTTTCTTGCACTTTGTCATATTTTTGGCAACTTCCTTTTCATATTTCATCCTGTACTTTGCAATGCTGTGTTTCTTCCTGTTTATTACTGCTTCATATTTCAAACATTTCACAGATTTGTCTATGTCATATGTATAATCATGCTGCACACAGTACTCTTCATTTCTCACTTCCTGATTAACATTTTCAGAAAGAACTGGCATATTTCTTTCCTTTGGAGGAGGTCGAGCAACAATCTTCTAAAAAAAAAAAATAGAATATAAGAAACAATTCCCCAAATCTTTAATCACAAATAGTGTATTAGTTCTATATAATACGCAACTAAAAAATAAAGTTTTGGCCCTAAAATATTATAGTATTTTGCATATACATTATAGCAAAGCTTATAATCCTTACCTTCGATTTATTGTCTGGAAAGGAGAAAATGGTTGGAACTGCAGAAGGTTTCAGAATCTTTATATTCCCATTTTTCCACAAACATTCCTTCTCGAAATGTTGAGAACATATAAAACTATGTTCCGTGGGAGTAAAACTGTCCCGGCGCATTTTAGCTAACCACTCACTCAATTTATTCTTATCTCGGAGCGGAAACCTGTATCGAACGAAAATATTAAACCTGTGACCAACACGTCGGAACATAACATCCACCTGTTATGATAGACGATTCGGAACTTATTTAAATGCATACTTACTTGTGAAACGATAAATTTGTGCCTTTTGTTGCACGGTTGGTGCAGTTATATGCAGCGCAAGACTTAACCATGGTAGCAAACACTTCTAATAAAACAAAATAGGAACACTCGATCACTTCGGCACGTCTCAACTGTACAGAACCACACACTCAAACCAACAGTTTGCCATCAGTATGGCGGCGCGCGCATCGTTCAATTTGCGAAGGAACACTAGCGCTGTTGCTCCTTCTAGTGTATAATATTCAAACTTCTTTGGCTGTATCAGACAGAGTAACTTTTAAGACAAGAATATCCAATATGAAATAAAGTCTCGTTAATAGAAGTATTGCGTCTGCTAAATAAATTCAATCGCGATCCTATGTTGGACATAACAATGGAAAAAGAAAAAAAAAAACACTACAAACTCTATTCTTACTATTGGCTTACAACGGTGTGGCCACCTTATTCCAGTTTAGCAAACTTTTAAGTTAAGTCAGTATAATCTATAATATATGTATGTATGTTCGTTTGGGCTAACTAGGACCACGTTAAGCCTTTGTTTAGCAGAATTTTTTGCTGTAGGTGTGTTACAAGTAGGGTTATTAGCGGCCTACAGTTTAACGTGTAACCCGAACCACTGAACGTCCTGGCGTAGCTCAGATGGTCAAACACAACTCTCAAAATTCCTGCACCTACCTCGATTCGAATCCGTGACCGGAGCAGCGATCGTTACGATAGCAAGCGCCTTAACCACTTTTTTTATATCATGTGAGAGAAATTGAAGGAGACTCAGCAGTATAGATTTTTAACTGGACAGAAAAGTGATTACATACTGATTACTTACAAAAGTGATTGAATTTTAATGTTACTCCTGACAGATATTCAATCTATCATTTGGATCGTTTTAACTTCTTGAGTCGTGGAGTCACTAAACCACTGTTCATAATGGAATCAAAAAGCGAGAAACGAGATAAAATAACAACTCGACCACTGAAATAAAAACAATATTGTAATAAAATAAATGTATAGATTCTCTAAAAATTAAGCAGAAATTTTTTACATGCCGATTACCCATTTATCAACTTTAGTAATTTAGTTGAAATTAATACATTTAGTGAATTGCTAGTGTTTCAATATATCGAAACGTCGATTAAATGTTATGTAGTATACAATATTTTACACTAGGTACAAAAAGAACTTTACAAGAGCAGACACTGAAGTTTGCGTTCAGATTTTTACAATGAAAAAAAAATGTTTTACCGTATTACGAGATATATAATTTTTTCAATGTACCGGTATAGCTTATGTTTGCGAAACCACAAATAACGACAGCTACCAAAATAACAGCTAGTCGTTTATTATACTTCGCTTGATGCTCCAGCGGTCCATTTTTACTTATTTTTATGATTAATACCTACTAGGATTTTTGGTGACTATTGAACAATTAAAAACATTGTCTAATGACGACATCAGTCTACAAGGATTAAAAAAAACGTATATATAGTAAGACTGGTAAATATGTCATTTTCATTCTTTCTAGGCACTGACATAACAAACGAACGTTATTTTATATAATTAATCGTAATGCTTCTTCTCAGGTCTTATTAAATAATTACTTTAAGAATCGATTCCCAGTAATGTTTATTCCCCGTGCGTCTTTAGAGACATTACAGAACAAGATATCGTCTAGATACAAAGATATTAAGAACAAACATAATGTTCTAGCGATTAAACTCACACACTTCCCAGAACTACTGACTGACTACTCTTCCCATGGAGGAAGGAAATATATTGAGGAGAAATGACGTTAAATCTGTGACGCTGCCTCTAAACTCTCGGCTGATACTGCGCATGCGCGGTGGCGGCCATATTGCGAATCCATACAAATGCAAAGTTCACATTGTGTTTGATGCTGTGATTATTTCATTTTATAATGCCATCTTGTGCCATCTAGGAATCTTGATGAAGCAAACGATGTTGTTACCCCAAATGCAGTTTGCGATTCAAATACGCGTGTGGATGTGTCTACATAGTTTGATTCTATAGCGGCAATTTAGTGGAGATTGTGGTTAGGTCTAAATGCAGTCACTACCAGAATGGTTTTGTTGTTGCATATATAAGGGACAAAGAATTTATCTATTATTGTTAGTAATTTCATGAGAACCATGTTAGTAACAAAACGTGTATCGCGATGTAAACTACTTCCAGCTATTCCCAATTAAGCTTACGATGTATGATAACATGATAACTATTTTTATTCTAGTCTAGGTCGCATTTCAACCTAACCACAAATGGTAGTAATAAAACTGAAATATCCATTCATGCACCATGTAATTCATTGTGGCTTTGGCAGAATTAATTTTTGGTCCAGATCGCATATCAACCCAATCCCCTCAATTTGGAGACAGTATATCCCGAAAACTAAGCAAGATATTGAAAAAATTTATTCTTTATTTTCGATTTGTTTCGTCGTGTTACATAAGAATCGATCATCACATTTGACTTTTGCGATATTTTTTTCCTCTGCATTTCAACTCAAGACACCTCACATTTGAGACAGTATATCTCGAGAACTAGGCGAGATATCGAAAAATTTTATGGTTTCTTTTCTATTTGATTCGTATTTTAAATTAGAATCCATCATCATATTTGATTTTGACCAATTTTTTCTTCTGGATTTCAACCAAAAACATCTCACATTTGAGACAGAATATCTCGGAAACTGGGCAGGATATCAAAAAAATTTATTCTTCATTTTTTATTTGTCTCATCAAGTTACATAATAATCAATCACCAGATTGCGGCGTTACGTTTATACTAGAGTCCCCTTGAGGTTTTTGTACATATACCCCTGTCGTCTCCATATATTTCTTTCCTCCATGACTCTTCCCTGCTCTACTTCTCTGCGCGCTTAAACAGATACTTTAGAAACATCCAGAATTGTTCAATAGTTCCGACCGACGTTTCTCGAATTCTATCAATACTTTATTAATTAAATCAATACAAATAAAAACAATCAGATTTAATTAAAAAAATGATTCACAATCATCATGAAACTTACGGAAATGAAAATTAAAAATATTTGCAAGTATTTACACACAAATTATCTACATAAATCAGCGCAAACCGTCGCATATTGTCCTCCAAACATAGTAGCTCATATAATTACTTATAATTACAAACTTTTAATTAATGCATAATAGTGTCTCTCCATAAAACAAAGTTTCATTTACATAAATTCACCCTTAGTTGCACTAAAATATACAAAACCATAATTCATCAACTCCAAGCTTGCTATACACAATTCTTAAAATAACATTTCAAAAAATAGGTTGTGTCAGAGGATTGTTATAATCTTCTTATTTCACCTGCCACGAAATATAATTGTTTATTTAAATGAATTTCCACACATTGTCATTGGCATAAACTGTGTTTTTAGTGCTTCATTCATTGAAAAATTAATATCTCACTCACTAAAAATTGCCGTATAATACCTGATCGTTCAATTAACCGTTCATCACAGCGTAGGGAAGCACGTCAGGGCAGCATAGTTATCGACAATACACATATATTCTGATAATCTGTTCAAGCCAGTGAATAACAAACTAAAGATCTAACACATAAGGTTTTAATTACATTTTATAACTTAGTGACATGATTAAAATAAGGAATTCTTTAAGCTTTCGCTTCACGTTTTGTACACAGACGGAACAATTGTATTGACGAAGTGTTGACAGTTTTACTTTTGTTTAAATTCGAATCCGATGAACAAATTGGACGCAGCATAACAAACGCAGAGCACGGAAGCCTCGCAATTTGGAGTAAATCGGAATTCAATTATTAAAGCTGAATCAGGAGGGAAAACGTAGAACTGAATGTAGAAAAAGAATTCGACTTCGTTACTATTCAATCGCGCATACTAGTCACTATGTTTGTTTGCATTGTCCAGATCACAGTTTATTTTACTGTATCCATCCATTTGCTTTATCTTACGATGTGTTTATTTCCACTGATCAATTTATCCTTCTACTAGCCGATCCGACAGACGTTGTTCTATCCAAATTTCAGTAAATTTGTATGTGATCAGTTTGAGAATCAGTGAAAATCTATTGTAAATGTGTTAAAGTAAAATTTAGGAGAAAACAACTTATTATTTAAAGAACGGCTGTTGAACTTTATCAACAGTATCTGGAGAGGAGAATACCCACCTCAAAGCTGGTAGAAGTCAATTGTCATCCCAATTCACAAAAAAGGCGACGTCAAGGATTGCAATAACTATAGAGGAATAAGGAAAGAGTTTAATCTGGAAACACACCTGGCATTAATTGATTTTAAAAAAATCTTTCGATACAATCGACAGAAGAAAACTTTGGCAAATTCTGGCGGAAAATAACACCCCACCAAAGATCATAAAAGCAATTCAAAAAAACATCTACAGCCACAATGTAATCGCAGTCAGAACGGGACAACAGCTGTCGGAATGGAAACCAATTAATCGTGGAGTTAGACAATGGTGTTGCCTATCGCCACTTTTATTCAGCATATATATAAACAAAATCATTAGTGACTGGTGGCAGTAAAATAAAAATAGATAGACAGACCAACCTGGATACATTAATGTTTGCAGATGACCAAGTGCTTTTTGCTAAATCAGACCTACAGAAATCGGTATATAACCTCCATGTTGTGACAGCAAAAGAATACAGCATGGAGATATCCCTCAATAAAACCTTTGTCAGAAAAAAACCACAAAAGAACCAAAATCTCAATAGACAACACGTCCATAGAACAAGTTGCAGAATTTAAATACCTAGGTTACAATCTCAGCCGCACGCTAGAAACCGATATTCAACAAAAAATCATAAATTTCACTAAAGTTACAGGAATATTAAATAACACCTTCAGACCAACTCTTGTTCAACAACACACAAGAATCAGGCTGTATAACACCCTGGCTAAACCTACACTACTGTACGGCAGCGAGGCCTGGACACTACGCAAGGGTGATGAACGGAGACTAACGGCGGCTGAGATGCGATTCATGAGGAGAACAGCTGGCTACACATTAAGGGCCAGACAGAGATCTGACGAAATCCTTAAAGAATTCAAAGTAAAACCAATTCTCCAAACTGTACAAACCTACAGACAGACCATGTACTAAGAATGAAGGACGGACCGGATCTCACGAAAAATTCTCAAATACCATCCCAGAGGCAGGAGAGATGTAGGAAGACCCCAAGAAGATGGATTGAGACCGTAACAGGCCACCAGGCCTAATACCGGACAGGAAGAAGAAGAAGAAGATTAACGATGGTGTCCATGGATATTCAGTTTGAGGAGTAAATTCTGAAGTATGACAATAGTAAATTTTGAATTCTGTTGGCAGTGCATCACTGAAATGCTGGAAATGTGTGTGCTTGGAATTTGATCGACTTGGAACTATGAAGTTTTATTCCAAAATTTAAGTCACAATTTAATTAAGTCAGAATTTCATTTTAATCAAATCAATTTTTTTTTCTTCCATTAAATTTGAAATCTCAATGTATCTTAGGATGTTTTATTTATTTTTTATTTCGATCATCGCACCATCAATCCAGCTTTAATTGTTCTTCGTTCAGTCCAATGCCGCCAAAGAATTTTTATTTGCCATCGTACATTCATCCCAAACGATCAATTGGCATAGCCGCAAAAAACTTTGGCCACCGCACAATTCTTCGAAAAGTTGAACGTTGGAGTTTCATTGATTTGGATATTCAATGGAAACTTTAATGCTGAATGAGCTGTTTGAATGCCTTCCAACAACGTTGCTGCAATTCTTTTTTTTTTTTTTTTAACTGCTTTACGTCTCTCAACAGCCTGCAATTCCTAATCAAGCAAGCGCAAGTGCCATTTCATTCTGCGAGAGTATCGTTGCCATAAACAATTAGATCAAAAACGTCTTTCCTTTTCCACGAGGAGCGTCTCTCGTTCCATCTTTCACAACTTTCATGAGAGCGTATGCATATTTTTTCCGATTCAACAGTGGAACGTTCGTTCGAATTGATTCTCACAATGCATCACAATCATATTGTTTTTAACGTTTCAACTGTTAATTAAATGCGTCGTGCATCGGACGATTGTGCGCTGTCATGCCTTGTTCGATATCATTAACCCCATGTCCTCAATAATTGAAATAAAATAACTACATTCGTTGGACAGTTCGCGAAACAACACAAAAATAAAAGCAAATGCAATTTTATTTTAATTTAGGCCGCAATGCGTTTTTTTCCAGTTTTTTCTTCATATCTTCCAGTTTTTTTAATAAAAAACATTCAATTCAGTTATTTCCACCCCGGGAGCATAAGGAACAAACCAAAAAAATAATTACGCATATCTATCGTTCGAATAGTGAGTTAATTAAAAAATACAGTAGAAATAAGGCACTTATTCCCAAAATTTCCAATTTTACGCACACCTTTTCAAATTTTGTTTTCTCTAAAAACCTTTTTCAGACTTACTAACATTTAATGAAAAATTATCCGAATCGGTCCATAGAAAAAAGTATATTCAGTTTTTCCAAAATTTTCCCATTTTCCAGGCAACTTTTCCAATTTTTCTTTCTCTAAAAACCTTTTTCGGCTTATTACGTACATTTAAACAAAAATTAGCCAAATACGTCCACGGAAAAAAGTATCTTCACTTTTTACCGAATTTTTCAATTTTCCGGACAACATTTACAATTTTTCTTTCTGTAAAAACCTTATTCGGACTAACTGAAAATGTGGAATATTTTTAACGCTTGTGGACGATAGCCAGATGGAGCATTAAAGCGTGCATTAAGATGCTTCCTACATACACTATAATTATCATATAACAATTACATTTCTTAAAGCATTTATGTTATATCTTCTTTAGAATATTGAACCACAAAATGATATTCTAATACTAACTTCAATGTGAGATAATTTTTTTTCAATCTGAAATTCTTAACTCATATCGTTTCATCAACAAAAATGCAATATATCTATCAGTATTTTCATTGATATTGGTATGGTTAGTCACTCATAATATCAATTAGCTACTTAAACAATTCATTAAGTATTTACAAGACTTGCTTTCACTCAGAGTTGTATATACCTTCTGAATACATAACATCAATTATTATCTTAAACACTAGTGCTTGTAATTAATTGAAATTTACGGTTTTATAACTAAGCATTTTATTAAAAGTAGCCCTTGCTACATATTTTACGTATTTACTGATTGCTTACAAAACCAGAACCTCTATTGAAAGAACTCTCCAGTTTGGTGCATATATATATGTGTATATATATATATATATACTTCTTTTTGAAGTTTCGGTTCTATCATACCAATGTCTTTCATATTACTACATGAACAAAAACTGTTACCCTTTCTAAAACTAACAGTAACGCCTCTCAATTGGATCTATGTAAAACAACAAATACATAAATAATCCCAAAACTAATAAATAAAAATAGTTAAATAGTCAGAGATAAAATTTAAGTTGGTGAAAATTTATATCTGACTATTTTTATTTATTAGTTTTGAGATCCTTTTTAACCATTGTAAATTCCTAACTGCTGATCTCGCTCTCCACTGAAATAAGAGCTGAGAATTTCATTATTTTAACACCGGACTCAAACTTTTGAATTCGTTCTTAATTTCGTTATCTTAGCGTTAAGGGAGTTGGAGTGTACTCTTGCCAAGTACGGTTATTAAAATACACAATTTAATTAAGAATATTAACTTCCAGGGTGATTTTCAAAATTAATTTCAGGCTAGGTGGCAAGAATCAAAGCGTTCCATACGCGAGGGAAGCGACTTCGCGATTCTAAAGTTCTTTTCGTCAAAATTATAGCAAGTTTTAAAATTATTATAAGCTAGCTGTAACTAGTGACTTCGTACGCATGAACTTAGAATGTTATTGCTAGAAATGGATGCAGAAAGCTTTACGTTTCCTAAAAGTTGGGATACATGGCAGGAAAGCCATCATCATACCATTCTACCACGAAATCTGTCTCATGAAGAGAATCAAATTGCAACATATTTAAAAATAGTAAAAAACTAAGTTGAGGGTTAACTGAGAGCATCTTGTCTATCAGCTTGGTCGTGTCTTCTTTCTTCAGGATGGCCATCAGATTGTTGGGCTCTAACAACTTTAGTTGGTCACGCTCTGCTAGAGCCTCAACGCGAGGCATAAAAAAAACAAAATTTCCTGATGCCTTAAACTTATAGGTAGACACAAAATTATAGTCTGCTGCAGTGCAAATCAACACTGATCAATGACAGACTGCGAGAGAAGCACAGCTCGAGCGACCAATACAATATTATCCGTTTGTCTGTCACCATTCTGTTAGTTATCAAATTTTCGAAACAAAAAAATGTTATTGATCAGGAAAAAAGGTATCCTGTATCCTGTATCCTTTAGAATGATACGAAGTACTTCCTTGTGGAATTTCATTAATATTGGTGTAGCCGTTTAATCTTCAAGTCGTAAGAAACAAACAGAGAGACAGAATTACTTTCGCATTTGTAGTATTGTTAGTGTAGATCATACAGAAACTGACTGCGAAAGAAACAAAGTCTCAGCGACCGATATAGCTAAAAATTAAAAGCCTATGGCATTGTTGGCCGGGAAATGTCATAGGATTGTTCGGCCGCCTACGTGACAGAGTTTTGATTCGCCACACATTCCACCTCTGTCGTTACTGGACCTACAGTTTAACATGGAATCAGAAAAACGGAAGGTCCAGGCGTGGCTATTAAGGGGGGCATCCATAAATTGCGTGAGGTGTTATTCCGGATTTCCGGACTCCCCCCCCCCCACCTCTGGTGAGACTTCGTGAGACAGTCCAATAAACATTTCCAAAACCTCACGTGAGATTTCCGTTGACCCTCCCCCCCCCTTCCCCCTTGGTGAGATTTCGCCGGACCGCCCTTTCCATTTCACCTCATGTAATTTATGGACGCTCCCTAAGACAAAAAGCAACTCTTAAAACTCGTGCCTCCAGCGGAATTTGAGCTCGGAACCGTACCTAGCAAGCGTCTTAACCACTGAGCCACCAGTTCGCTCCCAAGGCTAAGTGTTAAAGAGACTTACAAACTCTATGCGTCTCGCTGTAACTGTTCACTTAGTTCTCAAAATTCCATGACAAAAAATATTATTTGTAAAGTACCCTACCCTATGTCCTTCCCGATAGGAAATATTACTTAGTTGTGAAATTTCATCAAGATCGGTGTAGCTGTGAAAACTTAACAAACAGATAGAGAAACAGAGTTCATTCCGCATTTATAAGTATTATCAAGTCAATGACATATTCCAAACTTTCAAAAAAAAAATGAAAATTGGGTTTACAATCAGACTGATTTTTTCTTTCTTAAAATTGAATGATTTATTGGACATCAACGTTAATGTATTATCTTGTGAAAATTTACGGCACAAAATTATTGATCTAACAGAATTCAGAGAAGAGCATCACTATAATTTCAAACTTTTATTAGGGTAAACGATTATGCAAAATTCTGTAGCTGGCTAGATCGACTGAAGGTTAGCACGAGCCGTGCCTCAGTCACAGCACCTTGCGCCTGTTCGGCTGGCGGTGTCGGCGCAGATTTCTGCAGAGAGCCGAAGTTTTCGTCAAAGCAGCCTTGATGAGAGTATCAACTCCACAGGCTCTCATCTCGAAATCTCGGTTGCTCACATTTTGGGGTTAGCCTCGCTACGATTGCGCGCTGAGCCATCGTTTTCGGATAGGCTCCCCACATTTACAAATAAGTACAACAGTTTATAACATTTCTAACAAATATCTTAACTCGCTAAACTCCCCCTCCGGCGATCTTTCAGACGTTATTTCCAATTGAAATTGCACTAAGCAATGGTTCGTTAGCTCCCCCTTCCCCCCCACCTCTTTTTCTCTCCAACAGCGAATCGGCATGGGTCCAATAACCTTTCCATCAGTCACACTGACGCGCGGAACTTTTTAAAACGTTTTTAAGTCATTATTCTTTTGAAAAGGCGGACAATGTTGCTTTTGGTTAGTCACGTCTTAAGAAAATACTTGTACTTGAGAATACATTACAGTATGATGTGATCCAATGATTAGTCATTTAGCTGACTGGTTATATATATATATTTTAAATCACTATTGCAATAAAACAGAAAGAAATGGGAAAGAAATTTTTCTTAACCTCTACCTTCCACTCAAATAATTATTTAATTATCGAATGTATGAAACAAATCAGTCGCTTCTAACGATACATAAGAAATAGGATCCAATACAGTGCCATGGCATTATCTCCATTACTGAACGATTCAAAACTAGCCTAAGTCAATTCGTGTCGTCTTGCGATCTGGTAACCGCATCTCGGTTTTTTACACATTCCTCCTTTGTCGTTGCTGGACCTACTTTAACGTGGAATCGGAACCACGGAACATCCTATCGTAGCTCACAAGATCAAACACAACTCGTAAAAATCCCTAGCCCGGGCGCTAGCCCGAAACTATTAAATCAAACACCTTAACCACTGAGCTACCAGACCGCTCAAGACTGACCTGAATTACTTGGAGACCGTTTATTGGAATTTATTTCCGGAAATCATTTTTTCTTGAGTAATCAACATAACCACCTGATTTTTCAAATGTTCCCGAACGCATGAAACAAAACATTTGGAGTAAAATGTATTATGCTGCAAACAACATGCGAGTCATATTTTAGCTTTGTAAGATGGAACGTTTCTTGCAATTTTAATTTGTAAAAAATCAGATTGCTTATTTAAAATCTGTAACATGAATAATGTATTTTATTTATCGAGGGGGAAGAAACTATTGTTAGAAATTTAAGTTTGTAAATAAATTTATGATACGATTGTAGAATAGTATTGTTTATACTCACAATACATTTTTTAAGTATTTCGTATTTTACTCTTTAAAAGCAACGTCAATAAAATAATTTAACAACTGGTTCTAAGAAGTGTTTTATCTATTATACTGAGAGAATATTAATCAACCTATCTATACGGATGCAATTTCTGTGATAGACTGATATCTACAGCACGGAGACTTCCTTGAATCAACTGGTAAAAACTAACTCAGGGGAACACTTTCGACAGCAGCAGCCGAATGTGAAATGCACCTTTGTTTGCTTTATCATAGCCGAATTATTTGCCGTTAGGTTGTCAATTTTCTGTGTTTTGTCAGGTTTTAATAGTGTTAAAATACTCTTTCCAATGGCAATATTGTAGATGTGGTTTCCGCCACCATCAGTGCTAAGCTGAGAAAAAAAGTTCTTGAAATTCCATTCTGCCTGACAATAACAACACACAGGTATTCAAGTGTACGGGAGTTGTTTTAAATTAATTTCGGATTTCCTATCTGATTCGCCCGCATGACGCTGCAGCGACCAATTCCACAAAAAGGAAGCTGTTTTTACAAATTCAGCGTTACTGCTTTTTCCAAATACAATCATTCGCTATCAACAGCGAAACGAGTGGAATTTATTTTTAATTAGTGAAGGTTTTCACTACTGCAACGAATAGCTATATCCAGAGACCTCCATCAAATATGTGAGTGAATGGGGAATTTATATTTGTCATTTATCACTGCATTTCGCCTCAATGCATACATATGTTGCAGGAATTGTAAAAGAATTATTTTCTTTAGTATTTGCCTACAATTGCATCCGTATAGTCACGGTCAGTTGCCAAACTCGAGAAATAAGAAAAATACTAATTGTAGTTTTTTGGCTTTTGCTTGCAAAGTATTTATGTTTTGAGTGGACCATTGTTGTTCTGGGAAAATTCAGGACCAACTAAACTGCGCTCTAATTCAAATTACTCGTAGCAAAGATTATTGTTCAAACATTAAAATAATGACTAATATATGTACTTTTAGAACAAAAGCAATACCATCATCGATGGATGCCGGAAATAACAACTAAATATCTTTTCAATCCTCGGCACTGACATGTTTATTCGTGAAAAATGTATCACCAGTTTTTAATTAATAACAATTATTTAATTACAGCAACTGTTTCAATACTTATTCAGATATGCCGTGTCCGAATAAAATTTGTTCTCAGCCATTGTCATCATATTAAATCTGCTCCGAGAATTGATGGATTCGGTATCAATTGTTTCGGCATCATCGCTACGCTAAGGTCATCAATAGGGTATAGAAAAAACCAACAGTTGGCATTAAGATACCGTCACTTTTCCTTGTTATTGTTTTAATCAGATATTCGTTTTCTGCTCCGTCTCCAGTTAAGCTAATGTGATGATGTACACCTCAAATTTTATGTCAGACCGTAAGGCTTCAAACGGTTACAACCCGGCAAAATCTGTTCAGTAATTTTTATGTTAAACCACATTACAGGTAAAAATGTCTGAAGTTCAGCACAGATTTTAATTTCCTGCTACGGAGCCAGATGACGTTTCATCATGATACATATCTCGGATTTTAAGTAAGATCGTAAGCTTTCATGTTGTTAAAACCGCATAAAAACCTCTTCAGAAATAAATTAGTAGTACAGACAGAGCTGTTGAAACCTACGCTTTAACGACAAAAATGGGGTCAGAAAATAAGCAAAAACCCTGGTTTCATTGAAGGTTATTATTCCTAGTTGAACATCATGGCAAACATTAGTACTGATTGAAGAAAGAGTAAATTCTAAAGAAACACGTACAGATTATCACTTTAATGAAGGTCAGATAAAAAATAAAACTACTTATAGTCTGACCATCGGAGAAGTTGGTTGATTGGGCAGCGGACAGATGTGCGCTGATCACGTGTTAATTCAAATTAATGGAGCCACTACAATTACACATTTTTCAGCTCATTGTCCACACAGAACTTTCTTAACAAATATAGAATCACAGACTGGATAGGAGAGATGGTTGGTAAATTTCTCACTTGTTATTACTCGATACTTGAAAAACTGGTTACAATATGATAGGTTTTCCCTTGGGCTTTACAGAGATGATTAATGCAGTTTTATAAGAATTTGGAAGCAACTTGTTTATCACCCTTGAAGGTACCATCTCATAATCATCTAGAGCACTACCCGGAATCGAAAGAAACCCAAGCTTGCTATGCATTTTATATGAAGATCGATCAAACACTGTGTAAAAAAATATATCAAGTTTCTTCTAATGGGCAAAGTGCCGATAAAATTTATTTGATTTTTTTTAGCAATTGCAAGAAACGAATAAAGTACTTAACAAATTGTACCAACAATAGAACATTGAATTGTTGTTGTTCGTTACCTAAAGGCGCGTCCACACCAGAGGAACACAGAGGAAATTCTTGTTGCTAAACTGTTGCGGTCTGTTTCTAGAAACAGAAACAGATCGCAACTTTCATAAACATTCTGTCCACACCAAAAAACCTAATTTAGGAACAGTTTACTTGTGTTACTGTTTACAGTTGTTACCCGTCTACACCAAGAGCAACAATATTTATTTTTCTGTGCGAAATAAAAACATTCTGTCACAATTATAATTCAGTTAGTATACGATGATGTGGTGCGACAGTGAAGTTTCGTCAGCACCTGCTGCAATTTATATTATTTCGAATCAAAAGAAAAAAATAAACCGCAAATGCTGAACGAGATCAAATCTTTTGGAGAGAAACCAACACGGAGTAGAACGCCTCATAAATTCTTTAAAAAAAAAAAAAAGAAGACAATCTGTTATCAGGACTTATTGAGGATGGACACATCAAACACTTTATTCGAATGAGCAGCACTGATTTAGAATGGTTACTTTCTAAAACTGAACAGTTTATTCGAAAACAAAATACAAACTACAGGGCCGCAATATCTCCAATGGAACGTTTGCTGTTGACTTTAATATTTCTAGCTACTGGACATTCCTAAACATATTTGCTGTACATATTTCGAATCTCGAAACAATCTATATCCAAAATTGCGCGAGAAGTTTGTGATGCTATTATTTCAGTTCTTCATGATCAAATACAGGTAAATTCAAATGTAATCGTATGCTTCCCAGGCCAAAGTCAGTTGATTCTTGGTTGTCCGGGTGGTGCCGCGTCATATTTCTTGTAGCCGACGTTTCGACCATCATTCTGTGGTCTTCTTCCAGGGGACCACAAGAAATATGACGCTGCGCCAGCCGGACAGCCAAGAATCACAGGTAAAATCAATCGTAACTGTTAATAACTGATTCTAATTCATGAATTATTTTGTAATTTTAATTGTATTTCCTTCTAAAAAAATACCAATGATACATGAAAATTGTAAAAATGCTGAAATACATTCCGTTTTAATAGTACAAAAAATCATTTGCCATATCTTCGTAATTAATATTATGTGGACTGGTAGATGCATGTTGAGCGTTTGGTGGCATTTCTTTACTTGTACAAATGTCAATTGTGTCAATTGAAGGAGGAAATGAAGTAGGATAACGTTTACATGACAATGAAGACGAGAGGAGGGGGGTCTATCCTGTGCATACACTGGTGAAAATTCCTGTGCATTTTGTGTATTAGTGTATGGATATGGATGATGGAGGTGTATTTGAAAATACACGTTTCAGGAAGATGCTGATGAAGTATCAACTTAATTTACCACCTGATTGTCCTCTTCCTGGTCGAACGGAATCAAAGCCTTATATATTTTTGGGCGATGATGCTTTTCCATTATCTCCTAATCTGTTGAAACCTTATCCCGGACACCAAGAAAAAGGATCATTGAAAAAAATATATAACTACAGGTTTTCTAGGGCCAGAAAATGTACTGAGAATGCTGTGAACTCGATTCAGAGTATTAAGAAAACCATTACTACCATCTCCTAAAAATGTAGAAAAAATTGTAACTGTAGCTATATGTACACACAATTTTCATCAAGAAAATTCTACACGCCGCCCTTTACATGGTGAAGACAAAGATAATGGTGAATTAATACCAGGTATTTGGAGGAAAGACGTAAACGCAGGCACAGTATGGTAATATTCCCATTACAGAAACGAGGATGTAATTCGTCCACTGAAGCAAAAATTATTCCACAGGAATTTGGTAACTATTTTGAGTATCAGGAGGAATGGTTCCGTGGCAATCTGTTATTTAAATAATATTAAAATTATGGTAATGTTAAAAAAGTGTAGTAAAAACTAAACAGAGATACACCTACTTCTATAGAAATAATAAAGAATTTACTTGTATATCACTAAATTCTTTTTCTGAACAATGACGCACTTGATTTCTATCCGCAAGAAATTCCAAATATTTGTAAGCCAAAGTTGCTGCAGCACCAGATTATTTTAGTTCCAAATATTTTTTTCTCTCTTTCTCTATGAAAAAATGTGCCACTTACGTCTGCACCAGTTGTTTTACTTAACATCATCCACGAATCGTGTTTCTTTTGCCGATTTGTATAGCTTGAATCACATGGACTCTACAAACACTCTGCATTTCCATATAATTCAATTAAATTTATTAAATCGCTCGAACATTTTTGTGGGAGTTCAACAACTAAGGTAACAGCAACACGAAACAAGCTGTCCACACCAAACTAACAACAGTTTTAAACACGATAATGTTTACCAATGTTCCTTTGTTTCCTTTCATCTTTACCGCTACTTCTGGAAACAGTCAACTTCAAGGAACTTGTGTTTCTGTTGACATAAACATTGAGAAATATTGAGGAATATTGGGTAACATGAGGGAACAAGTTGCTGGAACTAGCAACATCAACAGCATGTTCCTCTGTGTTCCTTTTGGTGTGGACGTAGCTTTAGACTTTAGACTGGATGTTTGTTCCCACTTAATTTTTTATTTCCTTGAAATAATGGTTGTAAATAATTAGCTATGCTGATGAAACATTATTACCGTATTGTCAAATGGCCTAGTTTTAAACTGAACTGTCTTAAGCAAACTTCTCAAATTATTACAGTGAAATAAAGCTTAACGTAAAACTGCTTGTAAGCATCGAACAGAATGGTCATATGATTTATCAGAACATATTTGAACAACGGTAACTATACATAAAAGTTGTCCAAAGTAAACATCTTGACAAAAAGTGCAGTCAATCGGTAACGCTATTATTGATCTGTCCAGTAAGGCTGGCCGTCAATGTAACAGCTGATTGCCACCTGTTGCGGTGTATTTTGACTAGTGATGGGCAAACCGATTCTTTTTGATGAATCGTTTGGAATCGATTCACTCCTCGCTGAGAATCGATTCTTTTAAACGACTCCCCCCCCCCCCCCCCCCGAAAATGTATTCTATATTCGCCACTGGCTTGTTTACGAGATTTTCGATACAATAAAAGAAATATAGGCGGAAGAAATTTCGGAAGGCGAAAATACGGTATTTTTTTATTGTGATAACGATTTAGTCACTGAGATTAACTGTGGCAATGACATTGTCTCACGAACTCTTAGATACTGATGTTGAATATGGAGCTTATACACTCAGATGAGTGAAGCGAGTTATATAAAATCCTGGATACATACTCTTAAGATAATCAGAAATATACCCTAAAATTCAATGAAATAAAGCTACTGGTTTAAAAAATATTAAAATATGATCTGCAACTCGGTAAAAATCCTGCCCCCAGTGACAAATAAATACCACAAAGAATGGAGACTGATGTGCTCATTCTTGGCAGCGGATGCATTATTAATAAAGACTAGGCAAGATTATAAGTGTAAATGTAAATAATAAATACCTGAAACGTGAAACTGGACCGGTGACTTGAATATAGTGAAGCACAAAAAGCAGGCTCTCCACTAACTATTTGAGCGCCCTTGCGCAATACCGATTACGCCGCCCCCTGTCTAACTACAACCAGTGGTGGATCTGGGAATTTTCCGAACCGGGTCAACAAAATGTGAGATTGCCACACTGTGAAATTTTCAAGGCTTCCAGCTAATTGTTGTCAAACCTCATTACTGATTCTAAGCCTTGTTGCAGATTGTAATTGTCGATTGATTGTTGATTTTGTAGGTGGCATGTTTGTTACACGTCTCGCTAGAGAGCGTCCATAAACCACGTAGATCGGTCTTGAGAGGTGGGTGGAGGGAGTTGGAAGGTGGGATTCCGAGCCAGGCCAAATAGCTTTTCATTCATATTATTTGTCACACTTAAAATGAGATACAGAACACTCAACACCATGTAAATATTTATTTCCGTCATGGAAAAAACTACGTGGGTAGAGGGGGGTTAGAGACATAAGCCACGTCGAGTTACTTGGGGGAGGGAGGGTTCAAAAGAAGCCAAAATGGAGCTACATGGTTTATGGACGCCCCTTACATATGCTCCAATTTTACTCCATAAATTTGGCAAATTTTTTTAATTTGCCGGATGGTGCTTTTCTTAAGTTAAACAGCGTATCACTAGCATTTTAACCCACAACCAATAAATCAGTGTTTGTTTAAATGGCATAATTTAAATTTTATATTTATTTTCTTAGTTTCAGTATTAGTATTTTGGGGGACGTCCAGAAATTACGTGAGGCTATTTTCCGGAAATCTAGACCCCCCCCCCTCCCCGTTGGTGAGATTTCATGAGATTTTCACGGAACCCCCTCCCCCCAGTTGTTCGACCAGGAGAAGTTTCGAGACTTTTTTTAGCTGTCGTGCTCCCCGAAAGAATGATACCCCCTCAAAAGCCGGTTTTTGGCCTTGTAAACTGGTATTTTTTACGTTTTTTTAGTTCTACACTCGTTCAAGTTCAAAATTTCACGTGAGATATCCGTCGACCCCCCCTCCTTTTGGTGAGATTTCGTGAGATTTTCCGGACCCCTTCCCCCCCCCCCTAAAAAGTCTCACGTAATTTCTGGACGCTCCCCTATATTCATCGACGGCACTGTTCCCCAACGTCTTTTCGTTTAACCTTTTTCCTCGTAGAAACCTCACCAGCTGGAACAGTATATATGCCGCTTCAGCACCTGCTAATTTTTGTAATGGTCCAATTCATAAACTTCGTTCATTTCTATTGCAAAATGTTTGCATTATCCACAAAATTAAGAACTGAAGAACAACTAAAACACTGATGAAGTTCGTATGATAACCGGACGCGCTCCATCGCAATTAAATTCAGTACTCGATGCATTCGCAATTTGAAAAACCCATGCAAATGGGAATAGCAGATGGCTCTGAAATCGGTATACTTTTCCCTGTCCTCAAATAATCGGGAAATACTTTATTTATGGTAAAATATAAAAGTTATAGGACTTATAATTCATTGATAATTTATTTGTAAATCTAAATCTGTGTTGTGGTAGCATCTATAACAGTCTGGAAGGAAACCAAAAACTTATAACTAGTTCCAAAAACACTAGAAAAATGTGTATTTAAGGAAATAAATTCCTAAATTTAAAAAAACTTTTTATTTCTGTAATATATTTTTAATTTTCCTGTTCCAAAGATAAATATTCTTTATTTCCTTACAAATAAGTTGCCAAACCAAGAAACACGCCGTGGGAACTAAGATTGTGAATCGAAAGGAATCACGAGTTACGCAGATATCAAGAGTTAAAAAGAGCCGAATCCATGGAAGAGTCATTAAGACAGAAGTGAGCCGAGAGCGAGTGAGCCGAGAGTCGTAAACATTGTCGAGTTAACGACTCGGAGTCGACTCAGAACCTGGACGAGTCGGTGAGCGATTGCGCAACAACGGCTCCGCTCCGGAGCTCCCTCTTAACAACTCTTGAGTGAACCGTGACTCTTCCAAGTGAGTCGATTCCGCAAACGATTCTTTTAGACGAGTCGACTCTTTGAATCGATTCACGATTCTTTTGCCCACCTCTAATTTTGACTACCATCTTACGAGAATGATCAGCAATGCTATTCCACGCAGTACTCTTCAATCTAGTGTAGTTTCAACTCAAATTTCGTTACCTCAAGAGATGAGGAACTAGTTAGCAACTGCAATACTTTGTCGAATTATTATTCTCTACTCGATTGTTCAAGTGCACTGGATGCTTCGTAACATTCTAAGGATCTATAATGTATTCCTTTTAAATTTGTATGGTGGAGGATGTGGCTTTATTGCCTGTTAGTAATTTCGTTTAGCATAAGTGGACATGACACCAAATGCTGATGGTTCGAGCATTTCGCTTGCATCTATATCTGAAATCCTATTGTAGTTTGCTTCACAGAAACAAGTCAGTTTAATAATAGCCGGAGCTTAATAAATGTTCTGTAAAATACGTGGTTATAACAAATTACATTGATGAGCCAATACATGATCACTGACGACCGCAACATTGAATGCCATCTGGTGACGTTGCGCGTACCTGACGTGGTAAGGAAAGACTGTAAGCTGAGCAGAGACGCGTCGGGAATCGTTCTAATGACGTCGTTTGTGACAAACATGGAGCAAAGAAAAGAGAGGAGACCACGTAAGGGACCTTCTCCATACAACGACGTGACGCCGAGTGGAGAGCGGTAGGGTAGGAGGTCGCCATATTGGTAGGGTCAAGAACACAAGGAATGTATACAAAACGGAAGAATTTCTTCGTTTTTAATCATCGCATTACTAAAAATGAAGTCTTATGGAGTAACATTTATAAATACCCTAATTGATATAACCTACAAACATTAGAATTTAAGAAAAACAGACCAATGTTTTGAACTCACGAAGATGGCGGCTCCGGAGACAGGCTGCTTCACAGTTTAAGCGACACCTGGTCTCCCTTCTTTCCTACCTCCATGGTGACAAATGCGGCAATCCACTGAGACAAGTGACTTTGGAAAAGGGCAGGTCGTTATGGAATGGCATCCGGGAACGAGCATCTCGGAAACAGCGAGTCTTGTTGGCTGTTCGCGTGCTACTGTAGTGAGGATCTATGGAAAGTGATTGAAGGACGGTGAAACCACGAGTATGCGTCAAGGTGGTGGACATCAACGACTCATCACAGAAGGTGAAGGTCAGAAACTTGTCCGTTCTGTGAAGCAGGACAGAGTGCGATCTGTGGCAGATCTGACGACAGAGTGCAATACTGGTGCAGGCGCAAGTGTGTTAAAAAAAGTTACTAGATAATTTCAATTTAAATTACTGAAAGTAAATCACTTAATATGGGCGTCAGTATACATCAAATGACACAAATATTACTGTGGATTTCATTTTCAATGTGCTAAATTAGAAATAATAAGTTACCTGCAATTTCGTACGCGTGAACTTAGAATATTATTGCTGTAATTGGATATTGAAAGCTCTAAGTTACGTAAAGGGTGTCCCAAAAAACTTGAAGTCGGGATAATATGACGGGAAAGCCAACAACATGAACCTATATAAGACTGAAGGTTTCCTCGGAGTTGAAAATGAATAAAATTTTCTCGGGTAACTACCCGAGTTATTCTGTCGATCAAACACGACGTTTCGGTGGTCGCTACTCTGCCGCCATTGTCAATTACAATGGTGGCAGAGGTTACGACTGCCTAGATGTCGTGTTTGATCGATGGACTATTATAACTCGGCTAGTTACCCGAGAAAAGTTTATTCACCATCGAACCTGTCTCATGAAGAAAATCTATTTGCAGCATGTTTAGAAATAGCAAAAAAACAAATAAGGCGGTTGGTTATCAAAATTGCATGACAACTATGATATTTATCCCGAAAAAAGTATGCTGTATTCTTCCTTTATGATACTAAGTATTTACTTGGCAATTTTCATTAATGTGGGTATAGCCGTTTCATCGTCAAAACGTAACGAACAGATAGAGAGAGAGAGTATCTTCGCATTACTAATAGTACCTGTGTGACCGATCTTCGCAAGATTTTGAGAGAAATTTTGAATAAAGTTAATATTTTTTCTTGAATGCTTGTAGTCATTTTTATAGAGAAGCTTAGCTAACGCCAATAGGTTTACTTCTACCCGAATCCTACGAGATGAGCTAAGAGCCGTTTCCGCGATACCAAATCCAAGGACTGCTCTCTTATTTTTTATTTTGTTTTCTTTTGTAAAATCGTGTTACAAAATCGAAAAGCTAAACGTTATCTATTTCATTCAAGTCGCTCGAGCCATTTCCGAGATCATCTGATTTACCACCTAATAAATTGCTTTTAAAGAAAAATCCTAGTATTATCATATATATTATTTAAAAGGTATTTTTTTGTCACAAGCCTATATCTTCCTTCATACTTAACCAAAATCAATGAATGAGGTGTCATTTTAAAGCGTATGGTCTCTACTTTGATCACATCATATTTAAAAAAAGAAAGTTTTAGGAATTCGACCCTTAATGGACTACAAATGTCAATATTTCTAAAATGCTGTTTTCTGTATTACATTTATCTCCCTGGATACCTATCTGAAATTGTATAATGCAGTATCATTTTAAAGATTAAGATCTCCGCTTTAGTGACGTCATATATTAAGTGAGAAATTTTTCGGAATTTGACCCTTAAAGGGTAAAAGGATCAATATTTATGCAATTCGATTTTGTGTCACGAGCGATTTATCTCCCTTAATATCTAACTGATATAGATAAATGAGATATCATATTAAAGACTAAAGTCTCCGCCGTGGTAACATTATATTTAGGAAAGGAATTATTCGTAATTCGACCCTTAAAGGGCAAAAATGTTAAGTTTTCTAAAATGTGTTTTTTGTATCTCGAGCCATTTATCTCCCTGAATATCTAACCAAAATCGATAAATGAAGTAGGATTGTAAGGAGTAATGTCTCAGCTTTGTGAAATCATATTTTAGGAATGAATGTTTTTGGAATTCAGCCCTTAAAGGGAAAAAGTATAAATTTTTCTATAACTCATTTTTGTGTCACGAGCGATTTATCGACCTTAATTCTCTAACCGATATAGCTAAATGTGGTATCATATTAAATAATAAGGTCTCCGCCATGGTAACATTATATTTTAAGAAAGGAGGTTTTAGTAATTTGACCCTTAAAGGGCAAAAATATCAATATTTCTAAAATACGTTTTATGTCTTTCCAGCCTTTTATCTCCCTGGATTTCTAACCAAAATCGATAAATGAAGTAGGAGTATGAAGAGTAATGACTCAGCTTTGATGATATCATAGTCTACCTAACTTTTCATCGCATTTTTTTCGCTAAATTTTCGCACGGGTCGTCTAGTGTTAAATAAAAGTATTAATACCAATCAGCGATTAATTAATGGTGCAAGATTAGTTGTAATTCTCTTATACGAGTACATCATCGGTGCTAAAATAATTCTCTCCGATAAAACTATGCTAATACCTCGTATTAACCTCGCACCACTAACCATGTGTTTCACCGAGATGGGAGGAGACCGTTTTCGGCCTCCTACCTATCATTCGGGAGGACGAGGATCAAACATCGTTCGGCCATCCTGGTTGAGGTTTTTCGTGGTTTCCCTCAGTCACTCTAGGCGAATGCTGGGATGGTTCCCTACAAGGCCACGGCCGACCTTCCATCCCCTTCCCTCCCCGTAGAGAGTAGTTTGGCTGAAAAGAGTCTCCTGTACGCTTCAAAAGGTAGGATAGTATTTATCAGAACCTGTTTTTTCGTATAGATACACGAACGTGGCTATTTCATGAGTCTGTAGATTCATTAATATTTAACATACCGGTACTGTCCAAAAGTCAACGATGATCACATCATAACTACTAATATTGTTCTTAAAGAAGTTTTGTAAAGAACTTTTAAAATTAAACATTTAATCTTTAATGATAACGAATTTTTACAGTAAATAAAATACTTTTTACTAATAAATACTTGCATTTACTTATTTCCTCATTATTATATTACCATTCGGTGACTGATCACGATACTGTGAGAAATATTCGCATGGGTCAGTTAGTATGCATGAATTCTTCGTTTAAAGATATAACAGTTCCTTGTAGAAACCAAAGAGAATTTAACTATCAGTAGGCTTTCTGGTACCTGAAACGTCTACGAGATGGTGTGAGAACCGTTTCCGAGGTTGTTCGGTTTTTCGTAAATTCACGTTTTTGCAGGGAAGACGCCTATTTAGATAAACTTAAAAAGCAAAACGTTATCTAAATATGAAATTTCATCCAAACTGGTAGAGCTGTTTCCGAGATACCATATACAGGATGATACAGGATGATTCACGAAAATATGCAATTAATTTACTATGTTATTCTACAAGTAAAACTAAAGAAAACGTTCATGTAAACATAGGTCCGCAAATATTTAGTTACAGAGTAACGGCTAATAAAAGATTTTGCCTGAAATTTAGCAACCTCGCTAATAAGAAGCCATCGCAAAACTGTACGAGGTTATAGTAAAGCACGATTTCCATTTATTTTGTTGTTATTGATCTGGCGAATGTAATAAAACAAGGACCAGACGTATCTGCAGTAGTTTCCCAGAGATTCCAGAGAAGCAAAGAAATAATTTGAGTATATTTGTAATTTATTAACTACTTGGCCCAATTTTTTTTTTAATTCCAGGTAACTGCAAAAAGTTTCAACAGAAATTATAGAGAATTTAATTTTGGAAAATGATGGCAATAAAGTTAATCCCTGTAATTTCTGGAAAACTATTACAGATACACGTCTGGGACTTGTTTTATTACATTCACCAGATCAGTAACCCAAAATAAATGGAAATCGTGCTTCACTGTAACCTCGTTCAGTTTTTCGGAGGCTTCATATTAGCGATATTGCTAAATTTCAGGCAAAATCTTTTATTAACCGTAACTCCATAACTAAATATTTGCGGACCTAGGTTTATATGAACGTTTTTCTTTAGTTTTACTTGTAGAATTACTTATTAAAATATTTGCATATCTTCGTGAATCACCCTGTATATGTATATATTTATATACACTAGCTGTTACCCGCGAATTGGTACGCGTGGACTTAGAATTTCATTGGCAGAAATGGATATAGAAAGATGTAAGTTACGTAAGATTTGTCCCAAACAACAACGAGTTGGCGTAATATTATGGGAAAACCACCAGTATATTATTCCACCGTCGAACTTGTATCAAGAAGAGAATAAATTTCCAACAAATTTAAAAACAGAAAAACAAACAAAGGTACGGGAATGTAGGGGGGGGGGGGTTAACTGAGGGCAGTTTTATTTCAGCTTGGTCTTATCTTCTTTCTTCGGCATGGCCATCAAAATCATGGGTTCTAATAACTTTAGCTGCTCATGCTCTTCTAGAGCTACCAGTACACCTTAGGTCGGGTTTAC